>SJYX01007478.1:161154-227440 GCA_006410675.1 Oreotragus oreotragus
GATGAATGGATAAGAAAGCTGTGGTATATATACACAATGGAGTATTACTCAGCCATTAAAAAGAATACATTTGAATCAGTTCTAATGAGGTGGATGAAACTGGAGCCAATTATACAGAGTGAAGTAAGCCAGAAAAAAAAACACCAATACAGTATACTAACGCATATATATGGAATTTAGAAAGATGGTAACAATAACCCTGTATGGGAGACAGCAAAAGAGACACAGATGTATAGAACAGTCTTTTAGATTCTGTGGGAAAGGGAGAGGGTGGGATGATTTGGGAGAATGGCATTGAAACATGTATAATATCATATAAGAAACGAATCGCCAGTCTAGGTTTGATGCAGGATACAGGATGCTTGGGGCTTGGTGCACTGAGATGACCCAGAGAGATGGTATGGGGAGGGAGGTGGGAGGAGGGTTCAGGATTGGGAACATGTGTACACCCGTGGTGGATTCATGTTGATGTATGGCAAAAACCAATACAGTATTGTAAAGTAAAATAAAGTCAAAAAAAAAATGTTAGTTTCAGTTTATAGTGAAGTGATAAAGTGATTCAGTTATACATATACAGGTATATAGTTTTCAAGTTTTTTTTTTTTTTTTAAAGGCAGGGTGAGGGAGTTCTCGGGATGTGTGATCACCTCATGGACATCCTTCTGATTGGTTAGTGGTGAGGTAACTAGGTGGCACTTTGGAGTTAATATCATCAACCTTCTGGTTCCAACGAGTCTGGGGTCTGCATGCTGGTGGTCAGCAGACAGTTAACTTCCTTCACCTGGTGGTTTTAGTATCTGCAAAGCAAGAATATGGCTCAAGGTATTATCTATAGTACTTGAAGAGGAACTAAAAGTCCTTGACTTTTCTTCATGGCTATTATTATTTTGTCTTGCTTGACTGTTTTCCTTTGTTTCTGCATTTGTTCTTTGGAACTCAGAGAAGGCCTTGAAAAAGGCAGAGGACCCACAGGTCTCTCCTGAGGAAGGCCCTGCAGGGTCCCGCTTGGTTTTAGTGAGACCTCATGCAAATTTCTTCCTCCCTCCCAACTCATTTTTCTCTTGAATTCTCTTGTAATTTCATCTGCTTCAGTAATTCAGTCTCTGCCTCTGTAAGACAGCAGAGCAGCCACTCTACTTGGACTCAACCTTCTAGTGTTAATGCTGGAAGATGCCCCAGACAGAATCTCAAGATGATCCCTTTTTTTCTTGGTGAATCTGGCTGAAGGTTTATCAATTTTATATTTTCAGAAAGCCAGCTTTTTTTCCCCCATTGATCTTCTCTATTGTTTTCTTTGTCTCTTTCATTTATCTCTGCTCTGGTTTTTATGATTTCTACTAACTGGGTTTTGTTTGTTCTTTCTCTATTTGCTCTAGGTATAAGGTTAGGTTTGTTTCCTGATGTAATTGTATGGCTATAAAATTCCTCTTAGAACTGCTTTTCCTGCATCCCATAGGTTTTGGGTCATTGTTTGTGGTTTTTGTTTTCATTTGTCTCTAGGTATTTTCTCTGACTTCTTCAGTGATCTATTTATTTTTTAGTAGCATACTTTTAGCCTCCACGTGTTTGTGTTTTTTACAAGTTTTTTCTTGTAGTTGATTTCTAATTTCATAGTGTTGTGGTCAGAAAAGCTGCTTAATATGATTTCCATTTTCCTAAATTTAAGCAAGTTTGCTTTGTGGCCCAGCATGTGACCAATCCTGGAGAATGCTCCATGTGCACTTAAAGAGTGTGTATTCTGCTTTTGAATAGAATGCTCTTTAAATATCAATTATCTCCATCTAGTCTGATATGTCACTTAAGGCCTGTGTTTCCCTATTGATTTTCTGTCTGGTCTGTTGATGAAAGTGGGCTATTAAAATCTCCCACTATTATTGTTACTGGCAATTTCTACTTTTATAGCTGTTAGGAGCACCTGAATATATAAGGCAAATACTATTTTGGGTGCATATATGTTTATACTTGTTATATCTCTTTGGATTGACCCCTTTATCATTATGTAGTGTCCTTTGTCTCTTGTAACAGTCTTTCTAGTCTGTTTTATCTGACAAGTATTGATCCTCCAGCTTTCTTTTGATTTCTGTTTGCATGGAATATCTTTTCCCATCCCCTCTCTTACAGACTGTATGTGTCCCTAAATCTGAAGTGAGTTTCCTGTAGGCAGCATATATAAAGGTCCTGTTTTTTCTAATCCATTCAGCCAATATATTTCTTTTGGTTGGAATATTTAATCCATTTACATTTTAGGTAATTATCAATATATATGGTTCTTATGGCCATTTTGTTAATTGTGGTGGGGGGTTTTTTGTAGGTTTTTTTTCTCCCCTTCCTCTTGTTCTTTTCTCTTGTGACTTTTAGTACTGTATCTGGATTCCTTTGTGTGTGTGTGAGTGAATTTATTGTAGATATTTGGTTTGCAGTTATCATGAGGTTTTGATATAGCATTCTATATATAAACAAGATTGTCTTAAGTTACTGGTCTTTTAATTTCAAATACATTGCCAGTATCCTGCATTTGTACCCTCCTCACAATTACTGGTTGTGATATTGTATTTGTGTTGGATGATTTCCTACCTTTACCGTATGTTTGCCTTTACCAGTGAGCTTTTCAATTCATAGTTTTCTCATTTCTAGTTGTGGTGGGGTTTTTTTGTTTGTTTGTTTGTTTCCTGCTTAAAGAAGTTCCTTTAGTGTGTTACAAAGCTGGTTTGATAGTGTCAAATTCTTTTCGCTTTTGTTTGTCTGTAAAGCTTTTGATTTCTCTGTCAAATCTGAATGGAGAGACTTCCTGGGTAGAATACTCTTGGTTGAAGGTTCTTCCCTTTCATCACTGTAAATCTATCATGCCATGCCTTTCTGGCCTGCAGAGTTTCTGCTGAAAAACTTTTTGGGAATTGCCTTGTATATTATTTGTTGCTTTTCCAGTTTTCCTCTATCTCTTTGCATTGATTGCTGAAGAAGGCTTTCTTATCTCTTCTTGCTATTCTTTGAAGTTCTTTTAGTGCGTTACAAAGCTGGTTTGATAGTGTCAAATTCTTTTTGCTTTTGTTTGTCTGTAAAGCTTTTGATTTCTCTGTCAAATCTGAATGGAGAGACTTTCTGGGTAGAATACTCTTGGTTGAAGGTTCTTCCCTTACATCACTGTAAATCTATCGTGCCATGCCCTTCTGGCCTGCAGAGTTTCTGCTGAAAAACTTTTTGGGAATTGCCTTGTATATTATTTGTTGCTTTTCCCTTGTTTTAGTATTTTCTTTGATTCCCACCATTCTGTCTTCCAACTCACACTTATCCATTTTTCTGCCCATTTATTCTGACGATTGATTCTCCTGTATTTTCAGTTATTGTCATTGTTCATCTCTTCAGATCTTCTAGCTCTTTATTAAGCACGTATGTATCTTCTTGTACCGTGCCTCCATTCTTTCCCCGAGACTTTGGATCATCCGTGCTGTCGTTACTCTGAACTCTTTATTTGGCGGTGGACTACCTAGCTTCACTTCCCTTGGCTGTTGTTTAGGGCTTTTATCTTGTTCATTGTCTGGGACATATTCCTGTGCCATCTTCATTGTGTCTGACTTTCTGTGACTGCCCTTTCCATGTCACAAGCTGCAGGGCTGTAGCTCCTCTTGGTCCTGCTGTCTGCCTCCTGGTGCACGAGGCCAGTCTAAGAGCTTGTGCAGGCTCCCTGGTGGGAAGAACTAGTTCCTGTCCATTGGTGGGCAGGGCTATTTCCAGGCCTGTGTTTAGCTGGCAGTTAATGGGCTCATGAAGACTTTAGGCAGCCTGTCTGCTGATGGGTGGGTCTGTGTTCCCACCCTATTGGTTGTTTGCCTTGAGGGTTCCCAGTACTGGAGCCTATAGGGTCTAGGGTGGGGCCAGGTTTGGGGGAGAAAATGACCACCTCTGAACTTCCCTCGTGGCTCAACCAGTAAGGAGTCTGTCTGCAATGCAGGAGACCTGCGTTTGATCCCTGGATTGGGATGACCCCCTGAAGAAGGAAATGGCAACCCAGTATTCTTGCCTGGAAAAGCCCATGGACAGAGGAGTCTGGCAGGCTACAGTTCATTGGGTCACAAAGGGTCGAACACGACTGAACGCATTCACTTCCCTTCTTCACTTCTCTCTATGGCCACCTCCAGAAGAGCTCATTATTGTTCTTCAGTCACTCAGTCGTGTCCAACTTTTTGCGACCCCATGGACTGCAGCATTCCAGGCTTCCCTGTCCTTCACCGTCTTCTGGAGTTTGCTAAAACTCATGGCATTGAGTCAGTGATGCCATCCAAACATCTCATCGTCTGTTATCTCCTTCTCCTGCTGCCTTCAATCTTTCTCAGCATCTCACCTGGCCAAAGGAGCTCATACCAGTGAGTTTTCCCCAGGACTACGGCCACCTGTGTTCTTGTCCCTGCAATGAACTACAACCAAAGGCTATATATCGTTTGCTGAACCCTGGTGTACATAAAAAATATCTAAGGTAACAACAGTTTGACTGTTTTCAGTTTTATAAAAGTTTCATGATCTTGAAAAAATGTTTTCCTATTTCTTAATCGCCAGTTTTGAATGATTATCTTTCCTATTGATAAGATAAAACTGTTGATACCTTAGTAAAGTGATAAAGATTTGTTTCTACTTGCTACCTAATTGGGCAGTATTTGCATTGTATGACTTCAAAATGAAATTTACCTTCTCTTGACAGATAAAACACTACATGTGAAGATTGGTGAAAGGGAATATTGATTTCCGAAGTGTCCTGGAGAGGAAAAACACTGGTCAGTATCAAGTGGACAATGCTTGGTGTTTTCCAAAGATGCTATTGAAGTAGTCTTTGCTACTGCTTTCCTTCACTCAGTCAGAGCTCTTCATAACATGGGCTGCATGAAATCAAAGCAAACTTTCCCATTTCCCACCACACTTGAGAGTGAGAAGAGGCATGTGAGTGAAGAAAACTTTATGCCTGAAGAGAAATTTCTACCCAGGATACCTTCTCTAGTTAATGTCAAAGAGGAAGTAAAGGAACCCCCAGGGCCTCAAATTGTGGTCTTCGAATTTGCACAGCACCTGTCCCAGGAAATCTTGAGTGATGCCTTGCAGCAGTGGGCAGGCAACAACCTCAAGTACTATGACATCCCATATATTGAGAGTGAAGGGCCTTGATTCTCTGTGTAGGATGACAACACTTTCTTCAACTGTGGATAAAGTTGGTGCTAGTTTAAATACATGAAACAATATTAGAAACTGGTGTGAATAAATACAAATAACTCCATCTGGGTGTAAAGAAAAATATTACAATAGCTTCAAGAGTCTAATACCTAAAATGAAGTGTTTTAAGCAGTTCTACATTAACAGCAGTTTCTTTCTGCTTGGTCTTGGATTTTAGTTATTAAAGGTTTAAATGTAAGTCCTCTGGAGCCACAGGAATCAATCAGCTCTGTGTCACACCATTTTCCTCCAGAGGCAGTAATGCCATCACCAAAGAAATAAGAATTTTAAAAGCACCTTGGGTTTACAAATAACTGTCAATTTAAACAAAAACCACAAGGTATGAAAGGATTTTTCTTGAAATGCCTGGGCAAGGGAATGGCACTTAAGCCAGAGTGGTTAACGATGGGTTTTGTTTGTCAGAACCTTTTGGGTCAAGGTTTGGATCCCTCCTTAACACAAATGGTCAAACATAAGAAAGCAACCCATGTGGAAGAGGTCTACCATGAACCCTGTCCTTATTTAAATATTTACTTTTGGAGATGAAAAGCAGAACTATCACCTGGATAGTTAGTCAGGGCCCTAACTAATCACAGCTGTTACTGGATGATTCAGACTTTGCATATAAGCCTCTTAACAAGATACAATTCATAGAAGTCAGGACAAGGTTTACTGCATTGAATTAGGTAGCCCAGTGATATTACTTTATAAGAAAACAAGCATGCACAGCTTTTATAAACAGCAACCCAGAAAACTATAAAGTAACAGAAACCCTAGCTGGCAAGGCAGAAGAAGAGCCCGATCTCAGTGCTGCATGCGTCTTAAGTTTTACTGTCTCACAGATATAAGGGACTGGCACATGGACAGGCACCATTCAGATTACTGTTCGGATTATGCATGAGATTTATAGTTATTACAAAAGATCAAATACTCCTCTAAAGGGAATACTCACATATATATTTTTACTGGTAAAAAAGCCCATGGGGGCATTTACAGCCATATACTATACTATTTTCATAAATTTGGCTTTTGGGGGAAGTTTTCTGAAAAAAAAAAAAAAAAATTAGTTTAAGATAGTGACGGACAGTTCAGGAAAGCAGAAAGAAGATACCGAGAAGACATAACTTGCAAGAAAACTGATACATTATAAGATCCTTTTACTAAGATACAGTAGACCCTTATAATCAAAAGTAAAGAAAGGCAGAAAAAAAGCTTGTGACCTCTAATGACATAAATGTATATGACCTTATGAGCAGACAGAATTGCGACCTCTAATTTTAGCATTATACCCTGAAGCCCACAGTCAAAGAGACTAAATTCTCCAAGGTAAATGGGCAAAGAAAATTCTTCAAAATGACAGACATGTCATCTTTCAGTTGCATTTGTAAAACTGGTCATTTAACCTTCACCTACTCCCAGGGTTTGTACTGTACTGTTGTTCTTGTAATCTAGCAACTTTACAAAACAGAAAAACCACCACCCTATTCATACAAAGATCTGAAGTCACAAGGCTAAGAATAGAGAGTTTTCAAAACATGCAAAACATATTTCCAGCTCATGAAGAAAAATTTAGTTTTGAGTGTTTATACTAATGGCTCAGACAAAAGCCTAGATGTTGTCATTTTTCATTCATTTTATATCTCACATCATATACTTTTACTACAAGGTCATTGCTGTTTAAAAGATATAATTAAGTATATAAGATAATACATATTATGGTGAGAACACAAAGCCATATGGAAGTGCATTACACTAGATTTTTCAGCATACATAGGGATATAGACTAGTAGGCTTTGATTACACCTAAATATTTTAACCTCAGGTTCCTCCTTTGTGCTGGGCCTTTACTTTCCAGGGGAGTAATACAAGGATGTCTGCCAGATCATAATCTAGCTAGAAGCCTAATCTCTGTTGCCACGGTCTCTGATTCTATGGCTTTGTCACTGAGCACCACCCCCTCGCTCCCAACTCATTTTAGCAGAGTTAGAGTAGTTTGTGACACAGAGACTTAAAGCTCATATAATCAGTGAGTTAGTGGATAAACCATGCTGGGGGCAGGCAGGAAACACCTGGATCAAATGTACTGCATATGACTGTTATCAAGATATAGTTTGGTGTGCTGGCAAGATAAACGAGAACATCTTTGACAGGATAATTCAACTTCTAACCTGCCTTAATATTTAAATATCAGATTTCCTCCATTTGAAGGTCTTTCATGAACAAAGTAGAAAGGCTGTTTGAGAAGGAAGGAGACAAATATTGATAAAACAAGACTGAAAGGATTATTAGCTACTGGAATTGAAAACATTTGTTCCAACTTAGATCACAAACATGAAGAAATAAGAATAGTGACCAACCAAAAGGGAAAGGAAAGTAGGGGAAAGAGAGACCAAGAAACAACACTCCCATGAGGCTCTAAAAACAAGCTTCCAGTATTGCTATTTGAGGGCAAGACCCCCACCCCACCCCGACTCCATTGGTTACCACATGACACGTGCAAAACCATTCAATGTTTTATCTCAAGAACACCCAGTGGAGGGGGTAGATGAGTGCCAGCAGATGACGGAGTACCTGCAGGGGCAGCTGTGAAAGCAGCAGAGAAGAGGCATCAGTTCCTCACTTAAAAGCCCACACACCCCCAGACCTGCTCTTACCGCTCCCTTCCCGGTGCAGCCTCTCTTCAGCGCTAGTCACCACCTTTCATGCAAAGGCCTTTGATCCGAGACCGCCCCACTCTGTTGCCTTATCAGTTCTTTGCAAACCACCTATGGTTATTAGCACTTATAGCACAATTTTGAAGGGGATAAACATGACCTTAGTCCCAAAGGAGTCGTTTGTGTCAGACTGCCTTATTAGTATTAAAGAGAGACATGCTGATTGAATCAAGTAGCATGACACGCGTATAGCCCACTTGGTATCATTGGCATTTTATGAGATAGGGGAAGTATACTTTTGTAATTATATCGCTTTAGAAATCAGAAGTTAAGAAACAAATTATAATATCAAGGAGCAGTAATTTAAAAAAGAAAGTTCTAACAAATAAATGGCTTGCTTAATCATAATGCCCTCATCCTGTATCTTTGTGACCAAACTGGACATGTCTTCCCTGGAGCAGTGGGCACGAGCTCAGATGTACTCCCTACATCTTGAAATGACATTTGTTAGCAAATTCTCTTCACTGTAAGACTTACCTATGAAATGGTATATTTTTTCCAAATATTTTTGTGAAGACACTTTTCCTAACTGTACAATAAAAGTCCAATTGCAATTAACTAGTTATGAGTTCTTGTTTACTTGATGCAAGCAACTGCCTTTTCCCATTGTGCGATTTCAAAATTTTTTAACATAAAGGACTTAACATTTTCTGCATTTCTAGCAAATACAAAGAAAGTAAAAATCCATTTATACAAAATATTTTCCTAGATCATTTGCATTCACATTTAGGAGCTTTAAAAATATAAATGTAGGACTTCCCTTGTGGTCCAGTGGCTAAGAACCCATGCGTCAACTGCAAAGGGCATGGGTTCGATTCCTGGTCGGCCTTCATGCAGTGGTGGGCAGCCAAAACAAACAAATAAAAAGGATATAAATGTAAACATGTTCATTCATTACTATGGCATCTTTTTTCCAAATATGTTCCTAATTTTGGGGGAGGGGAGGGATGATTCATGTTAAAGATACTGAGAACAGAAATTGTAAAGCAAATCCTTCTGGACTGCAATTTTCTCATCTATGAAAAGAGTGCTGGAAATAATCTTTGTCTTTTTCAGTTCTGCCTGCTTTTCAGTTTTCAAAACTAAAGTTCTCTTAGTTTCTGAGGGGTTTGGAATGAAGGAAAAACTGACCCAAGTTATAAAATAAATTATAAGCCGATCTTTAAAGATGATTCTTACCTAGACATTAACGTTCCAAGTCTGGGACATCCACAATTGTGTTGTTGTTCACTCAGCTGTGTCCAGCGCTTTGTGACCCCATGGACTGCAGCATGCCAGGTTTCCCTGTCCTTCACCATCTCTCTCAAACTCATGACCATTGAGTCAGTGTTGCCACCTGACCATCGCATCCTCCATCGCCCCCTTCTCCTCCTGTCCTCAGTCTTTCCAAGCATCAGGGTCTTTTCATATAAGTTGGCTTTTCACAACAGGTGGCCAAAGTATTGGAGCTTTACCTTCAGCGTCAGTCCTTCCAGTGAATATTCAGGGTTGATTTCCTTCAGATTGACTGGTTTGATCTCCTTGCAGTCCAAGGGACTCTCAAGAGGCTTTTCCAGCACCACAGTTCAAAAGCATCAGTTCTTCAGTGCTCAGCCTTCTTTATGGTCCAACTCTCACATCCATACATGACTACTGGAAAAACCTTAGCCTTGACAGTTGTGTACCTTAAACTTATTTTGTCAACAGTAGCAATTACGGAAGGTATTTCATAGAACAAAGGGTTTCAAGTATTTTCTTGAAACCAGAAAACCAGAAGGTTTTCAAGTTTTTTCTCCTGATTTGAACTACTATAAGGACAAATTACTGTTATCACACAAAAGTCTGATGAAAATTGCAGAGTGTCTATCTTAAGAGATAAGAATTTTCTAATACCTCATTCTGCCAGATTAGCAAATATTGCAAGCAATAAGAAATAATGCTTTTACTTTCACCATAGGAAGGGATTCTGATTAACTTCAGGGAAGGCCAAGGCTGAGTTAATAATGAAGAGACAATATTATAATAACCTTTTTCTCTCTGCTTCAGATTTCTAATGTTATAAAAGGAACGCTTCAGCTACAGTAACATGGAATTCTTTAAAACAGATTTTTATACTATGAAATTCTATGAAGTGTTAACAAAGCATCCAAAAAACATTTTATAACCTACATATAAGTTTACTTAACATTAAACTTAACATTAAAAGCTTACTCCTTGGAAGGAAAGTTATGGCCAACCTAGACAGCATATTAAAAAGCAGAGACATTACTTTGCCAACAAAGGTCCATCTAGTCAAGGCTATAGTTTTTCCAGTGGTCATGTATTGATGTGAGAGTTGGACTATAAAGAAACCTGAGTGCCAAAGAATCGATGCTTTTGAACTGTGGTGTTGGAGAAGACTCTTGAGAGTCCCTTGGACTGCAAGGAGATCCAACCAGTCCATCCTAAAAGAAATCAGTCCTGAATATTCATTGGAAGGACTGATGCTGAAGCTGAAACTTCAATACTTTGGCCACTTGATGCGAAGAGCTGACTCATTGGAAAAGCCCCTGATGCTGGGAAAGACTGAGGGCAGGAGGAGAAGGGGATGACAGAGGATGAGATGGTTGGATGGCATCACTGACTCAATGGACATGAGTTTGGGTAAACTCCGGGAGTTGGTAATGGACAGGGAGGCCTGGTGTGTCCAGTCCATGGGGTTACAAAAAGTCAGACACAACTGAATGACTGAACTGAACATTTAAAACCAATATCCAGAGCCAAAACATAAAATTCTCATTTCAGTTAGATATGCTAACTCAGGAATCTCTAAAGACCTTCAAATTTTCCCATCTTTTAAAATAGAGGTTGGCAAACTTCTTTTTTTTTAATATAAACTTATTTAATTGGAGGTTAATTACTTTACAATATTGTATTGGCTTTGCCATACATCAACATGAATCTGCTACAGGTATACACGTGTTCCCCATCCTGAACCCCTCACCCTCCTCCCTCCCATACCAGCCCTCTGGTTCGTCCCAGTGCACCAGCCCCAAGCCTCCAGTGAAAAGGACGAGATAAGTAAATATTTTAGGCTTTGCAGGCCTTACAATCTCTACTGCAACTACTCAAAGCAGCCATAGATATGTAAACAGATGAGTAAAACCATGTTCCAATAAAGTTTTATTTATAGACAATCATATTTGAATTTCATGTAATTTTTACATGCCATGCCAATATTGGTCTTTGATTTCTTTTCTCCCAAATTTAAAAATGCAAAAACCATTCTTAGCTGAACAATATATAAAAAAACGGGCAGCAGGTTGGCTTTGGCCCATGCGGCATAGTTTGGCAACCTCTGCTCCAAAATAATATTTTAAAAATCCAATCACTTCAAAATTTCAAATCATTACTTCCCAGAGATTTGAAGTAACCATTCAGATCTTCATCAGTAACTTCTTTTAGGTCAGCTGGTTTCCACTTTGGACTCTGGTCTTTATCTATTAAAACTGTCAAGTAGAGACATAAGAAATGTTAATTTTTTTTTTTCCTGGTATTACCAGATTTTAATTACTGAGTTGACACAAACTACCTTGGACTAGGCATATTTTCCTATAGCACATCTTTTTCTGCAAAGTTGAAATTTTTGTATATGTTCCTTCTCCTACTCCCCTTAAATTAAGCCCCCACAGAATTTGGATGATGACCTAACATGCTAAGCCTGATGCTTCTAACTTGAATACAGTCTACTGAACTCATCCAGTGATTTAAGCCTTCAAACTTTTTCTAATAAAATTATAAATGAAATCTCTCCTGTAAAAGAGCTAAAAAAGGCAGGGGAGGGTGGAGGGCCCAGATCTGTCTTCTAACCTCTACACTGAACTGAGAGGAAAATTACTTAAGGTACAGGGAAAGGGACTTTATGCATAATTAATATGCATACTGCTGTTTTGCTGAATCATCTAGCTCACACTGAATTAAAACACCAGACCACCTCAGGTTATCACAAGAAGCTCTACTTCTCTTATTTCAAGTATAGTCATCACTTAGCATAGCCACACAGTATCCCCACAGGATTTTAAGTATGAAGCAATCCATAACCTCCTTCTAAAAGGGAGGAAAATGTCAGTTTCCTGGTTGTGATCACATACTGCTACTGCTGCTGCTGCTTCTAAGTCGCTTCAGTCATGTCCGACTCTGTGCGACCCCACAGACGGCAGCCCACGAGGCTCCTCTGTCCCTGGGATTCTCCAGGCAAGAACACTGGAGTGGGTTGCCATTTCCTTCTCCAATGCAGGAAAGAGAAAAGTGAAAGTGAAGTCGCTCAGTCATGTCCGACTAGTAGCGACCCCATGGACTGCAGCCCACCAGGCTCCTCTGCCCATGGGGTTTTCCAGGCAAGAGTACTGGAGTGG
This sequence comes from Oreotragus oreotragus, assembly GCA_006410675.1. Classification (NCBI taxonomy): domain Eukaryota; kingdom Metazoa; phylum Chordata; class Mammalia; order Artiodactyla; family Bovidae; genus Oreotragus; species Oreotragus oreotragus. Next base: position 173,438 of record SJYX01007478.1, read on the forward strand.
GTTGCTATTGCCTTCTCCAGATCACATACTACAGTTATACAAATGTTACAATTTGGGAAACTGGGTAGAGGGTATGGAGGATCTCTCCATATTATGTCTCACAACTACATGTAAATCTACAATTATCTCAAAAAAATTAAAAGCAAGAAAGAGAATGCGCTGTGGTAGGGAATTTCAACCATGCTTAGAATGTGCATAATTCTTGTGAGGAATGAAAATATTTAAACATACAAGGCCAACCGGCTGACATTAAAAAATAACTTTATCACTAAAAGGCTAAATAATTAAAGAAGCAATCTGGGAACCAAAGGCAGCAGGCTGCCTCAGGAGATAGAAGGAAAGGGGATTTATGCATAATTAAATGTGGATACTGTAGGGTTCCAAGGTTTAGCTGCCTGACTACAGGATTCCAGTATCTGATCAATGGTGATATTGAACACTGATGCTATGATCCCAGCCAATTTGAAAGTTTTACATTCCCTGGACAGAGGAAATAAAAACAATCCTGGAACATTCTTTCTACAAGAATCTCTTCTAAGCTCTCAAGTCAATGCTATATACCTTCTTAACAGTCTACTGAAAGACAAAAGCAAAGACAATATTACTCAAATCTTCAATGTTACTTAATTTCAAACTAGCAACATTTTTAATCCAGCACAGATAAAACATTCTTGCCATGTAGGAAACTCAGGTTTTTCAGAAGGTTTCATGAGGTACCCACTCAAAACTCCAGTTGGTAACTCTCCAGCAAATCTGAGTTAATCCTTTTAAAATTGTTTTTTGTAAGTTCTAAAGGAAGAAGTTTATTCTAGACATTAAGAGCATTTCTGACAACCATTCCACTAATTTGGTAGTTTAATTAATCTGCTAACATAGTTTATAATTAGCAAATTGTAACAAACATTTGGTTATGCAAGAACATTTTAACAGCTTTACTCAGAATAGATACTGCTTTCTGAATAAAGAGGTTATGCTGAAAGATGAGGGTGCATACTTACTCTTCATTAAAAAGTAGCTTGATAAGCCCCTGCCCTGTGAATTAGAACTTTGATGTCACTTGGTTTCAGTCCTTTTTCCTTAAAATATCTAATGGTATACCTAAAAATAATACCTTTCTTTTTTAAGTTAAGAAGGGCTTCTATTAACGTACATTGAAAACTTTAGCAGCATAACCCAAGTAGCACACTGCTGCTGCTGCTGCTGCTAAGTCGCTTCAGTCGTGTCCGACTCTGTGCGACCCCAGAGACAGGCAGCCCACCAGGCTCCCCCGTCCCTGGGATTCTCCAGGCAAGAACACTGGAGTGGGTTGCCATTTCCTTCTCCAATGCATGACAGTGAAAAGTGAAAAGGAAGTCGCTCAGTCATGTCCGACTCCCAGCGACCCCATGGACTGCAGCCCACCAGACTCCTCCGCCCTTGGGATTTTCCAGGCAAGAGTACTGGAGTGGGATGCCACTGCCTTCTCTGAAGTAGCACACAGGTCCTCCTCAAATCAGAGGTCTAAGCTCTGATCCACATGCAGGAAGAATTTGCAGGGAATCAGTGGGATGAATGTATGTTTTCTATTAAACATATAACCATCTCCTCTGATTCAGCTCCATGCGTTCTCTAAAAGGATTTTTTATTTCTTATCCTATATCATGCCAGAAGTGAAGAGAATTCTACCATAGTAACCAGTGTTTACTGAAGCTTACCGCTCAGAGAATATAACCTTTTATTCAGATAAAGTATATCCAGAGTCTGTACTATATTAAAGTGATAAATAAAAACACAAGAAAGGTAGATATGTAAAATACATGCAGAGGGAAAGAACTCATTTTATACAACATAAATGACAGCTATTGTTTATAGGCTGTCTCTTATACACATCTAGATGTGTATAAGAGACAGGCTAATTCTCCAGGCAAGAACACTGGAGTGGGTTGCCATTTCCTTCTCCAATGCATGACAGTGAAAAGTGAAAAGGAAGTCGCTCAGTCATGTCCGACTCCCAGCGACCCCATGGACTGCAGCCCACCAGACTCCTCCGCCCTTGGGATTTTCCAGGCAAGAGTACTGGAGTGGGATGCCACTGCCTTCTCTGAAGTAGCACACAGGTCCTCCTCAAATCAGAGGTCTAAGCTCTGATCCACATGCAGGAAGAATTTGCAGGGAATCAGTGGGATGAATGTATGTTTTCTATTAAACATATAACCATCTCCTCTGATTCAGCTCCATGCGTTCTCTAAAAGGATTTTTTATTTCTTATCCTATATCATGCCAGAAGTGAAGAGAATTCTACCATAGTAACCAGTGTTTACTGAAGCTTACCGCTCAGAGAATATAACCTTTTATTCAGATAAAGTATATCCAGAGTCTGTACTATATTAAAGTGATAAATAAAAACACAAGAAAGGTAGATATGTAAAATACATGCAGAGGGAAAGAACTCATTTTATACAACATAAATGACAGCTATTGTTTATAGGGATATGAGCTCACACATAAAAAAAATGATTGCAAATTTGCTAGAACAAAAATCAGTTGCTTGCTTTTTCTTAATATTCTGTTTGAAGATGACAAGCAAAAATAGGAATTAATACCATTTGCAGATGCTGCTAATTATGTCATGCAGTTTTTTCTCAAGGCAATGTTGAGCTGCTAGGTACAGGCAAAGTGGTAGATGGCAGGGCTCAACGTGGCTGGGGTTTCACCAAGGCAGTACAAAAGAAAAGCAGGGACTTCAGGGCTTTTTGCAAGAGAACAAAGGCACCTTTCAAAGGCTTCAGCTGCAGAATGAGTTGACAAACCCACACTGCACTCAGCAGAGATAGTCCATGTGACTGCTAGGAGCAGGATTACTTCTTATATATAAATTAGGGAGCAGTGACAAGGCTACTGGAATTTTTTAAACAATTTTGGTTTCAAAGATTGATCTTCCCTCATATGTCAGTTGGTAATAGTAAAATTTTTTTCAATCTTTACAAAAGTTTGATTTTCACTAATAAAACAACTTTTTTAAACAATATATGCTCAAAAATCCCGTTTCCATAATAGCCAAGAAGGAAACAAGTGTCACTTACCTGCCCTAACGCCTTCATGAAAGTCATGGCCTTTCTGAAAGAAAATCAAGATTCAAAGAGGAATTTCTGGGCACCCTCCTTCTTGATGAGCCCTGCTCTTCCACCCCCTTTAGTCCCCACTCTTGTGGCCACACCCTGAGCCACGACATTCAGAGATTGGACCACCTCTGATCACCTCCTCCTATTCTTATTTGCTAAGTATCTCCACTGCTTCAAATCCCCAATCTTACTGAGCTCCAGTGACCTATGACTTTCTTACCATTTGTTCTGGCTTCACTTTGCTCTTCACCCAGCCCAGTTTCCCCAGTTATTTAATGCAGTCATTTTTTTTTTTCTTGAAAATGCCCTCATCTCCCTCAAGCCTTTTTCTCCCATTTATTCTATCCTGCCAAAATCTCAGCACCAGCTAAACCCTACCATTTATCTCTGCCTGCGTTCACACAGCTAAATCTCACTGCAGACGAGCCAAACAGCTGTGACTGGCTCCGTAAAAGTCATGATCACAAACCTCAAAGGCACAGAAAACTGCCTCACAATCCGTGCTCTCTCTCCCACTGCTGGATGTGACTTCCACGTCCTAGGCAAGTTCTACTCTCTACACTAGATTCTCAACTAATGATTTAACCGCCTACACTATATTCTCAGCTAATGACTTAATCTTTATTTTAAAGAGAAGCCCTAAGACATGAACATTCTCTTCTTCTCACTAACGAAAAACCTGCAGTCCGACTACAGCCATCTGCACCATGCCTTCCGAGTCCCAACTAAGGCAGAAGGGACCCTCCCCTGCCAAAGGCCAGTCCTCCCCTGCCTTCCCATTCATCTGCCCTCTTCTCAAGGGCTATACCTGAGAAGATCTCTCTCTCTCTTCTGGCATGGTCAATGTGCACAGTATAACTCAGTGGTTAAGTGCATACACTTCAACTATCTGGGCTCATCTCCTGGTACCTATGTGACCCTGGGCCAGTAATTTCTCTACTTCCCAGTTTCCTTATATGAAATGATAATGCCTCCATCCTGCTGCTAAGCTGCTAAGTCGCTTCAGTCGTGTCCGACTCTGTGCGACCCCAGAGACGTCAGCCCACCAGGCTCCCCCGTCCCTGGCATTCTCCAGGCAAGAACACGGGAGTGGGTTGCCATTTCCTTCTCCAATGCGTGAGAGTGAAAAGTGAAAGTCAAGTCGCTCAGTCGTGTCTGACTCCCAGCGACCCCATGGGCTGCAGCCCACCAGGCTCCTCCACCCATGGGATTCTCCAGGCAAGAGTACTGGAGTGGGGTGCCATTGCCTTCTCCGTGATTATTTTATATCAACATCCCAATACAACCTCTGACAGACAGTAAGTGCTCAGTAAATGTTAACTATTATTAGTAGCATCAACATAATCCTTTTCCCCTGTTGGCTCATTCCCAATCATTTACAAACATGTTCTAGTAACTTCCACCTTACAAAATAAAAAAGGAATCTCACTTGATTTCACAGCCTCAGCTTCTACCCTGTTTCTCTTTCCAGAAGAAAAGGTTGTGAACACAGTCTTTGCATCCCATTTACTCATTTCCCCTCCTCTCCCCAACTTACCACACTGTAACTTTTGCCTCAGCACACCCCTGAAATGGCTTGCCAAAGTGACCTGTATCTTCAGTGTCGCCGTCGCATAGTATGCCTTTATTCTCGTCTACCAGAGGCTTCGGCAGCCCTCCTCCGCCTTGGGGCACTCCTCTCCTGCTTGCATGACACCCTGCTCTCCTGGTCCTCCCGCCTCTCCGCCTCTCCGCCTCCCCTCCCACTGCTCATTTTCCTTCTATACGATCTCGTTGTTGTCATTCAGTCGCTAAGTCACGTCCGACTCTTTGTGACCTCAGGGACTGCAGCACAGCAGGCTCGCTCTCCTACACTCTCTCCTGGAGCTTGCTCAGACTCATGTCCATTGAATCAGTGATGCTATCTAACCATCTCATCCTCTGCTGCCCACTTCGCCTTTGACCTTCAGTCCTTCCCAGCATCAGGATATGATCTTATCCACTCTAAACTCAACACAGCAGTGCCTAAGCAATCAATTCTGTTAACATATAAGATTCTGGCCCTCCACTGCTCAAAGAACATCCAGTGCCTTCCCATTTTAGTCAGCATGAAAGCAAGCAGTTGACATAGCTAAAACAGATGACTACTGTGCAAGAAATGTTCAGGGAAGATTATTACTACCCTACCTACAGCCACATGTCACTGAAGTGAAGTCAAAAGGAGAGAAAATTGATCAAGTCTTTTATGAATTTAACTTCAGTTTCGCAGAAACTCATTCTTCTGCCCTGGGCACTGTATGGACATGATCCCATAAAATGCCATGATAGCAATCCTACTCCACGTTCCTGCCTTTCTGGTTGCAGGCCAAGAGAATTATGGCACCCCTGCAGCAATCTTATAAAGTCTTATAAAGACCTCCAAGGCCACTATGCTCTACACAGCCATTCCCTACCCTGTCAGCTCTGATCTTTCTCTCTCACCCACTGACCACCCCTGCCCAACTCTATCCCCGAGGCCTGCCTGCATTTCCTAGAACAGGAAGACCGCCCCTCACTCCTCTCCCTCTGTCCACGACACCTCCCTGCATTTCCTAGAACAGGAAGGCCGCCCCTCACTCCCCTCCCTCTGTCCACGAGGCCTACCTGCATTTCCTAGAACAGGAAGGCCGCCCCTCACTCCCCTCACTCTATCCACGAGGCCTACCTGCATTTCCTAGAACAGGAAGGCCGCCCCTCACTCCCCTCACTCTGTCCACGAGGCCTACCTGCATCTCCTAGCACAGGAAGGCCGCCCCTCACTCCCCTCCCTCTATCCACGAGGCCTACCTGCATTTCCTAGCACAGGAAGGCCGCCCCTCACTCCCCTCCCTCTATCCACGAGGCCTACCTGCATCTCCTAGCACAGGAAGGCCGCCCCTCACTCCCCTCCCTCTGTCCACGAGGCCTACCTGCATCTCCTAGCACAGGAAGGCCGCCCCTCACTCCCCTCCCTCTGTCCACGAGGCCTACCTGCATCTCCTAGCACAGGAAGGCCGCCCCTCACTCCCCTCCCTCTGTCCACGAGGCCTACCTGCATCTCCTAGCACAGGAAGGCCGCCCCTCACTCCCCTCCCTCTGTCCACGAGGCCTACCTGCATCTCCTAGCACAGGAAGGCCGCCCCTCACTCCCCTCCCTCTGTCCACGAGGCCTACCTGCATCTCCTAGCACAGGAAGGCCGCCCCTCACTCCCCTCCCTCTGTCCACGAGGCCTACCTGCATCTCCTAGCACAGGAAGGCCGCCCCTCACTCCCCTCCCTCTGTCCACGAGGCCTACCTGCATCTCCTAGCACAGGAAGGCCGCCCCTCACTCCCCTCCCTCTGTCCACGAGGCCTACCTGCATCTCCTAGCACAGGAAGGCCGCCCCTCACTCCCCTCCCTCTGTCCACGAGGCCTACCTGCATCTCCTAGCACAGGAAGGCCGCCCCTCACTCCCCTCCCTCTGTCCACGAGGCCTACCTGCATCTCCTAGCACAGGAAGGCCGCCCCTCACTCCCCTCCCTCTGTCCACGAGGCCTACCTGCATCTCCTAGCACAGGAAGGCCGCCCCTCACTCCCCTCCCTCTGTCCACGAGGCCTACCTGCATCTCCTAGCACAGGAAGGCCGCCCCTCACTCCCCTCCCTCTGTCCACGAGGCCTACCTGCATCTCCTAGCACAGGAAGGCCGCCCCTCACTCCCCTCCCTCTGTCCACGAGGCCTACCTGCATCTCCTAGCACAGGAAGGCCGCCCCTCACTCCCCTCCCTCTGTCCACGAGGCCTACCTGCATCTCCTAGCACAGGAAGGCCGCCCCTCACTCCCCTCCCTCTGTCCACGAGGCCTACCTGCATCTCCTAGCACAGGAAGGCCACCCCTCACTCCCCTCCCTCTGTCCACGAGGCCTACCTGCATCTCCTAGCACAGGAAGGCCGCCCCTCACTCCCCTCCCTCTGTCCACGAGGCCTACCTGCATCTCCTAGCACAGGAAGGCCGCCCCTCACTCCCCTCCCTCTGTCCACGAGGCCTACCTGCATCTCCTAGCACAGGAAGGCCGCCCCTCACTCCCCTCCCTCTGTCCACGAGGCCTACCTGCATCTCCTAGCACAGGAAGGCCACCCCTCACTCCCCTCCCTCTGTCCACGAGGCCTCCCTGCATTTCCTAGCACAGGAAGGCCACCCCTCACTCCCCTCACTCTATCCACGAGGCCTACCTGCATCTCCTAGCACAGGAAGGCCACCCCTCACTCCCCTCCCTCTGTCCACGAGGCCTCCCTGCATTTCCTAGCACAGGAAGGCCACCCCTCACTCCCCTCACTCTATCCACGAGGCCTACCTGCATCTCCTAGCACAGGAAGGCCGCCCCTCACTCCCCTCCCTCTGTCCACGAGGCCTACCTGCATCGCCTAGCACAGGAAGGCCGCCCCTCCCCGCTCAGAGCTTTGGACTCAGGTGCCTCCAGGTATGTGCAAGACTCACTACCACACTTCTTTCAGGTTTTCACTCAAAGATCACCATCTCAGTGGGGTTTCCCTGGTCATCCTATCTACAAGTTCAACTTCTGTCCTCCTTATTCCATACCCTTCTTCCCAATTTACTTTTTCTCCTTAGTATTTACAAGAATATACTACATATTTAACAAATTTATCTATATATAGTTTATCTGCCCCACTATAAAGTAAGTTCCATGAGAGGAGGGCTATGTCTGTTTTGTTCACCTGTGTATTCATGCCAAGCACATGGTAATAAGCACTCTTATTTGTTAAGTACATAAGTAAATCTCCAAGCTTTGTTTGTTTTTAAACTGGTGCTGTCTTTCAGAGTTAAATTTCTAACCCACACCTGTAAACTCCAACTCCTAAATGTGTTCTGTCCTTCATATCCATCAAGGCCTATCTATCTCCCTACATCTATCTCAAATCCATTTATTCCTCACCACTGCCACCACTTGCGTCTAAGCCACCACTATTTTGCCCCCGGATTACTGCAGTAAACTCATATCTGATCTTCACCCCCCGCTCTGAAATCCCTCCAACCCCATCATCACTCAGCAGGAATAATTACCTTCTTGAAACAAATCAAACTAAATCACCCCCTGCTGAAACCCACAAGGCTTTTCAACATGCCTATGTCTCACCCTTCAGGTGACAGGTGAGCTGACATCTCAAGATGTTTTCCTGCACCTACTTACCTAAAGGTTCCCCCATTCCCTCTTTTCCCCACATCATTCTAGCACCAACCTTGTATGTTTCCTTTAGAGCACTTACCACAATTGGTGGTTATTTTACTTATTTTGTTTGTTCTTTATAGTCTCAGCAAACTATAAATTACATGAGAACAAAGACATACAACAACATAATACACAGCACAGTGCCTGGCATATGGCTAGTGTATTTGCTGGGAGAATGAAGGGAGGAAGGAACCAATCCATCCAGTCAGTGCGCTAAATGTACAGTGGCAAAGAGGGACTGTGTGAGGTATATCAGTGGTGGTCAAGACTCTGGCCACCGGGCTTCACCTGCCACGTCTGTGCCACTTAATAGCTGCATCACCTGAGGTAGATTACTCTTCTATGCCACTGTTTCCTCATCTGCAAAGTGGAAACAATAATAATACCTGCTTTCTAGAGATGGTGTAATATTTAATGGAGAGAATGCATATAAAGTACCAAGCACAGTACTGACTTATAATAAAAGACCTCATTGCAATTTACATACTATGGAGTAACCTCAAGATATGACTGCTAAGTCACTTCAGTCGTGTCCGACTCTGTGGAACCCCATAGACGGCAGCCCACCAGGCTCCCCCGTCCCTGGGATTCTCCAGGCAAGAATACTGGAGTGGGGTGCCATTTCCTTCTCCAATGCATGAAAGTGAAAAGTAAAGTGAAGTCGCTCAGTCATGTCCAACTCTTAGTGACCTCATGGACTGCAGCCCACCAGGCTCCTCCATCCATGGGATTTTCCAGGCAAGAGTACTGGAGTGGGTTGCCATTGCCTTCTCCGAAGATATGACTAATAGAGCTTAATTTATGGTTATATGAACTACTTTGAGTATCTTCAAAATAATATTCCAGGATATGGAAGTCTATTAGGTATATCTGCTTTCTAGACATTAAACATAATATTTCCTTTAGGCAATGAGTTTATTAATGCAAAGGTTCTCTACACATAACACAAAAGAGTTGTGTTTAAAAGAAGTTGCTTTAAAAGAATTTATCTGGAAGAAGAAATCACTATGACTAAAATATTTCATGATCAATAATATTCTATGTGATTATTGCCTATTTTAAGTGTGTCCATAATGGTATTTTAATGCTAGTCTATTAACTAAACATGTAACTGACTAATAACTTCCCTTTGTGCATTTTATATATATTTAGATTTGAGAATTTATGCTTCTTGCCTATGCCTGAAAATGGCATATAATTTCTGAAAATGGTTATAATTTCTACTTGAATTTCAAGAGGTCAGAGTCCTTCTTACAATTACATGCAAATGTAACTGCTATTTCATAAAGATTCAACAATCTAGTATTTCCACACACCTTAAGCTAACTGGCCCATTGTATTTTCAGAGTAAATTTACAGACAGTTTCAATTTTCTTGTTTATAAATTTTCTATATTTGTCATGTTCTATAATGAACATATATGACTTTCACAACTAGAAAATGAAATTACTTTAAAGAAAAATTCTTACCATACAAGCTTGACTCAGCCGATATTCCATAATTAATACTTCTGGCAAGGTCTTTGAAGACCCCTCCAGGAGTTGCCTTAGTGTGATCTTTAGCGAAGTTGGAGACATTTTATTAATTACCTATTAAAGAAAAAAAATTTTTTTACTAGCTTTAACCCAATACTTCCTTTACTTTTAAATAATAAACTAGCTGAGTTTTGATACAAATCACATTAAAATTTGCTCCTTAACAATACCTTCATACAACAAAATCTCACAAAAGTAAGACTATGCCTTAGTCTAATCGTGGCAAAGTACCAAACAAAAGTTTTTAGTCCAGTACCACAAAGAAGATCATTTTTTCTTTATTAAAAAAATATATATGTGTGTAATGTTCTCTAAAGTTTAAATTCTGTCAGATTTAATCTCAAAAGAAGGAACACTAATCGAAATTCAAGTAAATTTAGATCATTTTACTCTTTAAAAATGCACTAAAAAATGGAGCTGATACTGACATTAAACAGAGGGTAAAGACAATGAATAGGGACTGAGAGCTTAAGAAGCTAATTAAAGGCAACAAATTGGCTTACTCTTCATCTAACTCAAAAGAACATATACAGGTATAGAAAAAAAAATAAATGCATATAATTCTGCTCTCTTCTGATGAAAGACTACAGAATATTCCCAATCTATTAGCATACTACGAGATGAACTTTCTAATCCTTTCATTTAAAAACCCAAATCACTACTTTCTTTGGGGCCTCCCTAGTGGCTCGGTGCTAAAGACTCTGCCTGCCAATGCAGGAGACACAGGGTTGATCCCTGATCCAGGAAGATCCCAGATGCCGCGGAGCAGCTAAATCCGTGTGCCACAAATGCTGACCCTGTGCTCTAGAGGCCGGAAGCCACAACTCCTGCGCCCACGTGCAGCAACTAGGGAAGCCTGCGCACGCTAGGGCCCGCGCTCTGCAACAAGAACAGGCNGCGGAGCAGCTAAATCCGTGTGCCACAAATGCTGACCCTGTGCTCTAGAGGCCGGAAGCCACAACTCCTGCGCCCACGTGCAGCAACTAGGGAAGCCTGCGCACGCTAGGGCCCGCGCTCTGCAACAAGAACAGGCACCGCTATGAGACGCCCATGCACCACAACGGAGAGTAGTCCCTGTTTGCCACAACCAGAGAAAAGCCCCGATGGCAACGAAGACCTAGCACAGCCAAAAATAATAAATAATGAATAATTATACAAAAGGAAAAAATTAGCTTAAAATAAATTAATTTAAAAATTAAAACTTTCTTTGAACTGTTAAAAATGCCATGGAGAAAAGTTATAGTAAGTTACAGGCAATATTCACTTAAGTATTCAATGTAGTTTGCAAATTACAGAGGTCAGAGAAGAAGAAGAAATCATTTGTTCATACAATAGAAATTATTTAATTTGAATAGCAGATACTTTAAAATACTTGCAAGGCACAAGAGAAATAAATCAGTGCTAAACAGGTCAAAACAAATTATTTGAACAAGTATAGAAACCATTTTGAGTGGAAGTAATGTTTTCTACAAGTGGAAATGACACTTAGAAAATTAAAAAGTAAGGAATACTAATTAGAGACACTATATACAGTTGGATTTTTAATTTTTTAAAGAAAAATCTAAAATGGTATATCCAATCACTTTTTAAGAAGTTAATAAGAATAATAACATAGTTAAAACAACAGGTATCAAAACCGCAAAATAACAAACCTCTATCCTACATTATAATTGATTAATGTAAAGAGTCTTTAATGAAATTTCCCATTTATGGGTCTGCCCCAAATCTTTAGTATACCTTCTTCACACATTCTGAACAGAAATAAATGCCACTATTAAGAGAGAAAAAAAGGCAAACAACAGATAGGAGGAAGATATATGTAGCTTATGTACTGGATAAAGGACTTAATATGGATAGAAATATCCACATACATAGAAATAACTCCTACATATTAACAGTAATAATAAAAGATTTAACAGCAATGGCACCCCACTCCAGTACCCTTGCCTGGGAAATCCCATGGACGGGGGATCCTCATAGGCTACAGTCCATGGGGTCGCTAAGAGTTGGACACGACTGAGCGACTTCACTTTCACTTTTCACTTTCATGCATTGGAGAAGGAAATGGCAACCTACTCCAGTGTTCTTGCCTGGAGAATCCCAGGGACAGAGCCTGGTGGGCTTCCGTCTATGGGGTCACACAGAGTCAGACATGACTGACGCGACTTAGTTTTTTTTTTTTTACAAGAAAAGATACCACACAGTCAATAAAGGTATGAATTAATACTCAACCTCATTAGTCATCATGGGAAATGCAAATTAAAACCACTATGCAATGCTATTTTACATATACCAAAGTGGCTAAAATAAAAAAGACAAGTAATCTCAAACATTGGTGAGAATGTAGAGCAACTTACTATGCAATGTAAATTGGTACAACCATATTGGAAAACCTCTCGACAGTAACCAACATAAATGTACATACTGTTAAATTAAACAGAGGCCATCCAACTGAAGTGCCCTTAATGCTTTAGTAGCCTGTAAGCAAACCAAAATCTGAGCCTGTAATGCCTCAAGTTTAAAAAGAAAAACTTAAGGACAACCAATCATAAACAGCCAATTTAGGCTTTCCCAAATAAAGCTACTGCTTAAGCTACAGCCAAACAAATAAGCTTTGCTTCCACCTCCTTTCCATAAAAGACTGCCCCATTTGCATCAATTTTTGCTCAAATAAACTCTTAAAAATTTTAATATGCCTCAGTGTATCTTTTAACAACACATGTGATTTTGCAGAGCTACTCCTAGGTGTATACAGAAATGCGTATCTTTGTTACCAGAAGACACAGACCAAATTGTTCATAGCAGCATTATTTCTAACAGTAAAAAACTACAAATAACCTCAAATGTCCTAGCAAAAGCAAAACTGCAGCAAATTTAATGCCCACTTCTATAGCGCAAACTTTAAAACATAATTTGGCATATCGTTTTATTTTTTAAATAATTAGCTTTACTGAAGTATAATTTACATATGATAAAATTCACTCATTTTAAGTGAATTTAGGTCTACAAATTTTGATGTATACAGTTATACAACTACTTCTACAATAAAGATATAGAACATTTCCATCACCCCAAAGAGTTCTACTTCCCTCAATTCTATCACTGAGCAACAGTTTTCTAGGCCTCCAGTTCTGGCTTTTCTGGAATTTCATAAAAATACAATCATACATTAAGTAATCCTCTGTGTCTGCCTTCTTTCACTTGGCATAATGCTTCTGAAATTCATCCAAGCTTTTAATGTGCCAACTCATCCCTTCTTATAGGTGAATATAATATTCCACTGTATGAATTTATCACAACCTGCTTTTACTCATTCAACACCACCAGGGATTGGATTGTTTCCGGTTTGGGGCAACTATAAAGTTACTATGAACATGTAAGTACGAGCACCTGTGTAGACATATGTTTATATTTTTCTTTGGTAAATCCTTAGAAGCAGGATTGTTGGATTTTTCCAGTAAGTGTACATTTAACTCCACAAGAAACTGCCAAACTGCTTTCCTACTGGAAATATGTGAGATACAGGTGCTCCACATCTTTACCAACACTAAGTGTTGGTACCATCAACCTTTTAAATCTTAGCCATTCTAATAGATGCTCAGCAGCATCTCATCATGGCTTTAATCTGCATATTCCTAAACATTAAAGATCTTGAGGGACTACCCTCGTGGTTCAGGGGCTAAGGTTCCATGCTCCCAAAGCAGGGGCCCTGGGTTCAGTCCCTGGGCAGGGAACTAAGAATCCATCAAGCTGAAACTAAAACCCAGCACAGATATATATATATATATTAATAACAATAATAATACTAAAGATGCTGAGCATTTTCTCATGTGCTTCCTATCTGTTCACATATCTTCTTTGGTGAAATGTCCACATTTCCCATTTTTAGTTGTGTTTACATTCTTACGTATGGGTTCAGTCCCTGGGCAGGGAACTAAGAATCCATCAAGCTGAAACTAAAACCCAGCACAGATATATATATATATATTAATAACAATAATAATACTAAAGATGCTGAGCATTTTCTCATGTGCTTCCTATCTGTTCACATATCTTCTTTGGTGAAATGTCCACATTTCCCATTTTTAGTTGTGTTTACATTCTTACGTCATAAGAGTTCTTCATATATGGTGGATTTAAGTCTTGTTATAAGATACATGTCTTGCAAATATTTCCTCCCAAAGTGTTGCTTCACTTTCCTGATAGTGTCTTTCAAAGAGGAAAAGTGTTTGACTATAATAAAGATTTATCAATTTTTTTTCTTTTGCAATTCCAGCTTTTCACATTAAAAGAAAATCTTATCTAACCCAAAGTCACCAAGATTTTCTCCTATGCTTTCCTTTAGAGTGGTACAGTTTTAGCACTTAACATTTGTAATCTATTTTGAACTGCATCTGGTGTGAAGGAGCTCAAAGCATGTTACCCCAAGATATGCCACCTTGGCATACTGATTATTTTGAGTAAAAGGCATTTGGGAAACAATAGGTATAAGAAAGGCACTCTGACCCTCCTTTTTTTCCTGAAAGCAGGAGATGCAACCCCCACGTGAAAGGTACCCTCCCTGTGCCAGGAGGAAGGAAGAAATCCTGATCACCAGAAAGAGGGAGTTTGGGGCCAATGCGCGTGTGCTAAGTCGCTTCAGTCATATCTGACTCTTTGCAACCCCATGGAGTGTAGCCCGCTCAGCACTTCTGTCCATGGGATTCTCCAGGCATGAATACTGGAGTGGGTTGCCATTTCCTTCTCCACTGGGGCCAATAAATCTGTACAAATAAGCCTTGTTTACTTCTTCACCATGTACTACTCCTAACCAAAAGTTCTTTGTCTTGTCAATTCTTCACAAATTTATTGTCTTTTTTTATCTAAAAGGTCTGAAAGCTTCCTGCTCTGGTCATCCCTCACATCTTCATTCTCTTGTACAGACATCCATGTATCTGTAGAAATTTAATAAAATCTGTATATTCTTTTCCCATTGATCTGTCTTATGTCAGTGTGATTCTCAGACCAGCCAGAGAACCTAAGAGGATAGAGGATTTTTTCCTCCCTATAAGGGCAAAGTAAGAGCCAATAACCTTTTTTTTTTTTCCCTTGCATATGGATATCCATTTGTTTCAGAGCCATCTGTTGAAAAGGCTTTCTTCTCCCCACTGAATTATCCTGGGAGTTCAGAGCAAGTTTCTATCTAGTATTAATTTATCCCCACTGCTCAAGTGTAAACCTTCTGGCTCAGGACAGTGTGAACACTTCCCAGACCTGTGTGAGCCTTGCTAACTATTCAAATTATTGTTTCCCTGTGACTTTCCCTGGTCTTGTGCAGTTTTACCTGTAACGTTTACAGATCAATATCCTGGAAATTCCTCCGAGAAGAAAGCTGAATCAATCTTAGGCCAGTGGTTTTAAAATAATATGGCTAGTTGCTTTTCTGTACTGCCTTAAAGTGGTGCTATATAGCCTATGAGATAATATGCTGCCCCATGACTGCTTTCAAATGAAACTGCCAAGTGCATACTTAACACTCTTGCAGGGGGGTGGGGGAAGGGGGGACAGGAATGCTGGCTTCTGTGTTGCTCTGAAACCAAGAAAATCAACGTTCAAGTCAGAATCCTTGAAATATAAAATGATTACCTACATTTATGCAAACATTTCTGAGAGTTATTAATGGTAACATTACTTTTGTGAATTAGGGAAACATATGGCTGTTTTGGGCTTCCCTTGTGGTTCAGCTGGTAAAGAATCCACCTGTAATGCGGGAGACCTGGGTTCAACCCCTGGGTTGGAAAGATCCCCTGGAGAAGGGAAAGGCTACCTACTCCAGTATTCTTGCCTGGAAAATCCCATGGATGGAGAAGCCTGCTGGGCTACAGTCCATGGGGTCACCAAGAGTCTCACACCACTGAGCAACTTCACTTTCACTTTCACTTTGAAAGTTAATAAAATCCCCATACTAAATAAGATCCTAAGTGACAAATTAACATTCCCTCAGGAATGAGGAAATGTTTTCATCTTTACAGGTAAGATTTAACTTAAATTTTTGTCACTAAGTTACCTGACAACTGAAATGCTATACCTATAAATTGAAAAATACTATCAGATAATGAGAAACCACCTTTTCTTTTCAGGGTAAGGAAACATACTTTTTCTTTCCTTTGTCTAGGAGTCTAAAATAAACCAAGTTTAACAGTCACATGACAGTTCCACAGATGTCAGTATCCAATGTGCACTCATTCACACAAAAACAGCTTTTCTCCTGCTGTCACAAGGCGAGTCACGTTGAAGAAAGACGGAAGTGTACTAACACTGGGGAACACCACTTAGCACTCAGCTATGGCTGAAGATGGAGCCTCTTGCTGGTTTAAAAGGGGTCACTTCCTTATTAAACTTCCTGCTAAAAAGACCATATCCTGATGCGTTGCAAGTTTAACAGAACTTACATTTTAATGTCGCAAGTGCAATAAATTATAAGGTGACTGCTGTCCATCAATCCAGCCCTTATAAAAATGTCCCTGAACATTTCTCCTTCAAGACAAAAAGGACTACTGGAGATGAAGCATGCTTATGAAGTCCTTCTCTATTCCACTCAAAGAACCTAAAAACAGCTTAGCTTTGCTGTCACTATCCAGTGGGTAGACAGGGCCTCTGAGTTTAGGTAAAGGCTCTGTGGAACTACTCTCTGACGCTCAATGGAGCTCAGAAAAAACGCTGTGCAGTGGGCCACGTCCCCAGCACAGAGCTCTGACACCCCCAGAGGCAGCTCTGTCACAAGCTCACCACAATCCAGGCAGAGACAGTCTGTGTGTTACCTTCAGCTGCTCCAGGGCAAAAGATGAACCGTCTTGCTGTAAACTGTCAACAATCTGTTCCACAGTATTAGCTGAGAACCAACTATTAAAAAAAGGAAACATACGACTTCAATAATATGCAAGCGATTTCTTCTTTCCATGATAGCAACGAATCTAAACATAGATTTCCCTTAAATCTTATTTCAAAAATGAAAAAATTTCCAACCTGTACTACAGGATGATGAAATAAAATACTGCCTCTCTGGTTATGTGTTTGCAACCTACCTTCACTAATATGAATATAGCCTAAATTTTCTCTTCTGCTTTCTTAAATCTATTATATATACATAAATGACATCTGAACTATAAAAAAACTGATGCTTCTAAAGTATAAAGATAGTTGCCTTATATTCCAGTGGTTTTTCCCTCCTCTTATGTTTCAGTCTGTCAGTCTCACAAACACTGCACAAAACTTTTTGCTGACCAGCTTGATAAGACCTTCAGAAAAGATGACTTCATGAAGATAACAGATAAGTTAATTGTTATTTTCTAGCCTCTCTTCCTTATTAAAGAAAAAGAAAGATGTTTTGTGATAAAATGAAACAACATGATAGATTACTTAAATATAATGAATTTATTTCCCCCTGAAAGAGTAGGCACGAAGCCACTTTCAAAGGTAAGTGAAAATAAAAACACTATGTTACCTGATCTCAGAATTCAGTGCACTGTCAAACAGCACAATTACAGTGTCAGTAAATTCAGTTTAGTATAGTCTTTCCAAAGGAACAGATATGATTGAGATCTCTCTTTAAGTACCTGTTTATTTTGTCCATGTGCTCCTCAAGTATAAAAGGCTTGTCTTGATCAATCTTTGACTGTTTGAAAAGAAAACCTTTAATTAATTTGAAGTAATTCAAATCTTTGTAAAACCTTTAAAATTTTCACCATTTTAATGATATATTTTGAGGGAAATTATAACTTTCAGTCAAAATTACATCCAGTCTCATAAATTATAACTACCACTGTATGTTCAAAAGTCAGACTATGTATTATTCCAGACTAACATTTGATAAAAGTATCAACAGCAAAAAAAAAAAATGTTCTTGTATTTTTATTTGTAGGCATTATACATAATGATGTCATCATCAAAGTGTGTCAGTGAATTTAAGGATTGCAAGGGACCTGAGAAGTCATCCTGCCCCAATTTCTGATACAGAAATTCCTACCACATCTCTGATGTCCCCACAGCATTGACCTCCAGGGAAAAAAACACTACCTCAGAAAGGAACTCATGAGTGCATGAAAAACTATAATTAGGATTAAAAGAAACATCTGGACCAAAAATCCACCCTCTCCTGTTTATAGTTCTAGTTCTTGCCAGTGCAGCTTTGAGTCCCCTTACAATCCAGAGCTGCCTACGTACAAGTCCCAGTTTATTCTCCAAGTGTGGTACAGTACCTTAGCTGCAGGTGTGGCTGAATCACAGCACAGTACAGCAAGGCTCTGCACACCCTTGCTTGTTTTGGAAACAACGCTTTATATAACAGGACTAACTGCTGGGGGAAGCACAGTGACTGGAACCGCCCACCCTGGCTAGGCACCACAGTAACCAAGTGTGTGAGATGTTTTAGGGCAGGAGGTCCTAGCAAGGAACACAGACTGATAGGTTACTACCAACCAGAAGAGTTCAGAAAAGATCAAAAGGAGGTGCCACGTGTGCTACCATCTCCCAGAACCCTTCTCGCCGGCATCCACCATGGCTGAGCAATGTGTACACCACCAGAAAGGACTCCCAATCAGAGGGACTGGCCAAAGACAACCCAGAAACTAGCCTCATACCATAAACCCAAGACTGCGAGCCGCGCACCAGAGCCGCTCTGGGCTCCTTTATCCTACCGCTCTCTGTCCGGGCACCCCTTGCCAGTAAAATCGCTTGCTTTGTCAGCATGTATGTCTCCTCATTTCTGAGTGTTAGACAAGAGCCCCCTCTCAGGCCCTGGAAAGGGTCCCCCTTCCTGCAGCAACTCTGGCTTAGTTTCGGGGCAGCCTTATTATGCTACTGGTTTCCACTGAACAGTTAAGACTTTTTTTAACCTGGTGCCATTGTAGGCTACATTTCTCCCATCCTGTACTTATGAATTTAGTACCCTGGACTGAAATTCAATTAACTCTATTGTGACATTGTGATTTAAAATAAAAAAACATGTATCTGGTCTTCACCCATATATCTGGCCATTTATTCCAGGCTCACAGTTCCCAAAACCCATGGAAATCCCTAAGTGGAGCATCTTTTGTTATAATATGTGGTCTTTTGTCCTCAGTTCCTGAAATGAAGGTGAAATGGGTGTCTTCTGTTATTCACAAGCCCTTTTCAATCATACCTTTGTTTATGTTCCTGAGGAAAGCCCCCAGGTGCCAGGGGAACCAACCTAGGAAACTTGGAGTCTCATCCCTCACTCTCCCACACCTCCCCCTTCTCCACCTCCAGTGAAGGGAAAGGGGCTGGAAATTGAGTTTGATCACCAATGGGCAATGATTTAATCAACTGTCCCGACGCAGTGAAGCCTCCGAAAAAACTCCAAAGGATGGGGTCTGGAAAGCTTCCCAGGTGATAAACACACAGGGAGAGTGGTTCACCCCAGCTTCGTGGGGACAGAGCTCCTGGGCTTGGGGCCCTTCTGGAGCCCACCCAATGTATTTGTCCATTGAGCTGTGCATTCATATCCACCACTGTGTGCTTTATAATAAACCAATAAATGTTATGTGTTTCCCTGAGTTCTATGAGTCATTCTAGCAAATTATCAAAGCCAAGGAGGGGATCATGAGAATCCCAGTTTATTGCCAGTCAGTGAGAAGTACAGGTGACAACCTGAGATTTGTAACTGGAGTCTGAAGGACAGCCCACCGTGTGGGACCGGGCCCGTGAGTTGTGTGATCTGATGGTGATCTCAGGAAGGTGGTGTTAGCACTGCAGTGAGTCATAAGTCATCCCGCTGGTGTTGTGCAGAACCGCCTGATATGTGGGAAGCAAACACATGTGGTGTCAGGCATGCCGTGAACATGGCAGTGATGAGAGAATAAAGGAAACACACAGAATGCTTCCCCACATACCAATCAAATTTCATATTTTTACTATTAAACATATTACTCTGAACTGGAAGCCCCCCCCCCTTTTTTTTTTGCCCACAGGTTTACCTAACTTATTTTCTTAGTTTCAAATCAGTCTGATCAAAATGCCATCAACATTCTTACCCAAATAACTGGAAAAATAACCACTGAATAAGGCCAAGATGACTTTACTTACAGACCAGCAGCTACAGACTTATCAGAACTCTCTGGTAAGGCCCTTCAGCCTCCATATACTATAATCCACCCCACATTCATCCAACCTGACAACATAAGGGACAATCAAACTCCGATGAAACGCTCACATGCTTGCATTCATATTCACAGCACTAAGTGTTCACGGCCCATGACTCTCTACTCGTGTTTTTCAGTTCTGGGTGATTTTGGGGTGAGGGGGAACAATTTCTCTAAATATTTCCTGTCCTCTATTACACATTCTTGACAGTTACGATATTGGGCCTCCTGGAAGAATCCTCTTTTCTCTTCATTGTTCATCTTATTATCCTCTTAGAGTTTCCTCATCCACCAAGTTTAGTCTAATCTATTGTGTGTTTTTTTTTCTCCCTTTCACTGTCATATTTTAAATATCTCTTTTATTCTTTAACTATTTCTCTCAGTAACAACTGTTCTTATTTCACAGATAAAATATTTTTCTCTTATCTGAAGATTAAAAAAAAAAAACAGAGCCAAATCTATAACTCCTTCCTTCTCCTTGCACTGTCTACTCCCTTCAAGTACCTTTTTCGGCCAATCTCTGTTTTTTAATGCCTGATAATCCTTGCTTTTCTGTGTGAGGTACTAAAATTTAGTAGTTTTGTAATGTCAGTTGCAGTTATAGAAGTGTCAATTATCTATACATTATGACATGATCACACAAAGGCCCAAATGTTTCTTTCTTTAGAGGGGTCCTCGAATGTCAATAGCTACACGTTTTCTTTTCCTTCTAATGAATTGCTTGGGAGTGGGATGGTGCTATGGACTAAATGTTTGTGTCCCCACAAAACTCACATTGAAACCCTAACCCCACGGTGATGGTATGTGGGGGGTGAGGCCTATGGGAGGTATCTAAGTCAAGAGGACGGGGCCCTCGGGATGGGATTAGTGCCCTCATACACAGAGCCCTGAGGGCTCACTCTCTCTCTCTGCTGTGTGAGGATACAGAACAGGAAGAGGGCCCTCACCAGGAACCTAATCAGCTGGCACCATGATCGTGGCCTTGCCAACCTTCAAAACCGGGAGAAACTTCTGTTGTCTAAGCCATAGGTCTACAGCAATTTTGTTATGGCTGCCCAAACTAAGATAGAGGGTATGTAAGAATTCTAGGAGCCAACCAGGAAAAGAGGCCAGCATTCTTCCCATTTAATATGCTCTGCATCTTTTCAGTAGAACATCTCATCTACCCTGCCCTTGGCCAGTGAGGCCCTGTCAGAGGCCCTGGTACCTACAGTCTACAGCAAGAACTGGTTTGCTTATTGACTTCCCCCACTGAGGATAAGTAGCTGCCCTCATCCTTCCACTTTCAAGCTTCCAAAATAGTGACATCTCATACCTGCCACTGTCTCCCTTCTGTTCTACCTCTCTTTGTGGATTCCTGCCTTTTCTATTCCTTTATGATAATTTTAGTGGGGTTCAGGAGAGAGCATATACTCAATCTATTGACATCATTTTAAACTAGAAGTCATGTAGCACGTTCATAGATTCTCAGCACTCAAAAGAAAACTTAAGGTAGACTACGTAAGCAATTAAAAGAAAACACTGCAATGTACTTCATTATTATATTCAGACAGATGCCAGACTTTCACTTTAGCGGCTCCACAAGTAGCATCTACATTGAACCTACATTATAGAAAAGTCACAGTGTGTTGTCAAAAGCCCTTGCAAGGGCCAGTCACGAGGCTATGCCCTGAAATTCACCAGCAATGAGAAAACAAGCCATGTAGTTGCAGGTAAAGAAGTCATCTTCTCAGATGCCCATCCTAACAGTTGTGAAACACTGACACTTCCATCAGGTTTTAAAGTAAATAAATCCCAGTGTGCTTATTTATATTCACAAACTATAATATTCATCAACTTCCAATTTTTCAGTCACTTCCCCTTTCCCATGAATTAAAATCTGAGGTTAGAATACTGATAAGATTACCTTTGCATGGTAAGTTTCTAAGACATCTGCAATATTTTCTTTTGAAGGCGATTTCAGGGCTACCAAATCTTCTTCTAACATGCCCAACTATAGGTAGAAAAAAAGGAAAAACATTTAAAAACCCACAGAAACATAATTTTTTTAAGAGAAATCTTATTCTTTAATAAAAATCCTTGTCTTAAAATTATGACACTCTCTTTTCAGCTGAGTCAATGAAGGCAATTTTCACTGAAGTTGCAGGCACACACATTTCCACAAAGCAAATGCTGCCTTGCAAGGAGTGGATAAAGATGAACAAAACACAAAACTGAAGAGGAGAAATAGAGACATTCATCTTTGTTTCCCTCTGGCTATTGAGCACTGCTCCTGCAAACCAAAGATCTGAACTATAAATTTTACTTTAATCAATTTTAATTAAAAACTGCCACTTGTGACTAACAGTTACTGTAGTCAATGCACAGCTCTGTAATATAGCCACACTTAACTCTTGAACAGCTGTTAACAAAACTGATGCCATCTTGCGCCCACACAGGTCCTTCTGCTCTTCCACCGACCCTACCAGGACTGTGCTGTGCAGTAACCCCATCTCTATCAAGCACTCTGTAGATAACAGACCTCATTTAATAATCATTTAAGCCATGTGGTCTCCATGCTCTGTTAAGTCCCCAGACGATGATGAAGACTCTCGCTAACATATTCCCAGTGCCCAAGAGATGCCATGGAATTCATGTGTGCGTGCTAAGTTGCTCCAGTCGTGTCTGACTCTTTGCGACCCCATGGACTGTAGCCTGCCAGGCTCCTCTGTCCATGGAATTCTCCAGGCAAGAATACTGGAGTGGTTGCCATGCCCTCCAAGGGATCTTCCCAACCCAGGGATCGAACCCACGTCTTACATCCCCTTCAATGGCAGGCAGGTTCTTTAGCACTAGCACCACCTGGGAAGCCCACCACGGAATTCCCCAGGCAAGAATACTAGAGTGGGTAGCCATTTCCTTCTCCAAGGGATCTTTCCAACCCAAGGATAAAACCTGTGTCTCCTGCGTGGCAGGCAGATTCTTTATCATCTAAGCCACCAGGGAAGCCCAGAAATGAATTAACCATTCGTAAATCCTGATTTAGGAATGGATGTCCTGTTTCCAAGCACACACCTCCATACCCAAAGGTCAACTATAAAACCATCCCAGTGGCCCCTCACCTGTGAATGCTGCCAGATCACGGTCCGCCTGATCCCACCCTGAGAGTACGTTACCCTATAATAAACTGATCCAGTGATTATATGGAGATACCTGCCTCATTTTTTTGGTCTCAAGATACTGTCCCAGTTTGGTGGGTACTTTTTGTTCCCTCTATCTTCCAATAGCTCTCCATCTGTATCCCTCACATACCTATTCCTAAGTTCAGCCAAATGGACTTTTTACTGTTTCTAAAACAAAGCTAATGCTTTCCTACCCTATGGGCTTGCCCATTATAGCTTCCTCTATCCAGAAAACCTGACTTAAGGCCCAGTTGACCTGTTAAGATTCAAGTTGAACTGCAATCGCTAGGAGAAAACTTTCAGTCCTTTTTTATAAGTAAGCTCTTCCTCCTTTCAATCCATTGAATTCCCTCTTTGTATTCTGTTTGTAGACTTATCATACTTTACTCTGTCAGATGATACAGGTGGTTTTTTATCTCTTTTACCTCTAGCTCCATTCTCAATGTATATTACTCATTTCTATTATCTGCTTCAGGCCCTGTAAATGGTAGCCTATGCACTGCAGATATTACTGGGCAGACTGACAGAAAAAGGAAGGGTTGTGGATCAGTTTTCCCCACTATCCTTAACCAAATTCCATTATAATCAAGAGTGTCCCTCCAGAATAGATAACAGAGTGCCCCTGTTTGCTCCCTGTTACAGCTCGGGGAAGAATGAGACAGCCACCTACTCAATGTGACCGAAGATGCCCATGAAAATCTGAAAATTCAGGCAAATGTGATAAAAGGCCCTCATATCAGCGTTACAGCAACAACCTTCAACTTTGTATACTTACATACATTTTAATAACATTCCCTCCCCTATCCCCTAACATCCTGCCCTCAAGATCAGAAATCCTGCCCTCAAGATCAGAAATTTCTGGGAAGCTGACTTCCCACAGTTCTAGGAGTTGGGAGAGATTAGTCAATATATTCTACCCACCCACGTGGTTCAGGCGTTATACAAGCCAGCTGAATCAGACTGAGCTAAACTAGTTGAAGAATAAATCTCAAATCTCTTGCTGAGTATTCTGAGCCAAAACTAACTTGAACTGTGGTTTCTGTTACATTTAACACAATGAGTTTCAACTGCTATGGTAAAACTGCCTCGCTTTGGAGATGGGAAAACTGGAGCTAAAGAGGCTAAATTCAAGCTAGGATTTAAAACCAGACTGTCCATCTGCACATCCTTTGCCACTATGCTATCCCGTGCTAAGAAAACTGATCATGTGGCTTAAAAAGAAATTGTAAGACCAAGATAAGAAATATGGGTCCCTTACAACAAAAACCCTTTTAGAAGAGTTTTTAAGATCATATTTTACAAACTTTTAAATGCACTGGGGAAACTAATAAGAGAACCTTTCAAAAATGTCTTTACAAAAGCCACTGTTGTCGTTCAGTCGCTAAGTCAGGTCCAACTCTTTGAGACCCCAATGGACTGCAGCTCACCAGACTTCCCTGTTCTTCACTATCTCTCAGAGTTGGTTCAAACTCATGTCCACTGAGTTGGTGATGCCATCCAACCATTTCCTCCTCTGTCACCCCCTTTTCCTCCTGCCTTCAATCTTTCCCAGCATCAGGATCTTTTCCAATGAGCTGGCTCTTCATATCAGGTGGCCAAACTATTGGAGTTTCAGCTTTAGCATCAGCCCTTCCAATGAATATTTAGGGTTGATTTCCTTTAGGACTGACTTGTTTGATCTCCTTGGTATCTAAGGGACTCTCAAGAGTCTTCTCCAGTACCACAGTTCCAAAGCATCAATTCTTCAGTATTCAGCCTTCTTCTTTTATAAATTCAGATTTTTATATATTAGACTTTTTTATTACTTTTTAATTTTTATATATTATGTATATATATTATATGTATATATACATTATACATATATATACACATAATTATGTCTATATACATATACATATAATTATGTGTATATATTATATGTATATAATGGCAGGCAGATTCTTTATCATCTAAGCCACCAGGGAAGCCCAGAAATGAATTAACCATTCGTAAATCCTGATTTAGGAATGGATGTCCTGTTTCCAAGCACACACCTCCATACCCAAAGGTCAACTATAAAACCATCCCAGTGGCCCCTCACCTGTGAATGCTGCCAGATCACGGTCCGCCTGATCCCACCCTGAGAGTACGTTACCCTATAATAAACTGATCCAGTGATTATATGGAGATACCTGCCTCATTTTTTTGGTCTCAAGATACTGTCCCAGTTTGGTGGGTACTTTTTGTTCCCTCTATCTTCCAATAGCTCTCCATCTGTATCCCTCACATACCTATTCCTAAGTTCAGCCAAATGGACTTTTTACTGTTTCTAAAACAAAGCTAATGCTTTCCTACCCTATGGGCTTGCCCATTATAGCTTCCTCCATCCAGAAAACCTGACTTAAGGCCCAGTTGACCTGTTAAGATTCAAGTTGAACTGCAATCTCTAGGAGAAAACTTTCAGTCCTTTTTTATAAGTAAGCTCTTCCTCCTTTCAATCCATTGAATTCCCTCTTTGTATTCTGTTTGTAGACTTATCATACTTTACTCTGTCAGATGATACAGGTGGTTTTTTATCTCTTTTACCTCTAGCTCCATTCTCAATGTATATTACTCATTTCTATTATCTGCTTCAGGCCCTGTAAATGGTAGCCTATGCACTGCAGATATTACTGGGCAGACTGACAGAAAAAGGAAGGGTTGTGGATCAGTTTTCCCCACTATCCTTAACCAAATTCCATTATAATCAAGAGTGTCCCTCCAGAATAGATAACAGAGTGCCCCTGTTTGCTCCCTGTTACAGCTCGGGGAAGAATGAGACAGCCACCTACTCAATGTGACCGAAGATGCCCATGAAAATCTGAAAATTCAGGCAAATGTGATAAAAGGCCCTCATATCAGCGTTACAGCAACAACCTTCAACTTTGTATACTTACATACATTTTAATAACATTCCCTCCCCTATCCCCTAACATCCTGCCCTCAAGATCAGAAATCCTGCCCTCAAGATCAGAAATTTCTGGGAAGCTGACTTCCCACAGTTCTAGGAGTTGGGAGAGATTAGTCAATATATTCTACCCACCCACGTGGTTCAGGCGTTATACAAGCCAGCTGAATCAGACTGAGCTAAACTAGTTGAAGAATAAATCTCAAATCTCTTGCTGAGAATTCTGAGCCAAAACTAACTTGAACTGTGGTTTCTGTTACATTTAACACAATGAGTTTCAACTGCTATGGTAAAACTGCCTCTCTTTGGAGATGGGAAAACTGGAGCTAAAGAGGCTAAATTCAAGC
Organism: Oreotragus oreotragus; assembly: GCA_006410675.1. Lineage (NCBI taxonomy): Eukaryota > Metazoa > Chordata > Mammalia > Artiodactyla > Bovidae > Oreotragus > Oreotragus oreotragus. The sequence goes on from SJYX01007478.1 coordinate 199,871, forward strand.
TAGGATTTAAAACCAGACTGTCCATCTGCACATCCTTTGCCACTATGCTATCCCGTGCTAAGAAAACTGATCATGTGGCTTAAAAAGAAATTGTAAGACCAAGATAAGAAATATGGGTCCCTTACAACAAAAACCCTTTTAGAAGAGTTTTTAAGATCATATTTTACAAACTTTTAAATGCACTGGGGAAACTAATAAGAGAACCTTTCAAAAATGTCTTTACAAAAGCCACTGTTGTCGTTCAGTCGCTAAGTCAGGTCCAACTCTTTGAGACCCCAATGGACTGCAGCTCACCAGACTTCCCTGTTCTTCACTATCTCTCAGAGTTGGTTCAAACTCATGTCCACTGAGTTGGTGATGCCATCCAACCATTTCCTCCTCTGTCACCCCCTTTTCCTCCTGCCTTCAATCTTTCCCAGCATCAGGATCTTTTCCAATGAGCTGGCTCTTCATATCAGGTGGCCAAACTATTGGAGTTTCAGCTTTAGCATCAGCCCTTCCAATGAATATTTAGGGTTGATTTCCTTTAGGACTGACTTGTTTGATCTCCTTGGTATCTAAGGGACTCTCAAGAGTCTTCTCCAGTACCACAGTTCCAAAGCATCAATTCTTCAGTATTCAGCCTTCTTCTTTTATAAATTCAGATTTTTATATATTAGACTTTTTTATTACTTTTTAATTTTTATATATTATGTATATATATTATATGTATATATACATTATACATATATATACACATAATTATGTCTATATACATATACATATAATTATGTGTATATATTATATGTATATACATATTATATACACATAATATATATATTACTTTTTTTTTACACAGACTATAATTATTCATTAAAAGATACTCACTGGAGGTAGGCAAAACAGCCCTGGATCTAGATATAATTATCTCCATATTTTATACAAGAAAACTGAGGATTGATGAACTTAAGCACCTTCCCCAAGGTCACACAGCTTTAACGGCAGATGAAGGATTCAGACCCATGTTTGCCAAAAGCCTGTTATCCCAAACACTTATACCTCCTCCCCATGCAATATGAGTTATTCCAACAACACAAAGTGCAGCCATCCAAGTAATTACCTTTTCAAAATCTACAAAGTGTGTAGCAATTCCTGCTGTGTACACATCTCTTCCTTTCAGCCTGAATCCCGTTAATGCAAGGAAGTACCCAAGTTTTCCTTGAAGTCGTGGCAAGAAATAACCTCCACCCACATCAGGGAATAGCCCTGTAATTAAAAACAAAAAGAGATCATGAATCAAATGAAAGAGATAACTGCAGCTCTCTCACTTTATATCAAAGAGCCATTCTTCTCTGGAGTCTGAATCTATATTTAAAATAGTATTACTATACCATGGTACTATAACGCAACACATACAACACAACCAATATCACTATAAATTGTGCTAACTTAATTGGGATATCTTTCAAATTTTTCATGTTTCATTTTTATAGAAGACAGTAAAGGATTTGATGACACAGTGTTTTACACGTAAGTACTTGATAAATATTACCTAAATTTCTTACCTCAACTACTACTTTTTAAGAATCTCCAATGTAGGTAAAGACTGAAAACAAATATTTCCTGTCCAAATGATTAGCACAGGAAAAAATGTAATCTGTGGCTATTATGTGATAAATTATTATTACCATTTAATCAATTTCTAAACAAATATCTAATATTCAAGATACTTACAGTTATGTGATAACCATTAGTTCTAGTAAATGAACAAGTTTATACCAATCAACAGAACTTGCACCTATTCTTTTCCTAATCATAAGTATTTTATTCTCTCTACTGGCAACAACTAAAAATAGCACATATGCAAATACTTGTCAATATACTACTTTTTGGTGTTCAAGAGCTTCCTAAACAAGTTTGACTCTCTAGGTTTAAAAGCTATCTATTTCTAAATTGCTTCAATTAATTAAGCTGAGATAAAAATACAAGCATTCAAATTCTTTCCAGGTCCACTTGCCAAAAAGTTCCTAGCCTTGAAAGAATCAGTGCCATGTTACTGTAAAGAAATATCTCTTAACATCTCAAACAACACAGGTCTAAAGTTGAGTCACAACCCCTGCCCACCCCCGCCAACACTGTCATCCAGTATCACCCACTCCAATAAAGGGTACAACTATCCAGACTCAGACCTCCTCCTGTACCATCCCCTTAACCCTCCATCAACAACTATGATCTGTTGCTTCCTCCTCTAGACAGTTCTCTATACAACAGCCAGTGATCTTCTTAATAACACAAATCTTTTTTTAATGTTCTTGTCTGATTGAATTTTTTAAATTATCTTAATAACACAAATTTTGATGAGTCTTGCATTCTATCACTTAAAAGTCTTCCATGACTGCCCATTTCTTTTAGATTAAAACTAACACCTTTATCCGTCTTCAATATCCCTTATCACTTTCTCCATTACATCTCTTACCACTCACTCACTATACAGCAGGCACTTTGGCCATCTTTCTGTTCCTCAATGTTCATTCCTACTTACCCCTGAACTTCAGGAGCACTCTGTCCAAGCAAAAACACCTCTATCCTGAAGCACTTTCATCTGTTCCAGAGCCCCACATTCTCACTTCGCCCCTTGCCTCAGTGGCTGCTTCCTTCCAGTGCCTCTGCTGGCTTCACTTCTTTGGGCCTGCAAATGCTGCTGTACCTTGGCCTCATCTTAGACTATCTGCTCCCCACTACACATGTTTCTTTAGCTCTGACAGCTTTAGACAACATTGATGGGATGGACTGAATTGTGTCCCAAATCGTGTCGCAAAATCTTAAGCTGAAGTCCTAGCCCCACAATGCGACAATTTGGAGAAGCAGACTCTAAAGAGGTAACTAAGATTAAAGAATGCTCAAACTACCGCACAACTGCACTCATCTCCCATGCTAGTAAAGTAATGCTCAAAATTCTCCAAGCCAGGCTTCAGCAATATGTGAACCGTGAACTTCCAGATGTTCAAGCTGGTTTTAGAAAAGGCAGAGAAATCAGAGATCAAATTGCCAATATCTGCTGGATCATAGAAAAACCAAGAGAGTTCCAGAAAAACATCTATTTCTGCTTTATTGACTATGCCAAAGCTTTTGACTGTGTGGATCACAATAAACTGTGGAAAATGCTGAAAGAGATGGGAATACTGGATCACCTGACCTGCCTCTTGAGAAATCTATATGCAGAAGCAACAGTTAGAAATGGACATGGAACAACAGACTGGTTCCAAATAGGAAAAGGAGTGCATCAAGGCTGTATATTGTCACCGTGCTTATTTAACTTACATGCAGAGTACATCATGAGAAACCCTGGACTGGAAGAAACACAAACTGGAATCAAGATTGCCAGGAGAAATATCAATAACCTCAGATATGCAGATGACACCACCCTTATGGCAAAAAGTGAAGAGGAACTAAACAGCCTCTTGATGAAAGTAAAAGTGGAGAGTGAAAGAGTTGGCTTAAAGCTCAACAGTCAGAAAATGAAGATCATGGCATCCGGTCCCATCACTTCATGGCAAATAGATGAGGAAACAGTGTCAGACTTTATTTTGGGGGGCTCCGAAATCACTGCAGATGGTGACTGCAGCCATGAAATTAGAAGACGCTTACTCCTTGGAAGGAAAGTTATGACCAACCTAGATAACATATTAAAAAGCAGACATTACTTTGCCAACAAAGGTCCATCTAGTCAAGCCTATGGTTTTTCCTGTGGTCATGTATGGATGTGAGAGTTGGACTGTGAAGAAAGCTGAGCGCTGAAGAATTGATGCTTTTGAACTGTGGTGTTGGAGAAGACTCTTGAGAGTCCCTTGGACTGCAAGGAGATCCAACCAGTCCATCCTAAAGGAGACCAGTCCTGGGTGTTGTTTGGAAGAAATGATGCTAACGCTGAAACTCCAATACTTTGGCCACCTCGTGCGAAGAGTTGACTCATTGGAAAAGACTCTTATGCTGGGAGGGATTGGGGGCAGGAGGAGAAGGGGATGACAGAGGATGAGATGTCTGGATGGCATCACCAACTCAATGGACGTGGGTTTGAGTAAACTTCAGGAGATGGTGATGGACGGGGAGGCCTGGAGCACTGCAATTCATGGGGTCGCAAAGAGTCGGACACGACTGAGTGACTGAACTGAACTGAACTGAAGATTAAATGAGGTTTTAAGGGTGGGGCTTTATCTAATAGGACTGGTGTCTTTATAAGAAGAGGAAAGACTCCAAGACAAAGGGCCATGCGAGGACACAGAGAGAGGCAGCTCTCTACAAGTCTAGGAGAGAGGCCTTGGGTGAAACCAGATCTGCCTATACTTTGATGTAGGACTTCCCACTTCCAGCGGGAGGAATAAGTGGGAGAAATAAATGTTATTTAAGCTACCCAGTCTTGGTATTTTGCTATGGCAGCCCAATACAGATCCAAATCTATCTATCTAGTTATGGTTTTTTCTCCTGGATATGAACTCTCATATCTGCATTTAACCACACAGATAATAAACATCCCAGATATAACACAGCAAACACAAGCCTTGAGTCACATTCCTCCAACCACACTGCTCCTTCTCTAGTGGCCTTATAGCCATCTAGCAGCATTAGCTAAACACCTTGGAGTTATTCCTGATTCACTACATCACAAGTTAACTCCAAAACATTTTTCAAATATATCCTCTCTACTCCAACTTTACAGCTTCTTATCACTCCAAGCCTAAAATTATCTCTCTCTAGACTTGTACTGCTCAATAGAATTTTCTCTGATGATAAAAATGTTCTATAATCTATGCTGCCACTAGATATGGCTATTAAACACTTGAAATGTGGCTGGTGCAACTGAGGAACTTAATTTATTTAAATTAAATAGTCGTATGTGATTAGTGGCTACAGAATTAAATAACAGAGCTTTAGATTAACATAAAAACCTTCTAACAAGCCTCTCTGCCATTACTCTTGCACACATACAATCCATTTTCCTTAAAGCAGTCAGAATGGTATCAGAATGTATACCAGACCACATCACACAAACTCTCCCACAGTTTCCCATAACATTTACGTTTAAATCCAAACTCTTCACCTGAGTTGCCTGTGTAGCTCTGGAAGAGCACAGTGTATCACTCTGCCCCCGATTAAGACTGCAGACGCTATTTGGTTCCTTGAACAAATAAAGTAAGGCTTCATTCTTGCTTTAGACTAACTTTTCTTAATGCACAGTATTCTATTATAAAAGATATTAATATAGCTGCTTGCTTCCTGTCATTCAAATCTCAGCTTAAAGACATCTCCATGGACAACTTCTTTAATCATCTAAGCTAAAATAGACCATTCGCTTATGACCTAAAACAAACCCTTTATGATTATACAGTAGAAGTAACAAATAGATTCAAGGGATTAGATCTGATAGACAGAATGTCTGAAGAACTATGGATGGAGGTTTGTGACCTTGTACAGGAGGCAGTGATCAAGATCATCCCCAATAAAAAGAAATGCAAAAAGGCAAAATGGTTGTCTGAGGAGGCCTTACAAAAAGGTGAGAAAAGAAAAGATGCAAAAAGCAAAGAAGAGGAAACATATATTCATCTGAAGGCAAAGTTTCAAAGAATAGCAAGGAGAGATAAGAAAGTCTTCCTCAGTGATCAATGCAAAGAAATAGAGGAAAACAATACAATGGGAAAGACTAGAGATCTCTTCAAGAAAATTACAGATACCAAGGGAACATTTCATGCAAAGACAGCCACAATAAAGGACGGAAATGACTATGGACCTAACAGAAGCAGAATAGAAGAGGTACCAAGAATACACAGAAGAACTATACAAAAAAGATCTTCACAACCGAGATAACCAGGATCACTCACCTAGACCCAGACATCCTGGAATGTAAAGTCAAGTGGGCCTTATGAAGCATCACTACGAACAAAGCTACTGGAGGTGATGGAGTTCCAAATGAGCTATTTCAAATCCTAAAAGATGATGCAGTGAAAGTGCTGCACTCAATATGCCAGCATATTTGGAAAACTCAGCAGTGGCCACAGGACTAGAAAAGGTCTGTTTTCATTCCAATCCCAAAGAAAGACAATGCCAAAAAATGCTCAAATTACCACACAATTGCACTCATCTCACCCACTAGCAAAGTAATGCTCAAAATTCTCCAAGCCAGGTTTCAACAGTACATGAGCTGTAAACTTCCAGATGTTTAAGCTACATTTAGAGAAAGCAGGGGAACCAGAGATCAAATTGCCAGCATTCGTTGGATCATCAAAAAAGCAAGAGAATTCCAGAAAAACACCTACTTCTGCTTTATTGACTATGCCAAAGCCTTTGACTGCAGATCACAACAAACTGGAACATTCTGAAAGAGATGGGAATACCAGACCACCTGACCTGCCCCCTGAGAAATCTGTATGCGGGTCAGGAAGCAACAGTTAGAAATGGACATGGAAAAATGGACTGGTTCCAAATCAGGAAAGGAGTACATCAAGGCTGTATATTCTGACCCTGCTTATTTAACTTATATGCAGAGTACATCATGAGAAATGCTGGGCTGTAGGAAACACAAGTTGTAATCAAGATTGCCAAGAGAAATATCAATAACCTCAGATATGCAGATAACACCACCATTATGGTAGAAAGTGAAGAAGAACTAAAGAGCCTCTTGATGAAAGTGAAAGAGGAGAGGGAAAAATTTGGCTTAAAACTCAATATTCAGAAAACTAAGATCATGGCATCCAGTCCCATCACTTTGTGGCAAATAGATGGGAAATAATGGAAGCAGTGAGAGACTTTATTTTCTTGGGCTCTAAAATCACTGCAGATGGTGACTGCAACCATGAAATTAAAAGATGCTTGCTCCTTGAAAGATATGTTATGACCAACCTAGACAGCATATTAAAAAGCAGAGACATTACTTTGCCAACAAAGGTCCATCTAGTCAAAGTTATGGTTTTTCCATAGGTACGGCAGTCATGTACAGATATGAGAGTTGGGCTATAAAGAATGCTGAGTGCCAAAAAATTGATGCTTTGAACTGTGGTGTTGGAGAAGACTTGAGAATAACTTGGATTGCAAGGAGATCCAACCAGTCCATCCTAAAGGAAATCAGTCCTGCATATTCATTGGAAGGACTGATGTTGAAGCTGAAACTCCAGTACTTTGGCCATCTGATGTGACGAACTGACTCATTTGAAAAGACCCTGATGCTGGGAAAGACTGAGGGCAAGAGGAGCAGGGGACGACAGAAGATGAGATGGTTGGATGGCATCACCGACTCTATGGACATGAGTTTGAGTAAGCTCCGGGAGTTGGTGATGGACAGGGAGGCCTAGTGTGCTGCAGTCTATGGCATGCTGCAAAGGATCAGACAGAATTCAGTGACTGAACTGAACTGAAATGAAGCTAAAATAGCCATTCAGGAGAATTACACTTTGAGTAAGATGGAGTAAGAGTGATGGAATTTACTCTTCGCCTGAAATACGCATAGAAAAACAACTGCAGTATATGAAATAAGTTTTCAACATATTGGACCACCAAGCAGTAAAGGAAAGTGATGTCTGAATATCCGAAAACAAATGAGGTAAACCCTACTTAAAAGCTTCCTTGGTGGCTCAGTAGTAAAGAACCCACCTGTTAATGCAGGAGACACGGGTTTGATCCCTGGGTCTGGAAGATCCCCTAGAGAAGGAAATGGTAACCCACTCCAGTATTCCTGCCTGGGAAATCCCATAGACAGAGGAGCCTGGCGGGCTACAGTCCATGGGGTCTCAAAGAGTCAGACACAATGAAGAGACTAAACAAGCCCTACAAAAGCTCCATCTTAATGCCTGGAGATACTGCCCAGGCCCCAAACAGTCCTAGATTTGAGGGGAATTAAGCTAAAAGTTCAGGGAGACAGAGGCAGAGAGAATTCCCAGAACAGAGTACCAGAGAGGAGAGAGCTGCACAGAGAGAAAACACTGGAGATCTGCAGTGTCTCCCGTAAGTCCCCAGCTTGGTTCTGATAAATACATGTGTTCAGTGAAGAAACTGTGAGGTTAAGGAAAGAACCACAGGCAAGGATCACAGAGAACAGTACTGGGAACGTACACAGGGCTGAGAATAGTACCTGTTCCCACCGACCAGACCATGAGAGCTCAGGATTCGTGGAGGCGCCGAGTAGAATGCAAATAATTAGCCCTAGTCTGAGCACTGCTCCAATCCTACATACATTAAAAACAAACAAAAACAAAAAACCTAAAAGACTCAAATAAACTATTTCCAAGTAACTTAACCTCATCCCAGAAGCAAAGTAAAGGGCATTTACAAGAATGCAGATCTTCCTCAACTTACACTGGGGTTGTGTGTAGGGGTTACATTCTGATAAATCCATCATAAATTGAAAAGACCATAAGCCAAAAATGCACTTAATATGCCTAATCTATCAAAAAACCATAGCTTAGCCTAGCCTACCTTAAACATGCTCAGAACACTTACATTAGCCTACAGTTGGGCAAAATCATCTAACGCAAGGCTTATTTTATAATAAAATATTGAATATATCAGAGGATGAGATGGCTGGATGGCATCATCGACTCGATGCACATGAGTTTGGGTGAACTCCAGAATTTGGTGATGGACAGGGAGGCCTGGAGTGCTGCGATTCATGGGGTTGCAAAGAGCTGGACACGACTGAGTGACTGAACTGAACTGATTGAAGATCTCATATAATTTATTGAATATTACACTGAAAGTGAAAAACAAAATGGTTCTAAGTACCAGATTGTTTTTCACTTTCAGTGTAATACAATCTGGTACTTAGAACCATTTTGTTTTTCACTTTCAGTGTAATATTCAATAAATTATATGAGATCTTCAATCAGTTCAGTTCAGTCACTCAGTCGTGTTCTGCTCTTTGCAACCCCATGAATCGCAGCACTCCAGGCCTCCCTGTCCATCACCAAATTCTGGAGTTCACCCAAACTCATGTGCATCGAGTCGATGATGCCATCCAGCCATCTCATCCTCTGATATATTCAATATTTTATTATAAAATAAGCCTTGCGTTAGATGATTTTGCCCAACTGTAGGCTAATGTAAGTGTTCTGAGCATGTTTAAGGTAGGCTAGGCTAAGCTATGGTTTTTTGATAGATTAGGCATATTAAGTGCATTTTTGGCTTATGGTCTTTTCAATTTATGATGGATTTATCAGAATGTAACCCCTACACACAACCCCAGTGTAAGTTGAGGAAGATCTGCATTCTTGTAAATGCCCTTTACTTTGCTTCTGGGATGAGGTTAAGTTACTTGGAAATAGTTTGTTTGAGTCTTTTAGGTTTTTTGTTTTTGTTTGTTTTTAATGTATGTAGGATTGGAGCAGTGCTCAGACTAGGGCTAATTATTTGCATTCTACTCGGCGCCTCCACGAATCCTGAGCTCTCATGGTCTGGTCGGTGGGAACAGGTACTATTCTCAGCCCTGTGTACGTTCCCAGTACTGTTCTCTGTGATCCTTGCCTGTGGTTCTTTCCTTAACCTCACAGTTTCTTCACTGAACACATGTATTTATCAGAACCAAGCTGGGGACTTACGGGAGACACTGCAGATCTCCAGTGTTTTCTCTCTGTGCAGCTCTCTCCTCTCTGGTACTCTGTTCTGGGAATTCTCTCTGCCTCTGTCTCCCTGAACTTTTAGCTTAATTCCCCTCAAATCTAGGACTGTTTGGGGCCTGGGCAGTATCTCCAGGCATTAAGATGGAGCTTTTGTAGGGCTTGTTTAGTCTCTTCATTGTGTCTGACTCTTTGAGACCCCATGGACTGTAGCCCGCCAGGCTCCTCTGTCTATGGGATTTCCCAGGCAGGAATACTGGAGTGGGTTACCATTTCCTTCTCTAGGGGATCTTCCAGACCCAGGGATCAAACCCGTGTCTCCTGCATTAACAGGTGGGTTCTTTACTACTGAGCCACCAAGGAAGCTTTTAAGTAGGGTTTACCTCATTTGTTTTCGGATATTCAGACATCACTTTCCTTTACTGCTTGGTGGTCCAATATGTTGAAAACTTATTTCATATACTGCAGTTGTTTTTCTATGCGTATTTCAGGCGAAGAGTAAATTCCATCACTCTTACTCCATCTTACTCAAAGTGTAATTCTCCTGAATGGCTATTTTAGCTTCATTTCAGTTCAGTTCAGTCACTGAATTCTGTCTGATCCTTTGCAGCATGCCATAGACTGCAGCACACTAGGCCTCCCTGTCCATCACCAACTCCCGGAGCTTACTCAAACTCATGTCCATAGAGTCGGTGATGCCATCCAACCATCTCATCTTCTGTCGTCCCCTGCTCCTCTTGCCCTCAGTCTTTCCCAGCATCAGGGTCTTTTCAAATGAGTCAGTTCGTCACATCAGATGGCCAAAGTACTGGAGTTTCAGCTTCAACATCAGTCCTTCCAATGAATATGCAGGACTGATTTCCTTTAGGATGGACTGGTTGGATCTCCTTGCAATCCAAGTTATTCTCAAGTCTTCTCCAACACCACAGTTCAAAGCATCAATTTTTTGGCACTCAGCATTCTTTATAGCCCAACTCTCATATCTGTACATGACTGCCGTACCTATGGAAAAACCATAACTTTGACTAGATGGACCTTTGTTGGCAAAGTAATGTCTCTGCTTTTTAATATGCTGTCTAGGTTGGTCATAACATATCTTTCAAGGAGCAAGCATCTTTTAATTTCATGGTTGCAGTCACCATCTGCAGTGATTTTAGAGCCCAAGAAAATAAAGTCTCTCACTGCTTCCATTATTTCCCATCTATTTGCCACAAAGTGATGGGACTGGATGCCATGATCTTAGTTTTCTGAATATTGAGTTTTAAGCCAAATTTTTCCCTCTCCTCTTTCACTTTCATCAAGAGGCTCTTTAGTTCTTCTTCACTTTCTGCCATAATGGTGGTGTTATCTGCATATCTGAGGTTATTGATATTTCTCTTGGCAATCTTGATTACAGCTTGTGTTTCCTACAGCCCAGCATTTCTCATGATGTACTCTGCATATAAGTTAAATAAGCAGGGTCAGAATATACAGCCTTGATGTACTCCTTTCCTGATTTGGAACCAGTCCATTTTTCCATGTCCATTTCTAACTGTTGCTTCCTGACCCGCATACAGATTTCTCAGGGGGCAGGTCAGGTGGTCTGGTATTCCCATCTCTTTCAGAATGTTCCAGTTTAGACTGTAGCTCATCCTTTCCTCTTGCTCTCCACATCTAGGCATGAGCCAAAGTTTCTATTTTATATTTTTAATATATGGATACAATGGAAGTGCTTTGGAAACAGTGTAGTTGTACACCTGCATAGGGGCACTGAGTTTCTTGGCAAGTTTTGAAATGCAAATTTGAGTTTAGGGCCAAAGGGAACCAAATTCGCTCTTTGCACTTGAAAAGGAATCGCACGTTTTAGGAGGTAACTTTAGGGATAAGAGGTAGAGCCAAGCTAGGAAGAGAGGAGAGAGAGTGGGGTTTGGTGGAGCAGCTTGGAAGATTGTCACCTGTTCCAACAATGAGTTTTTCTCACAAGTCTCCAGGTGGATGCCCTGCAGCCCATAAAATCTGCAGGCCAAGTAGACGGCTTGTGCAAACTATTGAAGGGGCCAAGACTCATGTCTAAGGTAACCTGAGATCAAACAGGGAAGGTAAAAGAGACAGGAACCCTGCAAGAGGCAAGACTCTAAACAGTGCTTCCCAAAGAATAGAGTGTTGTAAGATCTTTGAACTTCTGAACTTTACACTAAGTTTAGGTGGCTGCACAGGGACCAGGTATCTAAAATTAACATCCCCAACTAAAATCTGTGTCTCATCTCCTCGGAGACAAAGAGCATTTATAAAGGGGCTATATAAGAGAAGCAAAATAGAATCATCTAAATTATTTTCAAGGGAAATTTTTCTATAACGTATGTTCATGCTCCATTGAAAAATTATGAAAATTGCAGAAATATGAATTATAATCCTATTTCTTCCAAGTCATTTCATAATCTTCTTCAACCTATCTCATTTATAAATGTGACTGATAATATTTGCAGTATATGACAGGGCTGGATGATCTCCTGAGATGATTATATCTCTCAAAACTATGATTCTCTGAATAACTGAATCGACTATTTAAATATATAATTTGTTCCCATTATTTGCAATTCAATTAGCTAAAACAAGGACATACTGATTAGCAAAATGAATGTTACTAAATAGTTCAATTTTCCCAATTTTAATTAAGGACTCATGGAAAATGATATATGAGTAGGCCAGGTAAAATAAAAGCATGGACTCTGAGTTCTGAATGATATGATTATTACCCATAAATCAATAATTGAAAATTTTATTGTCTTTATTTTATATACTGTTATTTGTTACATTATGAGATAGATTCTTCAACTATGTGTAAAAACAAATGTGAATATTTATCTTTTAGATAAAATTTCAAATTATGCTGTTAGGCAATATTTTCATTTCAAAACTCAAATGTTGTTCATTTGTGGCTTTTTCTTTTTTTTTTTTTTTTATTTTGCTCTGATCTGATTTTTTTTTAATGGTTACTACATCTGGTGAAGTCCTAAAACAATAAACCAGCACCTAACAACAACATATTTATATACAACTGTATCATTTAAAATTATATTTACACGTAAATGTTCCAAACCCCTCTGTTATTGTTTTATGTTGTTAGCATATCAGGAAACTGAGACTCAGAGCAGTTAAATAAATTGCAATATCATTTTAGAGTCGCAGTCAGTGGGAGAGGAGAAATTCAAACCTGGATTTCTGATTTAAATCCATCTTCTTTTGACTTCACCAAAAAAAAAAAAAAAATGGAGAAGACAGACATTATACAGATAGAGATAAATGGTACCCTAGCCAAAATCATTTGTGTTCCCAGATAATTAGAGGTTTCAGACGATTCTGTTCTTTAGTAATATTAAGAATTCATATTTGCAGTAGTGAGGTGAAACCAGGTAATGTCTCTGTGAGTTAGATTAGGTGATGTGATTCATTTTCTCTTTTGAATTAGCTGAATAATTGCTTCTGGTTTGCAATTGTCTTTATCCATAGAGACTTAACTTGAGATTCAATTTTCATTGCATGAAAATCACATTCAAATTTTTCCAAGAAAACCTGTTCAATTTTGTTCACCAAAATGATTGACCACTGTTCAGAAAGAACAAAATCTAGACAAAGCCAAGCACTGAGAAACTCTGATCCATGAAGGAATAGTTTTTCACTCTTTCAAAAAAAAAAGGGTTTATAATTTAATAATGTTTATATAATTATATATAAGTATATATTTATGTAATAAATGTCATCTGCTTATACACACACACACACATATATATGGATCTCCAGTAATAAGTATTTTTAGAAGAATATGGGATCCTCAAATCTGAATCATGTTATTCCAAGTAAAATCAGAAGACAACATACACAATACAATGGACTTAGCAGAGATACGGACATTAGAAATTCAAATGTAATATAAACTGGACAATATAAACTTTTTACACATAAGCTTGTATATTACATATTTTATGTGTTTCTTATTGTCTTTGAAATGAAGTTTAGCCGAGTCACGAATGCAATTAATTGCTGTCACAATTCCAGAGAGAAAGTCATTTTAGTTAACTAGATTCCACATAGTATTTAAAGGTCGTGTGATCACATGGAATATAAAATCCTAACACTTATTAGAGGCAAACTGCCCTTGAATGGTTTAAGCTGTTTCAAACCATCATGCGTCTGAGTGTGTAACATGTGATGTACAATAGCCAGTTTTTGCCATCTGTAGTGTTGCCCTTAGCAACAGAAAAACATGTGACCGTGCTTATGTGACTCTGCTGGCCTGCAACAGTTTGTAGAAGGATTTAAGCAAAATGAAACAGACAGAAATATTGATCCAGGCAACTGGAGTTTTCAAGTGTATTGTAATGATCCTGCAGATTGTTAAGGGAAGAAAAGAAAGAAGCAAAGAAAACAGAGAAAACTAGAGTGAGAATAACAAAGAGGGGTATGCAGTATCATAGAGGAGTATGTTTTCCAGAGATTGTTGAGAAATTGAATTTTGAAAGGTATGTGTAAAACAGATATGATCATTCTATTCCTCTGTCTCCATCATTTTATAGTTTATGGCTAAATCCTGTTCTGTCATGTGATGTGAAAAGGGGTAATTCTAGAATCACAAACACCTTCCTCTGTCACCATCACAGTTAAGAACAAGATTGAGAATCTAGTTAGATATCACCAAGTCCATTTAAAGACAGCTTAAATAATACACTTTCATAGATTCTTTTCTTTAAATTTTTATTTGTTTATTTTTGGCTGTGCTGGGGTTGTTGCTGTGCATGGGCTTTCTCTAGCTGAGGGGAGCAGGACGCGTACCCCAGATGCGGAGCAGAGGCTCCAGAGCGCATGTGCTCAGTAATTGTGGCACACAGGCTTAGTAGCTCCGTAGCATGTGGGATCTTCCCTGACCAGGAATCGCACCTGTGTCCCCTACATTGGCAGGTGGATTCCTAACCATTGAACTTGTATGAAATAACATGACATAATCATATCTACTAGAAACCATGTGTTTTTTTAAATATATAATGTTTTTATTTGAGTTTGGGAAACAATAGAACTAGGAGAGTGAAGATTCTGTGATTTCTATTAGAAACAAACCCAGTTTACTCACTGTATTAAGAACTCTGGGCTTCCCAGGTGGCACAGTGGTAAAGAATCACCTGCTCATGCAGGATACAAAGAAGATGCAGGTTCAAACCCCTGGGTCAGGAAGATCCCCTGGAATAGGAAATGGCAACCCACTCCAATCTTGCCTAAAAAATTCCATGGACAAATGAGTCTGGTGGGCTACAGTCCATGGGGTGGCAAAAGAATCGGACATGACCGAGCACACCTGCATTAAAAAAACACACACTAAGATCTCTGGCTATCCATATATCCTCAATCAGAAAGAAAAAAAATGCAGATTAACAGCATAAGAACCAGTGTTAGAACTGTATCACATAGACAAATATGCTTCTGGGTCATATCGTTGTTCCATGTAAGTTGCGATGTATATGATAGTCTATTGTGAAGAAAACAAATCTCAACAGGAAAAATATCTTCACTTTTACTATTTTATGTTTACTATCATAGAAAAGAAGAACTACATGAATTTTACACTGACCAGATAATTCAACTTTACCACAGTAAAAAGAAATAGGTAAGATTCATTAGAATTAAGAATATATATATATGTAATCAACCAAAATGATAATACAGGAGGTTGCAAGGGTGAAGATTTCTTAAGTATTATTATCGATCTCGCACAGTATGTGGTGCTTTTGAAACCACACCTCATGTGAAACTTGAACCCACAATCTTCCGATTGAAATTGCACAACTTGTCTAAAGATTTAATGAAGTTCAGGTTCTTTATGTCTCCTCACAGAAGGAATTTAGTGAGAGGTAAAGTGATAGGCAAGAAGTCTAAGAGGAACTGAAGAGCCTCTTGATGAGGGTAAGGGGGAGATTGAAAGAGCCGGCCTGAAAATAAATATTTTTAAAAACCTAAGATCATGGTATCCGGCCCCATTACTTCATGGCAAATAGAAGGGGAAAAGGTGGAAGTAGGAACAGATTTCCTCTTCTTGGGCTCTAAAATCACTCTGAATGGTGACTGCAGCTATGAAATCAGAAGATGATTGCTTCTTGGCAGGAAACCTGTGACACACAAGCTGAAACAGTGTTGAAAAGCAGAGACATTATTCTGCCCACAAAGGTCCATGTAGTCAAGGCTATGGTCTTCCCAGAGGTTACATACTGTTGTGAGAGCTGGACCATAAAGAAGGCAGAATGCCAAAGAATTGATGCCTTTGAACTGTGGTGCTGGAAAAGACTCCTGAAGGTCCCTTGGACAGCAAGGAGATCAAACCAGTCAGTCTTAAGGGAAATCAACCCTGAATATTCATTGGAAGGACTGATGCTGAAGCTGAAGCTGAATCTCCAGTATTTTGGTCACCTGATGCGAACAGATGACTCATTGGAAAAGTCCCTGATGCTGAGAAAGATTGAGGGCAGAAGGAGAAGAGGGCACCAGAGGATGAGGTGGCTGGATGGCATCGCCAGTGCAATGGACGTGAACTGGGGCAAGCTTCTGGAGATGGTGAGGGACAGGGAGGCCTGGCGTGCTGCAGTCCATGGGGTCGCAATTAGGCAGACGCAACAGCAGCAACAAGTAGATTTATTAATACCAGATGTCTGTGAAGAACCTAAGTGGGCAAGCAAGAGGACTCTGCCCCGGGAACTAATTGGGCTACGTTTTTATAATCAAAGGAAAAGTGCATAGGGGGAGAACACCACCTTCTCCTCATTCTCTGAGTAGACATCAGGCTCACACCACAAGCTCCTCCTTCACATTGGGAGAAAGAGTGCTTGACCCTATATGGGCAAACAGGACTGTCACAGACCTTTTCAAATCAGTAGAAAGGTGGGAACATTTACTCAAATATGTTAATTAATCATCTCAGGTTTCCGTTTAACGTGGATCTTCTACTTTGGAAAGGCTTCCCTTGTGTCTCAGAAGATAAAGAGGGGTTCTATCCCTGGGTCAGAAAGATCCCCTGGAGAAGGGAATGGCTACCCACGCCAGTATTCTTGCCTGGAAAATCCCATAGATAGAGAGCCCGGTAGGCGACAGTCCATGGAGTTGCAAAGAGCTGGACATGACTGAGGGATTATTTTCTACTTTGAAAAGGTGACTTTTCCTTATATTCCTATCCTTGATACATGTAGAAGTGCATGACCAAAGGATCATTGCATTGCTGATCTCCACCATCAGGATGCAAGCCTCATTTTTTCACTTAATGGCTTGGGGAAAATCTTGTGCTTTTATTTATGGCTTTATTGTTAGGCAAGCCTGCTTCATTTCCTAAAGTTCTGATAGTTTTCCTGAGTAATCATTAACTTATAGTGATCTCCTGAAGTTCTGTAAAGCTCCCTCTCCATTTATAATCCCCTAGTGGAATTTCTAAAACTACCTGTGTAACTGTACTCTATCTGTATCATTTTTACATAATTTTATCTCATTTAATATTGATCATGATCCTAAAGGGTAGGTACTATTAAATCAAGGTTTTAGAAGCAGAGAGAGGAAAAAGTCTTTATTTTTGTCCGTTCTCACACCTATTAAATGACTTATTTGAGATCCAAAGATGAAGTGTCCAATTCATAATTCTTTGCACATTTTATTATTATCTTGATTAAATCATTTGACTACCAATTTAAATATATAGCTACTTAAATATCTATCCAAGTCAAATATTTAATATACATAATCAGAATGCCCTGATTATGTCTCCTGATACAAACTTCTCCAACTTGCAGACTCTCCTAGATTTGAACAGATTTTTTTCAGAAAAAAGGTGTGTTCACCTCTGCCTGTCCCCCGGAAGTGGCACTAACATTTACTAGTATAGTGTTGCTATGGCATTATAAGCATATAAAATATAAGTATACATTTATGTATAAGCATATATAATTTAGATTTAGCCTTTCATAATTTGCTTTGTTCATAAGAAGAGGCTATTTTGTACATTTGATGCTTCACTCTCATGTTTCTCAATCTTATTTGGCAAAAATTCCCATGACAAATGGCTTGTTGGAATCAACCCTCAGATGGTAGAAGCAAAGCTTACTCTGTAGCAAGATTGCTTGTTGAAATCCCAGGTCATTTTATTTCCTAAATTCAGGCTGTTTTGCAAGTTATTTCATGGCCCTCTGCCTCAATTTTCTAATCTGTGCACAGGGTACCAAGTGTTAGAGGTATTGGGTATCAAGTATTAGAGCCTCAGGGTCTGGATTAATGTTAGAAACTCTATTAATCAAAAGTCACATGCTTTTTTTCTAAGTAGAAAAAAAATAGCTTGCATTTTCCTCAACAGAACAGAAAACATCACAAGTTATCTACTATATTCTTATCTGTCCATATTCTTTTGCATCTTATTATTTATTTTAGTTTTTGCTAAAATAAATTTTTTTCATTTTTATTTTTACTTTATTTTACTTTACAGTACTGTATTGGTTTTGGCATACATTGAAATGAATCCATCATGGGTGTACATGAACTCCCAAACATTGTGAAGGATAAAGGAGATAATTTATGTAATTACAGTTGAAGAATATTCAGGATATAGATTGGTAAAATACCCAGAACTTTTTCAACCTTATTCTCACACAGTCATCATTCAGTCTAAACATTTGTTTTTCCCTTAAGAACAAGTATTTACTCACACTACACGGTTATTAACAAAATTAGGAAGCACTGTTAAAGATACATTTTAAAATGTGGAATACATTCCTAAAGTCCCAGGAACTGATTTTAAAATCTGTAGAAAGTTGAAAGCTCACATATAAAATTATATTTCTATACTAAACTTTAGCACTATATTTATCTTTGTCTTAGCTTAAACTTTTAAAATAATAATTCTAAAAACTATAAACACACATACACATATGCTGATAAACATGCACACACAGAGACTGTGTGTGAAATTAGAATTTTACTTCAAATTTGGGGGTAAGTTATGGGTGATGGTTAGAATAAAGACTAAACTCTGTAATAAGGGACTAAAAAACATAGTATCTTTAAAAAGTTCTTTACTTCTCTTTTAATTGGTAGTCTGTTTCTGTTACAGAGCTGCTGTGCCATCTCCACTGTGTTAGAGACACAGATGTTTTCCATCTTGTTCCTCTCCCGCTGCTAGCTGCTGCTGCTGCTAAGTCGCTTTACTCGTGTCCGATCTGTGTGACCCCATAGACGGCAGCCCACCAGGCTCCCCCATCCCTGGGATTCTCCAGGCAAGAGTACTGAAGTGGGTTGCCATTTCCTTCTCCAATGCATGAACGTGAAAAGTGAAAGTGAAGACAGTCGTGTCTGACTCTTAGCGACCCCATGGACTGCAGTCCACCAGACTCCTCCGTTCATGGGATTTTCCAGGCAAGAGTACTGGAGAGGGGTGCCACTGGCTTCTCCACCTACTGCTAGAATAGTGCCCTTATCCACAGAGCAAAGGGCTTCTTAGGTGGCACTGATGGTAAAGAACCTACCTGTCAATGCAGGAGACATAAGAGATGCAGGCTTGATCCCTGGGTCAGGATGATCCCCAGGAGGAGGGCATGACAACCCACTCCAATATTCGTGCAAGGACAGAGGAACCCAGTGGGCTACAGTCCATAGGGTCGCCAAGAGTCAGACAGGACTGGAGTGACTTGGCATGCACAAACATGCACACAGCAAAAGGTAGTTCACCCCTTCGTCTACACTCCATCCCTGGAAAGGGGAAAGGAGAGACTGGAAAGGCATGAACTTTTCAGCTTTATGAGCACTGCCTAGTTGTTGGAAATGTCACTTCCATTCATTTTCATTGACCAGAAACTACTTACATCACCACCTTAGAGGCAAGAGAGATGAGAAAATTTAATCTTAGCTGGGTAGACATGAGTGAGTTCAGTTAAGACTTATATAGAAGTGGCGATCTGATAGACACAGTGCCTGATGAACTATGGACAGAGGTTCATGACATTGCACAGGAGACAGGGATCAAGACAATCCCCAAGAGAAAGAAATGCCAAAAAGCAAAATGGCTGTCTGAGGAGGCCTTACAAATAGCTGTGAAAAGAAGAGAAGTGAAAAGCAAAGGAGAAAAGGAAAGATATACCCATCTGAATGCAGAGTTCCAAAAAATACAAGGAAAGATAAGAAAGCCTTCTTCAGTGATCAATGCAAAGAAAAAGAGGAAAACAATAGAATGGGAAAAACTAGAGATCACTTCAAGAAAATTAGAGATACCAAGGGAACATTTCTTGCAAAGATGGGCTCAATAAAGGACAGAAATGGTATGGACCTAATAGAAGCAGAAGATATTAAGAAGAGGTGGCAACAATACACAGATGAACTATACAAAAAAGATCTTCATAACCCAGATAATCACTATGGTGTGATCACTCATCTAGAGCCAGACATCCTGAAATGCAAAGTCAAGTGGGCCTTAGGAAGCATCACTACTAACAAAGCTAGTGGAGGTGATGGAATTCCAGTTGAGCTATTTCAAATCCTGAAAGATGATGCTATGAAAGTGCTGCACTCAATATACCAGCAAATTTGGAAAACTCAACAGTGGCCACAAGACTGGAAAAGGTCAGTTTTCATTCCAATCCCTAAGAAAGGCAATGCCAAAGAATGCTCATACTACTGCACAGTTGCACCCCTTTCACAAACTGGTAAAGTAATGCTCAAAATTCTCCAAGCCAGACTTCAACAGTACATGAACCGTGAACTTCCAGATGTTCAAGCTGGTTTAGAAAATGCAGAGGAACCAGAGATCAAATTGCCAACATCCGCTGGATTATCAAAAAAGCAAGAGAGTTCCAGAAAAACATCTATTTCTGCTTTATTAACTATGTTAAAGCCTTGACTGTGTGATCACAACAAACTGTGGAAAATTCTGAAAGAGATGGGAATACGAGACCACCTGACCTGCCTCTTGAGAAACCTGCAGGTCAGGAAGCAAGTTAGAACTGGACATGGAACAACAGACTGGTTCCAAATAGGAAAAGGACTACGTCAAGGCTGTATATTGTCAGCCTGCTTATTTAACTTATATGCAGAGTACATCATGAGAAATGCTGGACTGGAAGAAACACAAGCTGGAATCAAGATTGCCAGGAGAAATATCAATAACCTCAGATATGCAGATGACACCACCCTTATGGCAGAAAGCAAAGAGGAACTAAAGAGCCTCTTGATGAAAGAGGAGAGTGAAAAAGTTGGCTTAAAGCTCAACATTCAGAAAATTGAGATCATGGCATCTGGTCCCATCACTTCATGGGAAATAGATGGGGAAACAGTGGAAACGGGCGACTTTTTTTTTTTTTGGCTCCAAAATCACTGCAGATGGTGATTGAAGCCATGAAATTAAAAGACGCTTACTCTTTGGAAGAAAAGTTATGACCAACCTAAATGGCATATTAAAATGCAAAGATATTACTTTGCCAACAAAGGTCCATCTAGTCAAGGCTATGGCTTTTCCACTGGTCATGTATGGATGTGAGAGTTGAACTGTGAAGAAAGCTGAGCACCAAAGAATTGATGCTTTTGAACTGTGGTGTTAGAGAAGACTCTTGATAGTCCCTTGGACTGCAAGGAGATCCAACCAGTCCATCTTAAAGGAAATCAGTCCTGAATATTTATTGGAAGGACTGGTGTTGAAGCTAAAACTCCAATACTTTGGCCACATGATGTGAAGAGCTAACCTATATGAAAAGACCCTGATTCTGGGAAAGATTGTATGCAGGAGGAGAATGGGACGACAGAGGATGAGATGGCTGGATGGCATCACCAACTCAATGTACACGAGTTTAAGTAAGCTCCGGGAGTTGGTGATGGACAGGGAGGCCTGGCATGCTGCAGTCCATGGGTTGCAAGAGTCGGACACGAGTTAGTGAATAAACCACCAACTCCAGAACTCAGTTTGAAGGTTCAGGGTGGGAAGTTCCCTGGGTAGGGACAGCAAAATTTACTGAGGGCTTCAGGAAGAGGACATAGGAAATAATACTCAATGTCTTTTCAGTATTGATAACAAGCTTCAGACGATGTGTTGTTTATGCCCTCTTGTTCTGTTTCCTTTACTAAGACAACACCCCAAAGTTAAACAGCAAAAACTAAAACAAATAATAAGATTCAAAAGAATATGGACAGTTAAGAATATAGTAGATAACTTGTGACTTTTTTTTTGTTCTGTTGAGGAAAACGCAAGCCATTTTTTTTTCTACTTAGAAAAAAAAGTCTGTGGTGCTTTTCAAAAGCATGTGATTTTTGATTAATAGAGTTTCTAGCATTAATCCAGACCCTGGGGCTCTAATACTTAATAGAACAAAACAAATACGGTTAACCTTTTGAAAGTCTAGTATGGTTTTTCCAAAAAGTGTCATGTTTGCTTAGGATTGAGATGTTATAAATAATTGTATCAGTTCAGTTCATTTCAGTTCAGTTCAGTCGCTCAGTCGTGTCCGACTCTGCGACCCCATGAATCGCAGCACGCCAGGCCTCCCTATCCATCACCATCTCCTGGAGTTCACTCAGACTCACGTCATAATTGTATAGTTGATCTTAATTTTAATTCCTTAAAGTTTGATTAAAAAAAAAATGTAGTGCCGGACAGCCTCTGCAGTCCGTCTAAGCTCTGGCTGCACTATCTGAAGAATGAGCATCTATGTGGCTGCTCCCAAATACATCTTTCTCTTGGGTTCTGAGGAGGTAACATCACATGCTGCGGAGACAATGGGCTTCCTCCTCTCAGTAATACATGTGGGCACATGGAAGAGCAGAACCAGTAATTAAAAGAAAAACACCATCAGTGTGAAAAATAAGAGATTAGATACAGTTCAAGAAGGTATTAGTGAGTTAGCATGTCAGATTGAAGAATTATTTCAGAAGGTATCAAGATACAATATTACCATATTTTTTAATCAATAAAGAACCTAAAAGACATATAGGCTAGAAATAGAAGTGCATTGGGATTTTTAGTATGGATGAATTATTAACTTGTAAGCAAGTAAGCCAAGCACATCTAAATATATAAGTCATGAAAGTATAAAGCTGTGTTTATTTTTCATGGAAAAAAAGGGGGACAGGAAAAGAAGATGATTTCTGAGATTGTTGTTAAACATAAAATGAAAGTCAAGAGATCAACAAAATGGCTATTTTTAGCCAGAAAAATATATTTAAAGAATAATATATCAAATGACACTTGGGCAAGATTTGGAAAAGATTCATGACACTGTTTCAGAGAGGGTTTCCTTTCTGACAAAAGATAATTATCACACAAGAGAAAGAACTTGAGTGAAATTGAAGATGTGATTAGCTTTGCACATGAGGCTACAATGAGTAATATGTTTAAAAGAAATTCAAGAGTTTCTACAAATAATTTCTTGAGGCAACATGATGCTGAAGTCACTACTACTGCCGCTGAGATTCACTGTGAGTTGGTTTGGAAATGATATTTGCTTCTGAATAGACAATTGAAGCCCTGAAGAGATGGCAACAGCTGACATGTTGCCATGGTAGCATTTCCTTCCCAGCTGAGGAAGCTATATACAAG
This sequence comes from Oreotragus oreotragus, assembly GCA_006410675.1. Taxonomy (NCBI): domain Eukaryota; kingdom Metazoa; phylum Chordata; class Mammalia; order Artiodactyla; family Bovidae; genus Oreotragus; species Oreotragus oreotragus. Next base: position 223,019 of record SJYX01007478.1, read on the forward strand.
AGAGGATATAGGTCAGAAAGCATTTACACTGACAAAACAACTGCATATTAAAATCAAACTCTTTTGTACACGTCATATACCAAAGGAGAATTGCGAGGCCTAGTTTCAGGCTATTAAAAACAGACATATTCAGGGTGATGCAGCAAGCTACACAGTGGGACGGGACATTCGAGGTCAGGAGTACTCTCTTCTTTGCATATTGGCAGTTCAATTTTTAAAAATGGCGTCATGATAAAACTCTTTCCTATGGGTTTCATCTGAATACCTTGAAATAGAGATGTATTCAACTGAAGAATTCTCCCAGAAGGTAATTCATTTCATAATAGATTACTCCAGGATAAGAATAATCAACTCTATGCTCAATAAATATCTGGGCCTTATTAATTCTGTACCCTCATTAATGACCAAAATTTCTGAAATGCAATTGAAGTCAGTTATAACTAAAGGAAAGGAGAAAATAAGGGTGAGAAATGAAGAAAGCGATGGAGTAAAATTAGTCAAATCCCAGATTTAGAAAGAATGAAAGGAAGAAATAACAAAAGTACAAAAGAAGAAAGGAAAAAGAAAAAAAAGAGAGAAGTAAGGAAGGGAGGGAGGGAGAAAAGAAAGATATCAGGAAGTAATAGTCTCCCCAGTGAAGGATGAAGGTGGCATTTGCAAGACAGAGGATGAAATGAAAATTTGTAATTTGCCTTCATCATATCCATCAGTCCCCAAGCCATCAGACAAATCTAACTTTTCTTATCTGGGGAATTCATACTTTGTAGTTTTATTAACTTTGTTTTGGATGAGGTTAACTGGATATCTAATTCTAAGGGTAGTATCTAGTAGGCTTAACCTAGTAATAGGTCTCATTCTTCACTGAACAAAGTGATTATTAAGAGATAGGCAGATGATCCAATCTGATTCAGTACTTACATGTTCTTTGGAGTTTCTAAGAAGGAAGAACTCCTTCAGTATTCCCCTGGAGTGGCACTATGAAGATCTGAGGTCTCTGCAGCCGTATTAGGACCACCAGGAAAAAGCTTGAAGGTAGTAGAAGCCCTCCGTTGAGACTGGGGATAGAGATACCCCCAGAGAAAGAAGAACCAAGACATGAACTGTGACATTTCAGCCTCGGAGCAAATCAGCAGAAGGCAGAGCTGCCCATGGACTGTTTAGTTGCAGGGACAACCATATTCTTGATTTTCACAAGACAATTTGAGTTGAGTTTTCCATTACTTGTTTTAGGAAAGAATCCTGGAAAAATTCCACTTACTTCTCAAAACTTCCCCCTCTCCAGAGCCCAAGGAAGGTAACTGAAGTAAGTGAAGCACAAAATAACGATTGTATCCTTGGGTTCAGAATCCATGAAAATCCCTGGAATGTGCTTTTGCAGCCTCCCATATGCAAAGCACTAGAAAGGATATGAACATGAACAAGATGAAGTCTGTTACATTAAATGTACAGAAATGAGCAGGAGACTAGAATAGCTAACAGATAATCAGCAATGAGTTAGATATTTTCATAATTTACAAAGGAGAAAACTGAGGCACTGAATCTAAGAAACTGCCTCAAGAGGTGCGAGAAGGGATGCAGGATAGAGCTGTGAAGCAAGACACAGGAAGGAGCAGGAATCCCAATAATTAGTACTAAGTACTGTGTGCTATATGTATTAAATTCATGTGCCATCTGTTAATTGTTATGTCTATTAGTAGTACAAACAGTGTAACTGTTGTTACCATTAAAGAATAGAGATGCAGACATGGAGGATGACATGAGGACACGTAGGGGAAGAGGAAAGTGTGATGAACTGAGAGATGAGGGTTGACATATGTATTATACACTACCATGAGTGAAGTAGAGAGTGGGAAGCTGCTTTATAGCACACAGAGCTCAGCTCAGTGCTCTGTGATGACCTAGAGGGATGGGACAGGGTGGTGGGGTGGGTAGAGGTCTTAGAGGGAGAGGATAAATGTGTACATATAGCTGATCCATGTTGCATAATGAAAACTTACACAACATTGTGAAACAGTTATACTCCAATTAAAGAAAGAATTAGATTATATTTTGTCTCTGTTTCCTAGGAAACTAAATCCCTTGGTTGTCCTCAGTGATAGAAGTTTCTTGCTACTTATGGTGGGCCCTGATAATTTATACTAATGACTTATGATGGACCCCTAGTTGCTGCTGCTGCTAAGTCACTTCAGTCGTGTCCGACTCTGTGTGACCCCATAGACGGCAGCCCACCAGGCTCCCCCATCCCTGGGATTCTCCAGGCAAGAATACTGGAGTGGGTTGCCATTTCCTTCTCCAATGCATGAAAGAGAAAAGTGAAAGTGAAGTCGCTCAGTCTGTCCTAGTTAACTTATATTAAAAGATGATTAGATGTATAGAACAGTCTTTTGGACTCTGTGGGAGAAGGAGAGGGTGGGATGATTTGGGAGAATGGCATTGAAACATGTATAATATCATATAAGAGACGAATCACCAGTCCAGGTTCGATGCAGGATACAGGATGCTTGCTGGTGCACTGGGATGACCCAGAGGGATGGTGCAGGGAGGGAGGGGGGAGGGGGTTCAGGATGGGGAACACGTGTAAACTCGTGGTGGATTCATGTTGATGTATGGCAAAGCCAATACAATATTGTAAATTAATTAGCCTCCAATTAAAATAAATAAATTTAAATTAAAAAAATAAAAGATGATTTAGGATGGTGCAAGCCACCGTAGAAAGACCAGTCATGTGATTAAAGGGTTGGAGCTTTGAGCCACAAGCTATCAGCCAAAGTTGGAGAATGAGTTCATTCAGGTAGTCAGTCAATTGCTATCTGTGTAATGAAAGTGCAGTGAAAGTTCTGGGACTGAAAACTCAGTGAAGCTTCCTGGTTCATGAAAACACTGATATGATGGGAAGCTGAGATCCCCTGATTCCATGCAGAGAGGACCTAAACGCTCACTGTTCCTTCCCGGATCTCACCCCTAATGCCTCTTCACTTGAGTGGTCCTCTTTCTTTGTAATCTTCATAATAATACCATAATCATATGAACAGCATTTTTCTGAGTTCTCTGAGTTATTCTTGAAAATTATTAAGCCTGAGAAGATCGTGAGAACCTCCAAATTTATAGCCAGTCAGTCAGAAGTGCACGTGGCTCCAACGACTGCTTGTGTGGCTGGCATCTGAAGTGAGATCAATCTTTTTGGGGACTATGCCCTTTAACTTAAGGAGTCTTTGCTAACTTCAGGTAGTTTTTGCTAGAATTGAATTGCAGTACACCCAGTACTGCAGTTTGGGTTTGAAATGAAACATAAGACCATAATGAAACTTCTGGGCCTTTGCTAAAGCTAAGAAAAAACACTGGACTTCAAATCCAAGGGGTATTTAAGGAAATATACTAGTAGGGCTTCCAAGGTGGTGCTGGTTGTAAAGAAACTGCTTGCCAATTCAGGAGATGTAACAGTCCTGTTTTTGACTCCTGGGTCAAGAAGATCCCCTAGAGGAGATCATGGCAACCCACTCCAGTATTCTTGCCTGGAGAATCCCATGGACAGAAGAGCCTGGCAGGCTAGGGTCCATAGGGTCACAAAAAGTCAGAAATGACTGAAGCAAGTTAGCATGCATGTAAACAATGGTATTTAAGGAAAAATACAAATGTCTCCTTGGCTTTTTCTCCAGTAAGACATACCTGAAGAGTTTTAGGGAGTGGCTGGAACTTTTAGGGAACAGTTTGCTGAGAGACTTGGGAACAGGGTTTTCCACAGCTTCTAAATTAGAGCTACTGTGTTCACAGCTCATGATTGAGGATGAAAACAAACATGAAATTTGGCTTCACATGAAGGCAGCCAGATATGACTTTCCTTCTGCTCCTGGTTTTGTAACAGGGAAAGAGTGCTTTCAGATATTTTGCTTGCTGTTGCAATCAGGTGAGGTAAATGACAGGAAGGAGCTTCTGAGGCTCAAGGGATTATGTGGCTCCAGAGTCTGTGAGAAGTGGATCCAGAGTTTATCTTCAGGTTATTTAATTCCCACTTCTTATATTTTGTGCCATGGTATACTGGTCTAACGTGAGCTTTTGCTAAATCCATAAACAGGAAAATTTTATTCATTATATATGATCATTTTTATGGTGTCTGAAAGAGTACTTTCTCATTTCTCCTCCAGTCTATAATATTTTGCAAACAATCTTATTCCCCATGAGAAAAGGACTTTACCAGAAAACCAATACCATTGCCAGAAAGTAGAGAGTGCTGATTTAATGTCAGTGATTGTGATGTATAGTGTCCTGCACAGTCGTAATATTTTCTCCAGCAAACTTCAGGCACACTAGAGCCAGCACAGATTTGGATGCTGAGAGTGACTGAGAGATGTGTGGTTGTAAAGAAGTACTTATGAATCATGAATCTAATTAAGTTTTTTTTTTTTTTTAGGATTTTTTTTTTTT
>SJYX01007479.1:0-22788 GCA_006410675.1 Oreotragus oreotragus
CACTGGTCATAGCAAACACCCTCTTCCAACAACACAAGAGAAGACTCTACACATGGACATCACCAGATGGTCAACACCGAAATCAGATTGATTATATTCTTTGCAGCCAAAGATGGAGAAGCTCTATACAGTCAACAAAAACAAGACCAGGAGCTGAATGTGGCTCAGATCATGAACTCTTTATTGCCAAATTCAGACTTAAATTGAAGAAAGTAGGGAAAACTGCTAAACCATTCAGGTATGACCTAAAATCTCAAAGTTAGGTATCTTATTATCTGTAGATCTTCCTTAGATGCTCTAATAAGTTGAGAAATTTGCTTCCAAATTTGCTTCCAAGTTTTAGCATGAATGGGTAGTAAAACTGTGTCAAATTTTGTTCTATCTCTATTATAGTGATTATATAATTATTCTTGTTTAGTATGTTACTCTGATGACTTGTGTTCTTTGAGCCTCAAAATTAAGTCAGTCTTGGATTCCTGAAACTAATCTCATTCATTTGTGACATATTGTCCTTTTTATTTATGTTTATATTCTATTTGCTAATATCATTATTATTGTGTCTCTGTTCATAAAGAATATGGTCTCCAATATGATTTATTGATCTCAATGTCAGCATTATATAAGCCTCATAAAATGAGTTGGCAAGTTTTGTATACTCCTCCATTTTTTAAAAGAGTGGTCTGAAATTGTTATTTCTTTCTTAAATGTTTGATAGTATTCACCAGTGAAACCATCTTGGAGTGATATTTTTTTTGTGGAGAAATTTTTAATTACAATTTAATTTCTTTGATGAATATAGATATACTTACATTGTTCTTGTTCCAGTTTTTATGTTTTTCCAAGGAATTTATGCACTTAATGTATGTGGCATAAAATTGTTCATAATTTTTCCTTTTAATGGCCATAGTATGTTTTTTAGTTTATGTGGTGATATTTTCTCATTAATTCTTGATATTTAGAATTTGTAGTTTCTTTTTTTCATTCAGTCTTGCTAGAAACTTTTCAGTTTTATTTTTTTTTCAAAATGGAAATAGTCTGACAGTAATTTTCACTATTTATTGTTTTCTATTTTATTGATCTCTGTTGTCATTTTGATATTTTTTTTGTCTTTTACTTGTGGGTCCAATTTACTCTTCTATACCCCCTTAAAAAATAAGCGTAAATCATTTATTGGGGAAGGCAATGGCACCCCACCCCAGTAGATTTTTTTTTTTCAAAATAGAAATAGTCTGACAGTCATTTTCACTATTTATTGTTTTCTGTTTTATTGATCTCTGTTGTCATTTTGATATTTTTTTGTCTTTTACTTGTGGGTCCAATTTACTCTTCTATACCCCCTTAAAAAAGAAGCATAAATCATTTATTGTGGCCCTTAAGTTAAAATTTCCTTACAAGTACTACTTTAGCTGTATCCTTCAATTTCATTGATTTTTCTCTGTGCTATATCCGCTTTGCATCTAAGCCCATAAAAATAATTCTTCATCTTAGAATCTCCATTTTGAAGAAGGCTCCTTCATATAGTTTCATGTGACTGTTGAAATTATCTATCTGTTCATGCATGTCATCCATCAGTACAGTTCAGTTCAGTCGCTCAGTTGTGTCCGACTCTTTGCGACCCCATGAATCACAGCATACCAGGCCTCCCTGTCATCCCCTTCTGCTCCTGCCCCCAATCCCTCCCAGCATCAGAGAATTTTCCAATGAGCCAACTCTTCGCATGAGGTGGCCAAAGTATTGAGTTTCAGCTTCAGCATCAGTCCTTCCAATTAACACCCAGAAATGATCTCCTTTAGTATGGACTGGTTGGATCTCCTTGCAGTCCAAGGGACTCGCAAGAGTCTTCTCCAACACCACAGTTCAAAAGCATCAATTCTTCAGCCCTCAGCTTTCTTCACAGTCGAACTCTCACACCCATACATGACCACTGGAAAAACCATGGCCTTGACTAGATGGACCTTTGTTGGCAAAGTAATATCTCTGCCTTTCAATATGCTGTCTACCATACTTCACACTAAATTCTATAAGATATTCATATTTATTTTTAAGTCTCTGTCTTGATAAAAAAACAGATCATTCTAGCAACCCAGACCTATAGTATAACTCTTGAAGTGAGAGAAACACCACAGGAAACTCCAAGATGCAAGTGAATTTCTCTAGTCTGCATCCTAAGTAGAATGAAAGCTCCAGTAATGTTTTGTAGTTCAGTTTCATCCAGTTTATTCCTAGGATAGTAATGTTAGTCTGGATATTATGAGGAACTGGCACTCACAGTTATGGAGACTGATAAGTTCTAGGCTCTGCCATCTGCAAACTGGAGACCCAAGAAAGCCAGTTGCTGCTGTTGTTGTTCAGTCGCCAAGTCAAGTTTGACTCATTGCGATCTCAAGGGCTGCAGCATGCAAAGCTCTTCTGTCCTCTGCTATCTCCCAGAGTTTGCTCAAATTCATGTCCACTGAGTCAGTGATACTATCTAACCATCTCATCCTCTGCTGCCCTCTTCTTTCACTTTCAATCTTTCCCAGCATCAGTCTTTTCCAATTAGTTGGCTCTTTGCATCAAGTGGAAGAAAGCCAGTGGGGTAATTTAAATTCAAAGGAAAGAAGTTCAAGCCCAGTGTCTGAGAACCAGTGAAGATGATGGTGTAAATCCCAATCTGAGGGCCGGAGTAGACAAGTTTCAGCTCAAGCAATGAGTAAGAAAACAAAAACAAAAACTGATAGTCTGAGTGTTGTCTGACTCTCTGTGACTCTATGGAATTCTCCAGGCCAGAATACTGGAGTGGGTAGCCTTTTCTCCTCTAGGGGATCTTCCCAACCCAGGGATTGAACCCATTCTCCCACATTGCAGGCAGATTCTTAACCAACTGAGCTTATCAGGAAAGCCCTAAAAGTAGGGGCAAATTCCTCTCTCCCTCACCTTTTATTATATTCAGGCCCAAAATAAATTGCATGACGTGTACCCACATTTTGGAGAGCAGTCTTCTTTACTAAATGCACCAATTCAAATAATAATCTCATCCAGAAACACCCTCACAGACACACCCAGAAATCTGGGTATCCCGTGGACAATCAAGTTGGTACATAAAATGAACCATCACAGTGTTTTATTTTTTCTTTTATATAAATATTATTTTTTTATAAATTTTATTTTCTAATTGTTGCTAGTTCATAGAAATACAGTGATTTTAAAATTTTAATCTTGAATTTAGCAATGTTTTCTAAATTTAATTACTAATTTTAAAATTCCAGTAAGTCTAATAGGTTCTTTGGATTTTTCTGTGAATACAGTCATATTATTTGCAAATAAGAACTTTTTCACTTATTTACGTCCTTAAACTTTTTTTTGCTTTATTGCACTGGTCAAAATACTTCAGTACAGTGTCCATTAGCAGTTGTCAAAGCAGGTGTCATTGTCTCATTTGTGATTTTACAGAAAAAGCTTTCAGTATTTCAACTTGAAGTATAAGTTTTGCTAAAATGTCCTCTTTCTTCTTTCTACTTCATCTATCAAGTTAAAAAAATTATTTTCTGTTTTTAGCTTGGTAAAGCTGTTTCCATGAATGTTTTCAGAATTTTATCAAATGTCTTTTCTGCATTGCTTGAAAAGATTATATTTTCTTTTCCTTTGGTTGTTATTGTGGTAACATTTATTAATATCGATTATTGCTCTTGATTTCCATTTTCTAATACTTTGTTAAAAATTTTTGTCTTTGTTTGTAAGTAATACTGATTTTCAACTTTACTTTCTTGTAATACCTTTATAGTTTTGGTATCACATTTATCATATCCCAGTAGACCAAATTGGAGAGGGTTCCCTTTTTCTATACTGTGAGTGTTCTAATTAGATTGCAACTATTCTATAAAACGATTAGCTTCCTATTAGGGCTACCTTAAAAAATGATTACAAAATGGGAGGCTTGAAACAACAGAAATTACTCTCTCATAGTTCTGGAGGCAAGACACAATTTAATGTTGGCAAGGCCATGCTATCTCTGAAGGCTATAGGAGAGGATCCTTCCCTGCCTCTTCCTACCTCCTGGGTAATAGTTGGCATTCCTTGCCTTAGGGAAACATCACCCCAACATCTCCATTTTCACATGGCAGTCTCTGTACATCAGGGTCGCTTCTCTTCTTCTTATGAAAATACCAGTTATATTTAATTTAGGGCCTACCCTAATGCAGTGTGATCTGATCTTAACTAATTAAATCTACAGTGAACCTATTTCCAAATAAGATCACATTCTGAAGTTCTGGGAGGACAAAAATTTTGGAGGGATACATTTCAACCTAGTACAATAAATATTTTGAGAAATTCACACTTGGAATCAGAAACTCTTGGCCAAGAGTTTCTCTGTGGGGAAAGTCTTTATTATGAGTTCAAATTATTCAGTTAAAATTTTCAGGGTTTTTTTTTTTTTTTTTCTTTTTGGTCTCAGTTTTGCTAAGTATTTTAATAGGCTTTGTCTTTTTTATTTAAATGTTTCTGTTTTTGGTATAAAGTTGTTCATTATATTCTATGAACTTAACATCATCAATGTAGGATCTGTAGTGATTTTTTTTTTTTTTTCTTGTTTCCTTGACCCCCTGGAGAAGGAAATGGCAACCCACTCTAGTATTCTCACCTGGAGCATTTCATGGACAGAGGAGCTTGACAGGTTACAGTCCATGGGGTCTCAGAGAGTCAGACATGACTGAGCGACTATCACTCACTCTCTTCCTTGACTAGTCTTGCTAGGTGTTTATCATTTTCTCAGCCTTTGCAAAAAACAAACTTGTAATAGTATCAAATTTCTCTACTGTAAGTTTTGAATTAATTTCTGCTCTTTATTATTTCCTCCCTTTTATTTTTGTCTGGGTGTAATTTGCCATTCATTTTCCTTTTTAAAAAGTTTTAACTGGAATACAGTTGATTTACGATGTTGTATTAGTTGTACAGCAAAGTAAATTAGTTACACATATATTCACTCTTTTTAAGCTTTTTTCCTTATAGGCCATTACAGAGTTTTGAGTAGAATTCTCCTGTGTTATAAAGCAGGTCCTTATTAGTTATCTATATATATATATAATAGTGTGTGTGTCAATCCCAATCTCCCAGTTTATCCCTCCCCACCTTATACCCTGGTAATCATAAGTTTGTTTTCTACATTTGTAACTCTATTTCTGTTTTGTAGATAAGTTTACTGGTATCCGTTTTTTATATTTCCACATACAGGAAATGATATTTGATGCTTGTGAGATTTAGTGATGTTTCATGTGGTATTTGTATTTCTCTATCTGGCTTGCTTCACCAGAGTATGACAATCTCTAGGTCCATCCATGTTGCTGCTGCTGCTGCTGCTGCTAAGTCACTTCAGTTGTGTCCAACTCTGTGTGACCCCATAGACAGCAGCCCACCAGGCTCCTCCATCCCTGGGATTCTCCAGGCACGAATACTGGAGTGGGTTGCCATTTCCTTCTCCAATGCATGAAAGAGAAAAATGAAAGTGAAGTCGCTCAGTCTGTTCGACTGTTAGCGACCCCATGGACTGCAGCCCACCAGGCTACTCCGTCCATTGGATTTTCCAGGCAAGAGTACTGGGGTGGGGTGCCATTGCCTTCCCCGCTATGTTGCTGCAAATGGCATTATTTTATTCTTTTCTGTGGCTGAGTAATATTCCATTGTCTGTGTAAAAACAATTTACATTCCCATAGTGTAGGACAGTTCTCTTTCTTCACTGCCATTTATTTCCTAGCTTCTTGAGATAATTGATTTTCAATCCTTCTTCTCTGTATCTTTTCCTCTAAGCAGATCTTTAGTTAAATCCCATAAATTTTCATGATTATTCAGTTCATAGTATTTTGTAATTTTTGTTGTCATTATTTTGATCCGTTGGTTATTTAGGAGTGTAATGGATAATTATAAATATTTTGGAGTTTTCTAATTATCTTCCTTACAGTCACTGATTTCTAGCTTAATTGTCAAAGAACATGTTCAAGATAATTTCAGTGCTTTGAAATTTGCTGAAACTGCTTTATGGCCTAGTTTATGGTCTATTTTATTAAATATTATAGATGCTCCTTGAAGAAATATTGACAATCTTTAGGTCAATACAGCAGAAATTAGAATTTACAGAAATTAATTACTGAAAAAATACAGAAGTTAAGCAAAGGATTTATCTCTCTATATAAGGTTAAATTTGCTAATTATGTTAAAAAAAGTCTTCTATGTCAACTATACCTCAAATAAAAAATAGAAATAAAATAAAAACTAGTTTGGGGGAAAATTTTTTAAAAATCTACATATCTAGTGATTTTATCTATTTTTAAAATGTTATGATAGATGTTAAAATCTCTATAATTAAAATTGTTATGTTTTCATTTATATTTGATAAATTTCATAATTCTAAAATATCTCTTTCAACCTCTTTATCTGATTTTTATATCAATCCATTGGCCTTCTTTCTGTTAGTGTTTTCATTAAGTAGCTTTCCATTCTTTTTATATGTTCAATTTTTTTTCTTTTTGATTGTTCTTTTAAGATCTGTCTCTTGGAAGCAACACGTAGTTGTTCTTGGCTTTTTATTCAATTTGGCTTTTTTAACCTTTTAATTTAATTATTTGGATTGTTTACTATTAATGCAAATACCTAGAGTATTTTTGTAACCACTATTAAATATTTTCAGTATCAGTCATCATTATTTCTTTTTTATCAACTAAACATTTTCATTGCTTTTATTTTTCTATTCTTCTAGTTAGCTTACAAGCTATACTTTTATTACTGTTTTAGTGCTAACCTTAGTGATCAGAATATCTTTATTTCACTTCTTATGATCTATCAGTTTTGACCGTAATGAACATGACTGCAATGGACATCATATAAAAACTTGAAATAATTTTTTTTCTGGAGAATAATCTGGAAAAAGCACCCTGGGATTTAGGTTGAACTTGCACTGAATTTATGAATAATTTGGAAAGCAGTGGCATTTCAAAGATGTTAAATCCTATCATTTATGGGGATTTTGTTTTACATGCTTTTCTAATATTTTGCAGTCTTCTTCATAACAGTCTTGCATGTCCTTGGTTCCTATAATTCTAGGTATTTTATACCTTTTGGTAGAGTTGTAATATGTTTTATTATATTAACTTTAATAATTCCAAGTATTCAATAAGATCAATTATTTTTATATATTGTATAAATTTATATATTAGTTATTTTTGTGATCTTGGTTGATTTTACATCCAGTTACCTTGATACACTCTCAGAAATGAATTTGCCATTTCACTTCCTTGGTGGAATAAGACAGACTCAGTATAAACAAATGCTGTTCTTTCCTCCTCTCTCTTCCTTTTCTTCTCTCCCCCTCTCTCCCTCTTTCACTCTCTTCCATTCTCTCTTACAAAAACCAGTAGGATGAACATGGTTATGCATATAGCTCTTCCATGTTTTGGAATATCTCCTTAGGATAGATTTCCAGAACTGTAATACCTGAGTTAAAGAATATGAACATTTTATGACTTTTGAAATATATTTCCAAATTGTCTTCCCAATGACAAAATCTTAAAATCTTGAGATCCCAACTTTCTACAACTGGTGTATTAGCCTCTAATGCACACTCCTTTCTGTGACACTCAGTCTTTAGTCTGTTTAGATCATTTTTCTTTGACCCCTATTTCAGCTACTTGGGCTTCCCTGATAGCTCAGCTGGTAAAGAGTCTGCCTGCAATGAGGGATACCTGGGTTCAATCCCTGGGTTGGGAAGATTCCTCTGGAGAAGGGAAAGGCAACCCACTCCAGTACTCTGGCCTGGAGAATTCCATGTACTGTATAGTTCATTTCAGTTCAGTCGCTCAGTCATGTCCGACTCTTTGTGACCCCATGAATCACAGGACACCAGGCCTCCCTGTCCATCACCAACTCCTGGAGTTCACTCAAACTCACATCCATCGAGTCAGTGATGCCCTCCAGCCATCTCATCCTCTGTCATCCCCTTCTCCTCCAGCCCCCAATCCCTCCCAGCATTAGTCTTTTCCAGTGAGTCAACTCTTCGCATGAGGTGGCCAAAGTACTGGAGTTTCAGCTTTAGCATCAGTTCTTCTGAAAAATATTCAGGACTGATTTCCTTTAGTGAAATGGTTGGATCTCCAAGGGACTCACAAGAGTCTTTTCCAACACCACAGTTCAACAGCATCAGTTCTTCGGCACTCAGCCTTCTTCACAGTCCAACTCTCACATTCATATGTGACCATTGGAAAAATCATAGCCTTGACTAGATGGACCTTAGTCAGCAAAGTAATGTCTCTGCTTTTGAATATGCTATCTAGGTTGGTCATAACTTTTCTTCCAAGGAGTAAGCGTCTTTTGATTTCATGGCTGCAGTCATCATCTGCAGTGATTTTGGAGCCCCCCAAAATAAATTCTGACACTGTTTCTACTGTTTCCCCATCTATTTCCCATGAAGTGATGGGACTGGATGCCATGATCTTCGTTTTCTGAATGTTGAGCTTTAAGCCAACTTTTTCACTCTCCACTTTCACTTTCATCAAGAGGCTTTTTAGTTCCTCTTCACTTTCTGCCATAAGGGTGGTGTCATCTGCATATCTGAGGTTATTGATATTTCTCCCGGCAATCTTGATTCCAGCTTGTGCTTCTTCCAGACTGTATAGTTCAGGGGGTCACAAAGAGTCAGACATAACTGAGTGATTTTCACTTCACTTTCAGCTACTTAGTCTCTTTTCACTGAACTTCAATAACCTCCAGAACAAATATGAGCCTCTGAATGATGACCAGCTTGAGGACACAGGAAACATATAGAATTTGGAATCATACAGTATGTGTGTTCCAAGTCACTTCAGTTGTATCCGACTCTTTGCAATCCCATGGACTATAGCCCCCCAGGCTCCTCTGTCCATGGGGATTCCCAGGCAAGAGTACTGGAGTGAGTTGCCATGCCCTCCTCCAGGGGATCTTCCTGACCCAAGGATCAAAGCCACATCTCTCACGTCTCCTGCATGGGCAGGCGGACTCTTTACCACCAGCTGCCACCTGAGAAGCCCTGAGATCATACAGTTGTTGTTGTTTAGTCACTAAGTCATGTCTGAGTCTTTGAGACCTCATGGACCCTAGCCTGCCAGGATCCTCTGTCTGTAGACCTGGGTTCAAATCTCAGCTCCATCATTTCTTGGCTCTGTTATCTTCATCTCATCATCAGTTCAGTCACTCAGTCTTCTGACTCTTTGCGACCCCATGGACTGCAGCACACCAGACCTCCCTGTCCATCACCATTTCCCAGAGCTTGCTCACACTCATGTGCATTGAGTTGGGGATGCAATCCAACCATCTCATTCTCTGTTGTCTCCTTCTCCTCCTGCCCCCAATCTTTCCCAGCATCATGGTCTTTTCCAGTGCATCGGGTGGCCAAAGTAATGGAGCTTCAACTTCAGCATCAGTCCTTCCAATGAATATTCAGGGCTGACTTCCTTTAGGATTGACTGGTTTGATCTCTGTAATCTTGGACATGTTATTTAACTTCTCTGATCCTTGATTTTTTTATTCATATAAAGAGAAACTACTGACTATCTCACAATATTGCTGTAAATTATTTGAGACAATATGTGCAAGTGCCTCTCTAGGCCCTGAAAGTCTATGCTGTTTTTCTAATGCCAGTGAAAATTTAAAGCTTAAGGGAGATGTTCTATCTTGTCAGTTATTGTTGTTAATGCTTTAGTGAATTAAGCACATTTTAGACAAAATAGACATAACTGTGTCCATTATTGAAGAAGCACTAGCATAGAGGCCTGGGTATTTTTTGTGGCATCTGAGCAGAAGATTTTGCTGGATGGACATTATTGACGGATCATAGCATCACTTGAGCCAAATTACCAAATGCGTGTTTCTTTCTTTTTAAAATAGACTTATTTTTCTTTTATTATCCAATCTTTAATTAAAAAAAAAAGACTTTATAGTTTTAGAGCAGTTTTAGGTTCACAGAAAAGAGAGACAAGAAGTACAGGGAGTTCTCTTATACCTGTTGCCTCTGACATGCATAATCTCCCCCTTTATTAGCATTGCCCCACCAGAGTGGTATATTTGTTACAAACTGAGGAACCTACATTGTCACATCACAGTCACCCAAAATCTATGTTTTACCTTTAGAGTCATTCTCGATGTTATACATTTTTAAGATTTGGACCAAGGATGGTGATATGTATGTATAAGTATGGTGTCATACAGTATTTTCTGCTGTACAAATCCTTTATTCTCTGCCTAGTCACCCTTTCCTCTGCTGCCACCCACCCCAAACCCTGATAATCACTGATCTTTTTACTCTTGCCATAGTTTTCCTTATTATATAATGCTGTATAGCCAGAATCATGTAACATGTAGCCCTTAAAACTGGCTTCTTTCACTCAGTAATATGTATTTAAGTTTTCTTCAAGTCTTTCCCTGGTCTGACAACTCACTTCTTTGCAGCACTGGATAATAATCCATTGTCTGAAGGTACCACAGTTTATTTATCTATTCATCTACTAAAGGACATCTAGGTTGCTTATAAGTATTAGTAAATACCACGAAGCATGATTACCAGATCATATGGTAGGAACATGTTTAATTTTATAGGAAATTACCAAACTGTCTTCTAAAGTAGTATGTTATTTTGCATTCCTCCCAGCATTGAATGAGTTTCTCTCGCTCCACATCCTTGTTTTTATATTTTCAGTGTTCTGAAATGTGGCCATTCTAAAAGGTGTGCAGTGACATCTCATTGTTGTTTTAAGTTGCATTTTCCTTATGATATTTGATATGATGCATCTTTCTATATGCTTATTTGCCCTCTGTGTAACCTTTTTATTGAAATACCTGTTGGCTGATTTCCGCCCCCCCAGATGATTTCTTTTTTTTTTTTTTACTTTTTAAATCATATTTTATTTTTTTAATTTTAAAATCTTTTTTTTTACTTTAAAATACTGTATTGGTTTTGCCATACATACATCAACTTGAATCCACCACGGGTGTACATAGGTTCCCACTCCTGACACGTATACGTCAATGTTCATCACAACACTGTTTATAATAGCCAGGACATGGAAGCAAACTAGATGTCCATCAGCAGATGAATGAATAAGAAAGCTGTGGTACATATGCACAATGGAGTATTACTCAGCCATCAAAAGGAATACATTTGAATCAGTTCTAATGAGGTGGATGAAACTGGAACCAATTATACAGAGTGAAGTAAGTCAGAAAGAAAAACACCAATATAGTATACTAACACATATATATGGAATTTAGAAAGATGGTAATGATAACTCTGTATGCGAGACAACAAAAGAGATGCAGATGTACAGAACAGACTTTTTGACTGATGTTTTAAATCAAAATGTTCATTGTCTTATTTTTGAGTCTTAATAGATCTTTATATATTTGTACAACAATTGTCTATCAGATGTGACTTTTGCAAATATTTTCTCTTAGTCTGTGGCTTGTCTTTTAATTTTCTTGACATCGTCTTTCACACAGCACAGATTTTTAATTTAAATGAAGTCCAGCTTCTTCTTTCATGACTTATGCCTTTGGCATTGTATCTAAAAAGTCATCATCATATCCCAGGTCATCTAGGTTTTAGAGAACCTGTGAAATTATCTGCATAAATATATGCAGATCAACAGATCTTTGACAATAGAGCAAAGGCAATATAATGGAGCAAAGAGAATCTTTTCAACAAATGGTTTTGGAACAACTTAGCATCCACATGCCAAAAAAAGAGACTCCAGACACAGACCTTATATCTTTCATAAAAATTAACTCAATAAAGATTTTGGACCTAAATGTAAAAGGCAGATTCCTCTTGGGCTAAAACTTCTAATCACCTGTTTTCCTGTATTGGCATAGTTATTAGTGCTAATATTAGGTCTAAGTAACATAAAATAGTTGCTGTTCTTATTAAAGTCCTTTGCTTAGATATGGCTTCCACTTAGGCTTCTGTGTGCTTAGCATCAAAAAATTTTATGTATAATTTCACTTGAAAGATGTCATATTCTTCCTTCTTCACCACCAATCAAATCTGTCACCCTGGACATAAATCACACATAGCTTCCTACTCTCACTTGAGAAAAATGTGAAATTCATTGTTTTGGGGTGAAATGTCCTATAGATATCATTTAGGTCTAACTGGTCTATTGTATCATTTAGTTTGTGTTTCTTTGTTAATTTTCTGTTTAGTTGATCTATCCATACGTGTGACTGGGATATTAAAGTCCCCCACTACTATTGCGTTATTGTTAATTTCCCCTTTCATACTTGTTAGCATTTGTCTTACATATTGCGGTGCTCCTATGTTGGGTGCATATATATTTATAATTGTTATATCTTCTTCTTGGATTGATCCTTTGATCATTATGTAGTGGCCTTCTTTGTCTCTTTTCACAGCCTTTGTTTTAAAGTCTATTTCATCTGATATGAGTATTGCTACTCCTGCTTTCTTTTGGTCTCTGTTTGCATGAAATACCTTTTTCCAGCCCTTCACTTTCAGTCTGTATGTGTCCCTTGTTTTTAGCTGGGTCTCTTATTGTAGACAACATTTATAGGGGTCTTGTTTTTGTATCCATTCAGCCAGTCTTTGTCTTTTGGTTGGTCCAGAAGGCTTCACAGTTGAATTGTACCAAAAATTTCGAGAAGAGCTAACACCTATCCTGCTCAAACTCTTTCAGAAAATTTCAGAGGAAGGTAAATTTCCAAACTCATTCTATGAGACCACCATCACCGTAATACCAAAACCTGACAAAGGTGCCACCAAAAAAGTAAACAACAGGTCAATATCACTGATGAACATAGATGCAAAAATCCTTAACAAAATTCTAGCAATCAAAATCCAACAACACGTCAAAAAGATCATACACCACGACCAAGTGGGCTATGTCCCAGGGATGCAAGGATTCTTCAATATCCACAAATCAATCAATGTAATTCACCACATTAACAAATTGAAAAATAAAAGCCATATGATTATCTCAATAGATGCAGAGAAAGCCTTTGACAAAATTCAACTTCCATTTATGATAAAAAATTCTCCAGAAAGCAGGAATAGAAGGAACATACCTCAACATAATAAAAGCTATATATGACAAACCCACAGCAAACATTATCCTCAATGGTGAAAAATTGAAAGCATTTCCCCTAAAGTCAGGAACAAGACAAGGATGCCCACTTTCACCGCTACTATTCAACATAGTTCTGGAAGTTTTGGCCACAGCAATCAGAGCAGAAAAAGAAATAAAAGGAATCCAAATTGGAAAAGAAGAAGTAAAACTCTCACTGTTTGCAGATGACATGATCCTCTACATAGAAAACCCTAAAGACTCCACCAGAAAATTACTAGAGCTAATCAATGAATATAGTAAAGTTGCAGGATATAAAATCAACACACAGAAATCCCTTGCATTCCTATACACTAATAATGAGAAAGTAGAAAACGAAATTAAGGAAACAATTCCATTCACCATTGCAACGAAAAGAATAAAATACTTAGGAATATATCTACCTAAAGAAACTAAAGACCTATATATAGAAAACTATAAAACACTGATGAAAGAAATCAAAGAGGACACTAATAGATGGAGAAATATACCATGTTCATGGATTGGAAGAATCAATATAGTGAAAATGAATATATTACCCAAAGCAATCTACAGATTCAATGCAATCCCTATCAAGCTACCAGCGGTATTTTTCACAGAACTAGAACAAATAATTTCAAGATTTGTATGGAAATACAAAAAACCTCGAATAGCCAAAGCAATTTTGAGAAAGAAGAATGGAACTGGAGGAATCAACTTACCTGACTTCAGGCTCTACTACAAAGCCACAGTCATCAAGACAGTATGGTACTGGCACAAAGACAGAAATATAGATCAATGGAACAAAATAGAAAGCCCAGAGATAAATCCACACACATATGGACACCTTATCTTTGACAAAGGAGGCAAGAATATACAATGGAGTAAAGACAATCTCTTTAACAAGTGGTGCTGGGAAAACTGGTCAACCACTTGTAAAAGAATGAAACTAGATCACTTTCTAACACCACACACAAAAATAAACTCAAAATGGATTAAAGATCTAAACGTAAGACCAGAAACTATAAAACTCCTAGAGGAGAACATAGGCAAAACACTCTCCGACATAAATCACAGCAGGATCCTCTATGATCCACCTCCCAGAATACTGGAAATAAAAGCAAAAATAAACAAGTGGGACCTAATTAAAATTAAAAGCTTCTGAACAACAAAGGAAACTATAAGCAAGATGAAAAGACAGCCTTCGGAATGGGAGAAAATAATAGCAAATGAAGCAACTGACAAAGAACTAATCTGAAAAATATGCAAGCAACGTATGCAGCTCAATTCCAGAAAAATAAACGACCCAATCAAAAAATGGGCCAAAGACCTAAATAGACATTTCTCCAAAGAAGACATACAGATGGCTAACAAACACATGAAAAGATGCTCAACATCACTCATTATCAGAGAAGTGCAAATTAAGATCACAGTGAGGTACCATTTCACACCAGTCAGAATGGCTGCTATCCAAAAGTCTACAAGCAATAAATGCTGGAAAGTGTGTGGAGAAAAAGGAACCCTCCTACACTGTTGGTGGGAATGCAAACTAGTACAGCCACTATGGAGAACAGTGTGGAAATTCCTTAAAAAACTGGAAATAGAACTGCCTTATGACCCAGCAATCCCACTGCTGGGCATACACACTGAGGAAACCAGAACCGAAAGAGACACATGTACCCCAATGTTCATCGCAGCACTGTTTATGATAGCCAGGACATGGAAGCAACCTAGATGTCCATCAGCAGATGAATGGATAAGAAAGCAATGGTACATATATACAATGGAGTATTACTCAGCCATTAAAAAGAATACATTTGAATCAGTTCTAATGAGGTGGATGAAACTGGAGCAGATTATAGAGAGTGAAGTAAGCCAGAAAGAAAAACACCAATATAGTATGGCTGTTCTGGTTTTGACTCCTTCCTGTTAGGCATTTTTTCCCAAGCTCCTTTCTGAAAGAAGACCCAGTGCAAAGCGGCCTTAACTTTCTATTTCCTATCGGTGAATAGAGTACTTAGAGAAAATGGGAGTTTAAACGTGAAGAGAATGGATTAGATGACAAGGGTTCGATGGGCATTTTCAGTACTGTATTTAAGGAAAAAAATAGCACAGCTAGGAGCCTCTGACGTTGTTTCGTGTTTTATGTGGACTGTTGGTAAAATTCCCTTGTTCAGTTTATAAGAATGTTCATCTAACAGAAGTAAATGCTGTAATTATTTGTAACAACATTTTTTTAAACCAGGCCAAAAAGGGGGGGAAAAAGCGGTTTGGGGAACAAGTTGACATATAAAGTGGTTTTATATAAAACATCAATTGTCTTGTATATTTTGATAAGCTACAGTACCAGCTTTCATTTGTAACACAGTTTGTGGCTTTGGAAGAAAAGGATTCTGTGATTGTCAAAGTGAATCATGTTATAAATGCAAAGAGACGATAAAATATTAAAAAACATATTTTCTAAAAAAAAAAAAAATAACACATATATATGAAATTTAGAAAGATGGTAACGAGAACCCTGTATGCAAGACAGCAAAAGAGAGATTCAAGTTGATGTATGGCAAAACCAATAGAGTATTATAAAGTAAAATAAGGTAAAAATTTTTTTAAAGTTATATAATACAAAAAAGAAATTATGTTTCAACCGTGTTAATGAAAAATCGTGTCACTAGGCATGTAGTATAGGGGCAATATTTAATGGCACAAAAATGTACACAATGTGTTAACATTAGAAGTAGTTTATAAAATGTATATTGTTATATGTTGTTAATTATATAAGTAGAAAACATTATACAAAAAAAAGTGAACTTGCACTCATACAGGGACCTAGTGTGAATGACAAAGCAGATAAAATGTTCTGTGCCACCTGAAATCACCTCATGAACCTACTGATTTTGGCAGGTTTCTCAGAACGTATAGAACATAGGAGATTAATAGCAATTTTAAAAGGCATGTACTTTTAGAAAAATCATACCCAATTTGAAAAATTTGAATGGTTTACGAGTAATGACACTGGTGAGACCAGGATGAAACCTATGCTCCCATATGAAACAGACTGGCTGGTAAACAGCTAATTTCAATCCAGTGGAGTAAATGCTATGACAGAGGGATGTGTGATATGCTATGAAATCAGAACAGAGGCTCCCTAAATTAGCTTGATGAGAGTGAGGAGTAGTCATGGAAGGTTTTGTTTTAGAACTAGTGTTGGTCCATCATAAGACAACCAGACATAGAAAGGACATTTTTGACCCTATCCTTAAGTCAGTCAACCAAAGGAATCAACCAAAAATATTCTAATGTTAACTTATAAACATTTTATAAAATTGGATATTTTGAGGAGGGCAGACTTGTGTGTTCTTTCTAGCCATGACTGACAGGTGACAAGGGCCCAGGTCTGTGAATATCCACAATTAAGGATAAAGCAGCAGAGAGCAGAAATCTCCTCCAAGGCAGAGGTTTTCTGTTTCTTCTCAGCTTAGGTGCTTTTGTTTGCTCCGTGGTCTTCTGGGCTTGGGACACCCTTTGCCTGTGGCTTGTGATGACTGCTGCTTCTCTTTGCCTTAGCTGATTGTATCAATATTTGACTCCTCTGGTTATTCCTGAGTGCCAGTCCTGACTCAGTAAGCTCTCTTTGTCTTATGAACACTCATATTGAATTTTGACATGTGTTTTTCTGTACTTTTAACTCTTTCTTTCCTAACACATTCTAACATCCTCTTGTAGTTGTGTGTTTATATGTGCATGTATATGAAATAAAGGATTTTCAGAGTATATAGCTGTCATGAGCACACTTTTTCAATAGGCCCTTCTGGATTTCAGAATGTCTATCATTAGAAGTTCTCTCTTTGGCTGGTAATAGGCATACAGACTGCACTAGTTTGTGGACCAAGTGGCAGTGAAACCATAGCGCTTTCAGAGGTAATCTTTTTTGGCAGTAAAGTTCTGCCAACAGTTCCTTTGAAATACTAAAAATGAAGCATCTATCCTTTACTTTTCTAAATGCACTGGGTTTTTGATTAGCTTAAGCATCCTTGAGTTTCTGCTTTGTATGGTTTAAAAGTAATACAAATCCCTGATAGTTTCCACTATCAGCCTTTTACTGGCATTTCTTTTCATGATATTTCTTTCAGAGCCTGGTCAGTAAGATCCATGACAAAGCTACCGGTACAAAAGTCCTTTGAGTAACCCAAGAGTTGTTGCTAATTACATCAATTAATCTTCCAGCAGAAAAGAATGTCATAGCTTTGACAAGCGGCTGTACACTTCTGAGAATTACCACACCAAATTGCTAGCCAGTAAATATTCTTTCTAAGTCCATAGATGTCATTGATTTTGGTAAGGGTGAATTTCTGAGCAATGACAGCTGAAAATGAGAGGTGAACTAGCTACTACAGTGAAGGCTGGGTCTACTCTGGCCAAAAGAAGCTGAGCCATCAACGAATTAATGAGCTCCTCAATAGAGCTGAATTTTTTCTCCAAATAAGATATTTGCTTAGACTGCCTGCTCAAGCAGTTCTTGGCAGTAGTCAGTCTTGCCATACTGGGAATAGCATGGTAAACAAGATCATTATAATCATGGAGTCCATGAAGTTTCCAGTGCACTAGGAATAAAAAATTACACAGATTTTTAAATATTTAATTCCAATTTTTTATGAGATTTAAAAAGAATATAGGAGACTTTGCAGGCATGAAGCAGGCTCCTCTGTCCAGTTTGGAACAAGAGGATTGCCCAGTAATTGAAAGGTATGACAAGTTAGTCTGAGAAAGGTGGGAATGTTTCAGGACAAAATAGCATGAAAGAAGGACTTAGGTAGACATGGGTTTCATACATTCAGGAGACTGAAAGGTAATGGTCTTTGTATGTGGTGGACAAAGAAAAAAGGAGTACAGGATGATTTGGTGAGAATATTCAGGACCCCTTTGTGTTCAAAGCATTGTATGCATCATGATCGATGTAAACAGTAGTCAACTGAGACGTTCAGGAGGTGGTTGAGTTAAGGAAAGAGGTGTGTTTGGAATAACCATGACAACTCTTTAAGTTATCTAAAGTATCAGCTTCTTGCCTCATTAAAGATAAAAAAGGTTGTAGCTACACATTTTAATTTAAAACGTATTTTCTGCTGGTGTTAGTTTTTGCTGGGGTTGAGGTGGACTCTTTTGGGTAAATGAGCAAGGATTAATGCCTTTGCTTGTAATGTCACTGGCTTGACTTTAACTTGCAACATGAAAGTGACCTGACACATTTCTAACATGTCCTCTGGCATGGCGAAGCACTCATCTGAAACACCCAGGGAGGAAAAGCCATTTCAGAATGGGCCTACTGGGGACTCATTTACTCTGAGATTCATGCTTCACCATTCTCAATGGCTTGTTTGTTTGAACCCAGCAAGTTAAGCTCTGATCTTCATTATNCTGACACATTTCTAACATGTCCTCTGGCATGGCGAAGCACTCATCTGAAACACCCAGGGAGGAAAAGCCATTTCAGAATGGGCCTACTGGGGACTCATTTACTCTGAGATTCATGCTTCACCATTCTCAATGGCTTGTTTGTTTGAACCCAGCAAGTTAAGCTCTGATCTTCATTATAAAAATTTACCTTTTTTTGGAATATAAAATAGACCAATTCTTTCCACTGGAGAAGAGATTTGACCCCACCCTCATTGATTTGTTCAGGCCAAACTATTTTGTCAGTAGACACCAACCCAGTGGACCAATGGGAAAAGGCTTTAAGTGTTGGACCCAGTAAGTTATTAACATCTGCTTGGATGCATTTCCTTTGTATATTCTGATTCTCAGTGCCTCTGAGGTTGCTAGAAAGAGAGTTTAAAATGTGGAAAGGGAAGACCCATTGTCCAGGCTCTGCATAAGGCAAGGGAATGCTGAGAATACATTGCTGTGTCTTTCAGAGTCTCCATTCCTATCTAACAGGCTTCAGAATTCAGTTCAGTTAAGTTCAGTCACTCAGTCGTGTCCAACTTTTTGTGACCCCATGGATGGCAGCATGCCAGGCCTCCCTGTCCATCACCAACTCCCAGAGTTTACTCAAACTCGTGTCCGTCGAGTTAATGATGCCATCCAACCATCTCATCCTCTGTCGTCCCCTTCTCCTCCTGCCTTCAATATTTCCCAGCATCAGAGCCCTTTCAAATGGGTCAATTTTTCATATCAGGTGGCCAAAGAACTGGAGTTTTACCTTCAGTATCTATCCTTCCAATGAATATTCAGGACTGATTTCTTTTAGGATAGACTCATTGGATCTCCTTTCAGTCCAAGGCACTCTCAAGAGTCTTCTGCAACACCACAGTTCAAAAGCATTGATTTTTCGGTGCTCAGCTTTCGTTACAGTCCAACTCTCACATCCATACATGACTACTGGAAAAACCATAGCTTTGACTAGAAGGACGTTTGTTGACAAAGTAATGTCTCTGCTTCTTAATATGCTGTCTAGGTTGGTCATGACTTTTCTTCCAAGGAGTAAGCATCTTTTAATTTCATGGCTGCAGTCACCATCTGCAGTGATTTTGGAGCCCCAAAAATAAAAAGTCTCTCACTGTTTCCATTGTTTCCCTTTCTATTTGCCATGAAGTGATGAGACCAGATGCCATGATCTTCGTTTTCTGAATGTTGAGTTTTAAGCCAACTTTTTCACTCTCCTCTTTCACTTTTATCAGGAGGCTAGTTCTTCCTTGATTTCTGCCTTAAGGGTTGTGTCATCTGAATATCTGAGGTTATTGATATTTCTTCCGGCAATCTTGATTCCAGCTTGTAATTCATCCAGCCAGCATTTTGCATGATGTACCCTGCATATAAATTAAATAAGCAGGATGACAATATACAGCCTTGATGTACTCCTTTCCCTATTTGGAATGAGTCTGTTGTTTCATGTCCAGGTCTAACTGTTGCTTCCCAATGGTGTGATCACTCACCTAGAACCAGACATCCTGGAATGTGAAGTCAAGTGGGCCTTAGAAAGCATCATTATGAACAAAGCTAATGACTGAATGGAGGTGATGGAATTCCAGTTGAGCTATTTCAAATTCTGGAAGATGATGCTGTGAAAGTGCTGCACTCAATATGCCAGTAAATTTGGAAAACTCAGCAGTGGCCACAGGACTGTAAAAGTCAGTTTTCATTCCAATCNACTACTGGAAAAACCATAGCTTTGACTAGAAGGACGTTTGTTGACAAAGTAATGTCTCTGCTTCTTAATATGCTGTCTAGGTTGGTCATGACTTTTCTTCCAAGGAGTAAGCATCTTTTAATTTCATGGCTGCAGTCACCATCTGCAGTGATTTTGGAGCCCCAAAAATAAAAAGTCTCTCACTGTTTCCATTGTTTCCCTTTCTATTTGCCATGAAGTGATGAGACCAGATGCCATGATCTTCGTTTTCTGAATGTTGAGTTTTAAGCCAACTTTTTCACTCTCCTCTTTCACTTTTATCAGGAGGCTAGTTCTTCCTTGATTTCTGCCTTAAGGGTTGTGTCATCTGAATATCTGAGGTTATTGATATTTCTTCCGGCAATCTTGATTCCAGCTTGTAATTCATCCAGCCAGCATTTTGCATGATGTACCCTGCATATAAATTAAATAAGCAGGATGACAATATACAGCCTTGATGTACTCCTTTCCCTATTTGGAATGAGTCTGTTGTTTCATGTCCAGTTCTAACTGTTGCTTCTTGACCTGCATAGAGATTTCTCAGAAGGCAGATCAGGTGGCTGGTATTCCCATTTCTTTAAGAATTTTTCACAGTTTGTTGTGATCCACACAGTCAAAGGGTTTGGTGTAGTCAATAAGCAGAAATAGATGTTTTTCTGGAACTCTCTTGCATTTTCGATGATCCAGTGGATGTTGGCAATTTGATCTCTGGTTCCTCTGCTTTTTTAAAATCCAGCTTGACTATCTGAAGCTCCTGGTTCACATACTGTTGAAGCCTGGCTTGGAGGATTTTGAGCATTACTTTGTTAATGTTTGAGATGAGTGCAGTTGTGCGGTAGTGTGAACATTCTTTGGCATTACCTTTCTTTTGGATTGGAATAAAAACTGACCTTTTCCAGTCCTTTGGCCACTGCTGAGTTTTCCAAATTTGCTGACATATTGAGTGCAGCAATTTCACAGCATCATCTTTTAAGATTTGAAATAGCTCAACTGGAATTCCATCACCTCTACCAGTTTTGTTTGTAGTGATACTTCCTAAGGCCCACTTGACTTCACATTCCAGGATGTCTGGCTCTAGGTGAGTGATCATACCATCATGATTATCTGGGTCATAAAGATCTTCTTTGTACAGTTCTTCTGTGTATTCTTGCCACCTCTTCTTAATATCTTCTGCTTCTGTTAGGTCCATAATTTTTCTGTCCTTTATTGGGCCCATCTTTGCATGAAATATTCCCTTGATATCTCTAATTTTCTTGAAGAGATCTCTAGTCTTTCCCATTCTGTTATTTTCCTCTATTTTTTTGCATTAATCGCTGAGGAAGGCTATCTTATCTCTCTTTGCTATTCTTTGAAACTCTGCATTCAACTGGGGATATCTTTCCTTTTCTCCTTTGTTTTTCACTTCTCTTCTTTTCACAGATATTTGTAAGGCCTTCTTCTGATAACCATTTTGCCTTTTTGCATTTCTTTTTCTTGGGGATCGTCTTGATCCCTGTCTGCTGTACAATGTCACAAACCTCCTTCCGTAGTTCTTCAGGCACTCTGTCAGATCTAATCCCTGGAATCTATTTCTCACTTCCACTGTATAATCATAAGGGATTTGACTTAGGTCATACCAGAATGGTCTAGTGGTTTTCCCTACTTTCTTCCATTTAAGTCTGAATTTGGCAATAAGGAGTTCATGATCTGAGTGACAGTCAGCTTCCAGCCTTGTTTTTGCTGACTGTATAGAGTTTCTGCATCTTTGGCTGCAAAGAATATAATCAAACTGATTTTGGTGTTGACCACCTGGTGATGTGCATGTGTAGAGTCTCCTCTTGTGTTGTTGGAAAAGGGTGTTTGCTATGACCAGTGCATTCTTTTGGCGAAACTCTATTAGAACTTACCCTGCTTCATTTCATACTCCAAAGCCAAATTTGCCTGTTACTCCAAGTGTTTCTTGACTTCCTACTGTTGCATTCTAGTCTCCTATAATGTAAAGGACATCTTTTTTGGGTGTTATTTTTATTTTTATTTATTTATTTTTAAAAATTATTTATTTATTTTATTTTATTTTACTTTACAGTACTCTATTGGTTTTGGCATACATTGACATGAATCTGCCACGGGTGTACACGAACTCCCAAACATGAACCCCCCTCCCACCTCCCACTCCACATCATCCCTCCGGATCATCCCCATACACCAGCCCCAAGCATCCTGCATCCTGCATCGAACATAGACTGGCGATTCATTTCTTACATGATAGTATACATATTTCAATGCTATTCTCCCAAATTATCCTACCCTCTCCCTCTCCCTCTCCCTCAGAGTCCAAAAGTCCACTCTACACATCTGCGTCTCTTTTGCTGTCCTGCATACAGGGTCCTGATTACCATCTTTCTAAATTCCATATATATGTGTTAGTATACTGTATTGGTGTTTTTCTTTCTGGCTTACTTCACTCTGTATAATCGGTTCCAGTTTCATCCATCTTATTAGAACTGATTCAAATGTATTCTTTTTAATGGCTGAGTAATACTCCATTGTGTATAT
>SJYX01007479.1:22889-42519 GCA_006410675.1 Oreotragus oreotragus
CCGTCAACTTCAGCTTCTTCAGCATTACTGGTTGGGGAATAAATGGACTTGGATTACTGTGATATTGAATGGTTTGCCTTGGAGATGAACAGAGATCATTCTGTCATTTTTGAGATTGCATCCAAGTACTGCATTTCTTACTCTTTTTGTTGACTATGATGGCTACCCCATTGCTTCTAATGGATTCTTGCACACAGTAGATATAATGGTCATATGAGTTAAATTCATCCATTCCAGTCCATTTTAGCTTACTGATTACTAAAATGTTGACATTCACTCTTGCCGTCTCATTTGACCACTTCCAATTTCCCTTGATTTATGGACCTAACATTCCAGGTTCCATCTTTATGATGGTTTATCCACTTTTTCTTTTTTGTATTTTGGTGTTTGTTTTTGCTTGGATATCTAAAAAATTGCTAAAATTTGGGATTCCTGTATAGCTCAGTTGGTAAAGAGTTTGTGATGCAGGAGACCCTGGATCAGGAAGATGGACTGGAGAAGGGATAGGCTACCCACTCCAGTGTTCTTGGGCATCCCTTGTGGCTCAGTTTTAATGAATCCGCCTGCAATATGGGAGACCTGGGTTCTATCCCTGGGTCGGGAAGATTCCCTGGAGAAGGAAAATGCTACCCACTCCAGTATTCTGGCCTGGAGAATTCCATGGGGTTGTGAAGAGTCCGACATGACTGAGCAACTTTCACTTTCACTTTCTAAAATATTGCAAAAGGGATCAAAGAAAAGTGCTTTGTAAAACTCCATCTGCTTTTTTGCCTGGATAGCCATTTTAGTATATAGTTCCACTTATAGAGGTGGAGACAGGTGGGGGAAATTAACAGAGTGGGATCCAGTAAGAGACAAGATGGGGTGTAATATAATATTTGAATAGAAGGATTTGCTTTGGCGAGGTGGGAGGAGACAAAGATGTATGTGTTCCTTTCAAAAGCAAATAATTAGGGGGTCTCGTAGTGAAAGGTGGACAACAAAGATAATAATTCATTTTCCCAGTGAAATGTGTGTTAAATGCTCCAGGCATGATGTTAGTTTCAGGAATGATCAGAAATCTCAAAGAAAGCAAATGATTACCAGTTTTATATATTAGTTGTGAAGAGTCCGACATGACTGAGCAACTTTCACTTTCACTTTCTAAAATATTGCAAAAGGGATCAAAGAAAAGTGCTTTGTAAAACTCCATCTGCTTTTTTGCCTGGATAGCCATTTTAGTATATAGTTCCACTTACAGAGGTGGAGACAGGTGGGGGAAATTAACAGAGTGGGATCCAGTAAGAGACAAGATGGGGTGTAATATAATATTTGAATAGAAGGATTTGCTTTGGCGAGGTGGGAGGAGACAAAGATGTATGTGTTCCTTTCAAAAGCAAATAATTAGGGGGTCTCGTAGTGAAAGGTGGACAACAAAGATAATAATTCATTTTCCCAGTGAAATGTGTGTTAAATGCTCCAGGCATGATGTTAGTTTCAGGAATGATCAGAAATCTCAAAGAAAGCAAATGATTACCAGTTTTATATATTTCTGAGATATATCAATCTTAATGCTATAAGATGTTAGTTAACTTAAATTTTAGTTTGGATACTTTTTTTATTAATTATAAAAGAGCTCTAGTGAAAGAAATCTTTATTGTTACTGTAAAAATGTAGATGTAAATTGGACACTGTTTA
Organism: Oreotragus oreotragus; assembly: GCA_006410675.1. NCBI lineage: Eukaryota > Metazoa > Chordata > Mammalia > Artiodactyla > Bovidae > Oreotragus > Oreotragus oreotragus. The sequence goes on from SJYX01007479.1 coordinate 24,567, forward strand.
TTAAATCTTCTTTTCTTACTCTACATGGTCATTTCTTAATGCATTTTATCTACTTACTCTTCCGTTGACAATGACTTCTAATACACTAGCTTTAATTTCCCTCTTTATGGCCCCCACCCAGTGTTTCTATTAAATATTTATACGTAAGTAATATAGTAGATTGGAAGAATATATTTTTTATATGCTTGATGACATAATGGTTTTATAACTTCAGATATTGCATTCTGTATTTTACTAAGTGGGCATAACTATAGCTTAGTTCCAAAGCTGCATTGCTAATTAATGAAACAATGTGACTGGTCTCATTGGGAAATGCACCTTGAAACTTACTGTATAGAAATAATACCAAAATATGTTTGAAAGGGAAAAAAAGATAACAAAAAAGTTTTTAATCAGTCCTCTATAAATAATTTTATCTTTGATCTGCTGAATGATTAGAAGCCAATGAAGCACACAATGATTTTTTTTTTTTTTAACAGTTTCTTAAAAAAACTTAACCATGGTTTTCATCTTTCCCAGCTGGTCAGAAACATGGTTTTGGTAGAGAATGTGGGTTCATTTGTTTCATTAGGTTAAAATGAAATGCATAAGACTAAATGAATGTGGAGTAGGATGATTTACAATTGTGCTGAGATTGCACTGTCTCCAAATTCAAAAGAAAGGTTCATGGCCCCATTTGTTTGTGTCCAGGCACAAATATACTCTCATGTACTCCTAGCCCCCAGTCTTCTCTCTTTCAGTTGATCTCCCACAGAATATATTTCTCAATGAAGAAATTAGCGAACCAATTTCTGTCCAATAAAATTTAATTCTAGAATCTTGTTGATAAGCTGTGGAAAGAAAACCCCAAATCACGAGGATGTTGTACATTCCAATGACAATTTATTTCTGTGTATTTTTGATACAGGGATATTCTTGGAGCAAAACAAGTGCATGCCTTCTGAACTGTATATGAATTGTTTGCCATAAATTATTATACATAATGAACTCTGAAAGAGCCAGATATTCATTGTACTTTTTATTTTGGGCATCCTAAAACCAGTTCAGATACAAGGAACTTTTGGGAAAGGTTTTTAAGGACAGTATGAAAAACTTACACCTTGATCATTGGATTTAGTTTTCAATTTTGTCAGTTATATTTTTTGAAACTGAAAATTGTCTCTATAAGCCATTTATATATCTTTTCCTTTTAAGAAACATTCACTCTAATAGTAATCTGGTGAAATCCATGATTGTCTTATACTATATGCAGTCTATGCAAACAGTTTAAAAAGTTTTTTACACTCTTATACATATTTTGAACTGTGGTGTTAGAGAAGACTCTTGAGAGTCCCTTGGACTGCAAGGAGATCCAACCAGTCCATTCCAAAGGAGATCAGCTTTAGATCTGGGAAGGAATGATGCTAAAGCTGAAACTCCAGTACTTTGGCCACCTCATGCAAAGAGTTGACTCATTGGAAAAGACTCTTATGCTGGGAGGGATTGGGGACAGGAGGAGAAGGGGACAACAGAGGATAAGATGGCTGGATGGCATCACTGACACAATAGACGTGAGTTTGAGTGAACTCCAGGAGATGGTGATGGACAGGGAGAGGCCTGGCATGCTGCGATTCATGGGGTCGCAAAGAGTCGGACATGACTGAGCAACTGAACTGAACATATTTTAAATGGAGAACTTATCATGACATCATCTAAAGGCAACAAATGAATGATAATTTTTCTCTCCTGTCTTCTTTCATGCCCTTTGAGAATGAGGAAAACAGTACATCCTACAAAGCATAGGGGTTCTATTCTTTCCAGCCTATGATGCTTCTTGGTTCAGTTAAAAGTGCCCTTAAAAACCTTAGGTCCAAAACTTCTGAGAATCTATAGAATGGAAATGTAGAATAGTAGCAAAGTAAAGTGTCTGTGGTAAGCAGAATTATAAGATGGTTTCCAAGATCCCCACCTGCTGATGTACATACTTTGCATAATTTTTTTCCATTGAATATGGGCAGGACTGTGAATATAACATATTTCACTCTGTAATTAAGTTGCATTGTATGACAGCAGTGAAGGAATTTTGCAGATATAATTGAAGGTCTCAAAACAGCTTTAGTAAATTGAAAAAAGAGATTATGGAATAAGGGAGGAGAGGGTCCATAGCTTAAGCAAGATAGCCCTTAAAAGGACTAAGCATTTTTGAAGGAAGAGATACAGGCATAAGAAGAACTTTTCAGCTGCAAGGGAAGAAAACCAGCAGCTATATTGTGAACTGTCTACAAGGGGCATAGAGCAAAGAACTGTGGGTACCCAGAGGAGCTCCAATCTCTGACAAAAATTTGAATTTTGTCAACAGTCTGAATAAACTTGGAGAAGACTGCACATCTCACAAGGACTTACAGTTACACTGAAGACTTTGCTTTCAGCCTGATGAGACTCTGAGCAGATGAGCTAACCCGTGTTTGAACTTGTGACCTACATAATCTGTTAGATAATAAATAGTATTGTTTTAAACTTTCAAGTTTGTGGTACTTCTTACATAGCAAGAAAAATTTAATATATATTTAAAGTCCACATCTTATTCCGTATTTTAATTACAACATTTTGGAGTGAGATCGTAGGAACTTCTGTGTCAATCTTTGAGGGTCCTCAGATGGTATAAAATGTGAAGTCAGAGTTTTCTATGGATAGAAATACTTGGAGTAGGAAGTGTCCATAAGATGGAGTGTTGGGCAGCTTGGAGTAGGGTAAAAAAAGAAATGGTGATGTGCGAGGGGATTGGAGAAACCTTGATTAACAAGGTATATATATATGCTTATTCTAACTGTAGTAGCTGGTATGAAGAATCAATTTATAACTGCAGACAGACTAACCAAGCATACTGTTTCTAGAAAAGGTAACAGTTTCAGAATTTTATGTTGTAGACAGTATGTACAACACCTAAGAAAAAGATGGTATCTTGATAGTGATTTTGATCTTTAGATAAAGTGATCACATGACGCTTAAGAATTCCTATTCAATAGCAACGCACTCCAGTACTCTTGCCTGGAAAATCCCATGGACGGAGAAGCCTGGTAGGCTGCAGTACATGGGGTCACTAAGAGTTGGACACGACTGAACAACTTCACTTTCACTTTTCACTTTCATGCATTAGAGAAGGAAGTGGCAACCCACTCCAGTGTTCTTGCCTTGAGAATCGCAAGGACGGGGGAGCCTGGTGGGCTGCCCTCTATGGGGTTGCACAGAGTCGGACACGACTGAAGCAACTTAGCAGCAGCAGCAGCAGATTGACTTTAAGATAGAAATCTTTACGATCGCAGTGTATTTTTCATATGCTTTCTTCTAGACTTCCATTCTTCCCATCATTTTATAAGCCAAGTATCTGAATGAATCATGTTTCGCCTAGACTAGTTCTCTGCAACTAGATTTATTTAGAGTCCTTTTGGACAATGTGTTTTGCTTAATTTTAAGCTGACTCTGGACTTTACAAAATTTTAGCTTATATTGTAAAATCTACATCATACTGTAGGATTTATCCTATATTGTTAGATTACACAGACAGGAACTGGCAGACCCAATTTCTAATCTTAGTCTGACTGTTTTACCATATTCTTTTTTATACAAGGAATTTTGTTGTATTGATTGACACCTCAAGGAGCTTTATAAAATTCCCCAAAAATCTTTTTAAAGACACATTTTTTTTAACCAAAGTATAATTGATTTACAACATTTTATTAGTTTCAGATGTTCAACATAGTGATTCAAAGTTTTTAAGATTATACCCCATTTAAAGCTATCATAAAGTGTTGACTATGTTCCCTGTGCTGTGTAGTATACCCTTGTAGCTTATTTATCTTATACACAGCAGTTTGTATCTCTTAATCACTTAAATTGATAACTACTGGCTTGAGGTAGGATTGTAGAGATATAAACTGCCCACTTGGGGCAACTTTTGCTACAGTATGTACCATAGATTTTAGATCATTGTATTTTATTTTCATTTTTCTCCAGGTAACTTTTTATTTCCTCTGATTTCTTCAGTGATCCATTGCTTGTTTAATATGATATTATTTAGCTTTCTGTGTGTTTGTGTTTTTTTGCAATTTATTTTCTTGTAGTTGATTTCTAGTATCACAGAGCTGGGGTTTGGAAAAATGCTTGATATAATTTCAGTTTTCTTAAACTAACTGAGATATGCTTTGTGGCCTAACATGTAATCTATCCTAGATAATGCTCTGTGTGCACTAGAAAAGAATGTGTATTTTGCTGCATCTAGATGGAATACTCCATATGTATTATTAAATCCTTTAGACTTAATGTGACTTTTAAATATATTGTTTTCTTAAAGATTTTCTGTTTGGATATTCTGTCCGTTGCTGTAATCAGGGTGTTAAGTTCCCTAGTATTGCTGTGCTACTGTCGATTTCTCTCTTTATGTCTGTTAATATTTGCCTTATGTTGGGTGCATATACATTTAGAATTATTATATCTTCTTATATTGATTACTTGATCATTATGTAGTGTTGTTCTTTATCTCTTTTTACAATCTTTGTTTTAAGAGTAATTTGTCTGATATAAATATTGCTATCTCACTTTCTTTTACTTTCCATTTGCATGGTATATCTTTTTTCATCTCCTCACTTTTTCCATTCCCTTACTTTGTATCCATTTGGCCACTTCGTACATGCTTGGTGCTGTTGCAGTGGTCACTAATACTGTCCTCAGTTCTTTTTGTTGATTTTTCTTTTTTTCTGTTCAGCTTGTGTGATTTCTACTGCACTATATTCTAGCTCGCTTATCTGTTCATCTGTAAGATTTACTTTACTACTGATTCCATCTAGCTTCTTTTTTATTTCAGTTACTGTATTCTTCATCTCTGGTTCTTTATATTTTCTGTTAAAAACTTCTTACTTCTTACTCTGTTCATTCATTATTCTCCCAAGGACTTTGATTTTCTCTACAATAATCACTTAAAAAAATTTTTATTTTTACTTTATTTTGCTTTACAATACTGTATTGGTTTTGCCATACATTCACTTTGAACGCTTTCCTGGGTCGATTGCCTATTGCCACTTCACTTAGTATTTCTGAGGTTTTATCTTGCTCTTTCTCTTGGAATGAGTTCCCCTATGCTATGTTTTGCCTGATTTGCTGTCTGATTTTTATTTCTGTATATCTGGTATGTTATAGCTCCCAAACTTGGAGAAGTAGTTTTTTGTAAGCAATGTCCTATGCATCTCAGCATTACACTTCCCAATGGTCATGAAAGTTATATTTTCAAGGGTTGCCACCTCTGTGAGCTGTGTGTTTCTGTTGTGGCAGGGTGACTTCCAAGAACAATCTGGGAGGGTCATTGGCCTCTAGTCTGGCTGGTTTCCAGTCCCTGCTTTGTTTGGAGGTTGCCATTCACTTGTTGGCAGGCTAGCTCAAAGGGTGGTTTGTTTGAAATCTCAGCAGTGGGGAGGGAGGAGGTCCCAAGAGCAATGCTGGCTCATGCTGGACAGAACTGGGTTGTGGGTGGGTGAATTGGGGGTCAGGGTTTCTAGATCTAGTGTTGGCCTGCTGGGGTGTTGAACTATTTCATTACGTGTCTGGCTATAATTTTGAAGTATTCCATGGCTAGTGCTGGCCTGCTAGAGATTGGGGCTGGATCCCAAGGTGGCTGGTTGAAGGATCCACAGTATGTCGGAGCTAATGTTGTCCTGAGGGTGGGTGGGTCTGAGGCCTAGGAGGTCCCAGGTTTGGTACTCACTCACTGGTGGGTGAAGCCGTTCCTGGGTTTTGTGCTTTCAGGGCTCTCAGTCTCCTGAATCTGGTGCCAGCCTGCTATGGGGCAGTGCTGGAGCCTGGGCCTGCCAGCTGAGGCACCTAATGTGTCTCAGGGCTGGTGTCAGCTGGCTGCTGGGTGAGCCACAACCTGCATGGCACACTATGGGTCTGCAGTGGTCCTGCGTAAGTGTCCTCATGCTGGTGGGCAGGCTGGGGCCCCATGTGTTCTGGGACTGGTGCCTACTCACTGTTCTGTGAGGTCAGTCCCAGGGCTGGGGCTGGTTTGCTAGAAACACCACTGAGCTAGTTCAAGTCCTAAAAGATGAGGACTTTTTGCTGGACAGGGACATGACTAAGGGTTGCTATGGGCTCACAGAATCTTTAGGCAGTCTGCCTGCTCATGGGCAGGGCTGTCTTCTCACCTGGCTAGTTGCCTGCTATGAAGTGTCCCAGTGCCTCCTGGTGGGTGGGGTTAGGGCTGTGTCCTGAGGCTGATAGGCTGAGCTATTTCAAGTCCTAAAAGATGATACTGTGAAAGTGCTGCACTCAATAGGCCAGCAAATTTGGAAAACTCAGCAGTGGCCATAGGACTGGAAAAGGTCAGTTTTCATTCCAATCACAAAGAAAGGCAATGCCAAAGAATGCTCAAACTACCGCATGGTTGCACTCATCTCACATACTAATAAAATAATGCTCAAAATTCTCCAAGTGAGGCTTCAATATTATGTGAACCAAGAACTTCCAGATGTTCAAGCTGGGTTTAGAAAAGGAAGAGGAACCAGAGATCAAATTGCCAACATCCATTGGATCATCAAAAAAGCAAGAGAGTTCCAGAAAAACATCTATTTCTGCTTTATTGACTACACCAAAGCCTTTGACTGTGTGGATTGCAACAAACTGGAAAATTCTTCAAGATACGGGAATACCAGACCATTTTACTTGGCTCCTGAGAAATCTGTATGCAGGTTAAGAACCAACAGTTAGAACTGGACATGGAACAACAGAGTGGTTCCAAATAGGGAAAGGCTGTATATTGTCACCCTGCTTATTTAACTTATATGTAGAGTACATCACACAGTATGCCAGGCTGGATGAAATACCAGCTGGAATCAAGATTACCAGGAGAAATATTAATAACCTTTAGATATGCAGATGACACCACCCTTATGGCAGAAATTGAAAAGGAACTGAAGAGCTTCTTGATGAAAGTGAAAGAGGAGAGTGAAAAAGCTAGCTTGAAACTCAACATTCAGAAAATTAAGATCATGGCATCTGGTCCCATCACTTCATGGCAAATAGATGGGGATACAATGGAAACAGTGAGAGTCTTTATGTTTTGGGCTCCAAAATCACTGCAGATGGTGAGTGCAGCCATGAAATGAAAAGACACTTGCTCCTTGGAAGAAAAGCAATGACCAACCTAGACAGCATATTAAAAAGCAGAGACATTAATTTGCTGACAAAGGTCTGTCTAATGAAGGGCTATGGTTTTTCCAGTAATCATGTATGGATGTGAGAACTGGACTGTGAAGAAAGCTGAGCACAGAAATTGATGCTTATGTTGGAGAAGACTCTTGGGAGTCTCTTGGACTGCAAGGAGATCCAACCAGTCCATCCTGAAGGAACTCAGTCCTGAATATTCATTGGAAGGACTGATGTTGAAGCTGAAATTCCAATACTTTGGCCACCTAATGAGAAGAACTGACTCATCTGAAAAGACCTTGATGCTGGGAAAGACTGAAGGCAAGAGGAGAAGGGGATGACAAATGATGAGATGGTTAGATGGCATCACCAACTCGATGGACATGAGTTTGAACAAGCTCCAGGAGTTGGAGATGGACAGGGAAGCCTGGCATGCTGAAGTCCATGGAGTCACAAAGAGGTGGACACAATTGAGCAACTGAACTGAACTAGCCCATCTGAATAGGAATAGAGCATAGTTCAATAATCACTGCTATAAGGAACTCATTTATTTCTGCTAAAATAATGGCTTGAAGAGAATGACTAGTAGCATGCTAAGTTAAGGCCAATTGAAGGTCATGCAAAAGATGACCCACAGTGCCACCCAAATACATTAATTAGGTTAACAACAACAACAACAAAAATCTGTATAGGATCTTTAGAACTTCTTACTATAAGGAAAAAAATCTTATGAAATTGATACTTGTAGTCTGAAAAATTATATGGCTAATCTTAAAATTAACCAAGTCACCTTTCTCACCTCATTTTGGAAGTTGGAGTTGACCTAAAACGGCCTTGTATTACACCAGAGAGATGATGGGACTTGAATGCTGCTAAACACAGTTATTTCATGCTCTTACTCTTGAGTAATCTTCTATATTATTTATAGGCAATAGGATCCATCTAGGGCAATGGCACCCACTCCAGTACTCTTGCCTGGAAAATCCTATGGACGGAGGAGGCTGGTGGGCTGCAGTCCATGGGGTCGCTAAGAGTCGGGCACGACTGAGCGACTTCACTTTCATTTTTCACTTTCTTGTATTGGAGAAGGAAATGGCAACCCACTCCAGTGTTCTTGCCTGGAGAATCCCAGGGATGGGGGAGCCTGGTGGGCTGCCGTCTATGGAGTCACACAGAGTCAGACACGACTGAACCGACTTAGCAGCAGACACAGCAGGGCTTATAATCCAGTGGTTCATTGACCAAATACCGCTTTCCTGTGTTTTGGCATTTGTCAAAGTCCACTTAGAAAATACAGTCTATCCAGGGTTCATGGTGAAGAGCCAGTTTCAGAAACCCTTGTGCATGTATACATTTTCTTGATGTCTGTTCATTTTGAAATGTCAGATCTGAAATTGTTGCTTTTAATTCCTAATATTTTTTGACCGTTTACTATGACTATTTTAACGTAATTTTACACACACTACAAGGGAACTACTATAATTATACACTCTTGAAGCTAAAGAAAATAAAGATATTTGCTCGAAGATTACACAGCTAGAAAGTAATAGAGCCAGAAATTCAATCATGACCTAGACCTTACCCAGTTTACTTTATTGCTTGTAATTGTGGCAAAATGTAATGTCTTTCCACCTAAAGTTATCCAGGGGCCTTTTAGGAAAATTAATTAATTAATTAATTATTTTAAACTGTGCTGAGTTCCGTTGCTGTGCTTGCAGTGTCAGTGCTCTCGTGTTGTGGTGAGCAGGCGCTACTCTTCACTGCAGTGCGCTGGCTTCCAATTGCAGGGGCTTCTCTTGTTATGGAGCACAAGCTGTAGGGCACCTAGGAGTCAGTAGCTGTGGCGTATGGGCTCAGCAGTCGCACTTTCCTGGCTCTAAAGCAGGCTCAATAGTTGTGGGCCATGGGCTTAGTTGCTCCACAGCATGTGGGATCTTCCCAGACCAGGGATCAGACCCGTGCCTCCTGCATTGGCACGCGGGTTGGATTCTTTACCACTGAGCCACCAGGAAGCCCTCACGGGCTCTTTCTAAAGAAAAAAGAATTCTCCTACATTCCCAAGGTAGACGAATTATTTTTAGAATACTGTTACTTAAACATGTATAAACATAAAACCAGAAATGAACTCTAACTCTACAGGGTTTTACAATTATAAAACTGAATAAAAAATAACATTTAAAAACAACCCCCAAACCTGTAAAATTCAGGTGAATAATATTAACAATGCTATAGATAATATTGTCTCAGGCAAAATTGTTGATGTTGTGAGTAATAGTCAAAGGATATATTTCCCAGTCTCATGCTTCATTTGTAGTCAAACAGGCCTTTCATTGAGCTCCCCAGGTGGTGCTAGTGGTAAAGAACCTGCCTGTCAATGCGGGAGACAGAAGAGACACAGGTTCGATTCCTAGGTTAGGAAGATCCCCTGGAGGAGTGTATGGCAACCTATTCCAGTATTACTGCCTAGAGAACCCCATGCCCAGAGGGCTACAGTCCATCGGGTCGCAATGAGTCGGACACTACTGAAGCAACTTAGCATGCATGGGCCTTTCATTATTTTGAGTACAGTGTATCTTTGTTATTCTCCTTCTAAATATCAATATCGTTAGCTATGATGTATTATTTTGATGTGATAGCCAATGGTAGAATTCATTCCCCCAAATACCATTTACTGAATATTTTATATTATATCTGTATCACTGTATTTTATGGTAATGAACTGTGGCAAGCTGTTGGAGCAAAAATGAGACCATGTAATATGTCCCTCTAGTAGTGTATTATATTGACTGTCAGAGTGAATTGCTTTCAAGTTCTGCATGCGTTTGTTTGATGAGGAACCAACTTCTTGACTACTTGCTTTTCTTTCAGAATGGACTTGACTTCTCTTTTGTATTGCTTACTCTAAGGTCATTCGTCCTTCAGTTGTGCCACCCAGAAAGTGAACACAAATGCCGTTTGTGTTCTCAGACAGAGAACTGAAACTGAACATTTGACAGTTTTAGTTCTGCCATCAGGGCTATTATTGGAATTATATGTGTTCTTCTTGATAATAACTTCAAAATAACATATTGTGGGCCAGCTCATGATCCAGTACACAGTCTGAGTTTCCACATGAGAAAAAAAAATTTTGGTTTAGTTTGGTAAATCATTGCAAAGGCTTTGAGTTCCCTCTGGCAGGAATATTGCAGTTGGAAATTGGTTGTAGGAGATTACCATACCCCCCAAATATGTTGGAAATAAAACATACAAACAAGATCAGAGTCCCTGATGACTCAGGCAGTAGAGAACCTGCCTGCACTGCAGGAGATCAGATTAAACCCCTGGGTTGGGAAGATTCCCTGGAGAAGGGAATGACTATACACTCCAGTATTCTTGCCTGGAGAATTCCATGGACAGAAGAGCCTGGCAGGCAACATTCTATGAGTTGCAGAGTCAGCCATGACTGAATGATGAACACTTTTACTTTTCACTACCTAGAGGAGTAAGAAGACATTTTTTGTCTGTTTTGAGGGACATTAGCAGCGCTTGCATTTCTGCATAGCTCCTCTTTCATTTCTCAAGTCTAGCATATTTGCGTATTTTAAGTGCAAATGCCCCTGGGAAAAGGCAAGTTATTGAACCATAGTATGGATTTTATGGAGTTACCATTTACTTCTAGTGGTAGAATCAAAGGAAACTATAAAGTATTACTTTACTGGGTTAAAAACGCGAACAAAACAAGAAGAAATGATGAGGGCACATTTTAAAACTTCTGCCTGGCACCAGTCCATGCCATGGGCTGGTCACATGTGATTTCTGTGTGTCTGACAGTGTTTGTGGTATTACAATTAGTGTACTTTAATCCCTGTATCACTGTTAGTTGGGAAGGAAAGAAAAACTCTTAAGTCCTTCCCTGATAGCTCAGTTAGTAAAGAATCAGCCTGCAATACAGGAGACCCGGGTTCGATTCCTGGGTTGGGAAGATTCGCTAGAGAAGGGATAGGCTACCCACTCCAGTATTCTTGAGCTTCCCTTGTGGCTCAGATGGTAAAGAATCTGCCTGCAATGCGGGAGACCTGGGTCCACTCCCTGGGTTGGGAAGATCCCCTGGAGAAGGGAATGGCTACCGGAAAAACTGATTCTCATCAAGTCAGGTGACTATTTAAGATTTTCACCATCCTCCTGGGAATCATGACCACAAGTTAATCTTCAGGCTCTTACATTATAATCCTGCTTATCGTAAAGAAGAGAGACAGGGCTGTAAACACAGCCAGCACTCAGAACAGTGCAGGCAGCTCTGGAAGCAGCTGTTGCAGTTCCCCTGGGTAGAGGATAAGGGAGGATAGAGTGTATTCCTCTGGGTTCCTCCTGTGAGCCCATGCTTGGTTCTGTTCCTCAGCCACTCATTGCAGGTGCTGTAACTGAAGCTTCCTGCCAGGAGTTCTAGCCCGTGTCCTGGGACTGTGTTCTGGTGGCCCTGACTACACGTCACAGTATTCTCTAGACCTCTCTCTTCTCCTTAGGACTGACTTCTCTAGCACATCAGCCTTTATTCTCATGTGAGTGAAGTGAAATAAAAGAAGACAAATGATTGGGATTCATTCATCCTGATGGTGGCACTCTCCAGGCACTGCCTGTTAGGTGCTGTCTAATGGTTCTGTGGAACTGGCCCATTTGTTGCTGTGCTGTGCTGTGCTTCCATGGAGCTGGTCTTATTTCTGCTTCTGGTGAGGGCTTTTCTTTATTTCTGTGTAGCCCTCCAGTAAACTCTCTTTTTAATCAAAATCTCTGATTTGTGTCATCCCTTTTTCCTGGAGACAAGATTCAGTGTCTTTCCATCACATCCTCTCTTCAACCGTGGATCAGCTCACTTTTCACATGAGTGCCACATTTGTTCTCTCTGGCCAAGTGAAAAATGCTCCTCCCTCAAGCACCCCACAGTACTGCTTCCTGCCTGAATCAGAGCTGAACACATCTGTCGGACCGTACACCTAGGAACCTTTGTGTTCCATTTCATGTGGCCTCTACCAGGTGGTGCTAGTGGTAAAGAACCTGCCTGCCAATGCAGGAGATGTAAGAGAGGCAGGTATGATCCCTGGGTCAGGAAGATCCCCTGGAGAAGCACATGGCAACCCGCTCCAGTATTCGTGCCTGGAGAATCCCATGGACAGAGGAGCCTGGCAGTTTCCTGTCCATAGAGTCGCAGAGTAGGCCATGACTGAAATGACTTAGCATGCATCCATGCATCCTCTGTGTTAGTAGTTGAAGCTTTCCTTCTTCCTCTTATCCATTAGCCTTTCCGTCTTCCAGACTCAGCTTCCTTTGAACACCAGGACTCCCTTATCTCATGTAACAGAGAAGTAAAAGAAGTGTGGTCTTTCTCATCCTGACAAGAGGTCAAAACGAAAAGCAAAATCGAAATTTAGAGAAGGGCAAATTATTTCAAATGAGAAGAGAGAAAAAAATAGGGAGTCAAGGAAAACTGGGACAGGAGGACAGAAAGGAAGAAAGAATATTAAGAAGTGAGACATCGGGCAGAAATTAAAGGGTTAAATAAAAGCGTTAGAAAATCTTCCTTTGTGAACTCCCTGAATGCTGCCTTTTCAAGAAACCTTCAATAAAGACATCTTTATTTTTTAGGGTTAAGCAAGTGCAATCTATTTTTCTTCTGAAAGTGTTTTCGTACTAGGATGATGCTTAAGGAGAGAGCAAGTTAGCCTAGTTTCATTGAGATTCATTCTTCTCTCTAATGACATGAGGTGGTGAGGAGGGAGAGCACAAGGAGGAAACTGGGATGGGGAGAATCCTATTCCATGCTGTTCTTTTTGCCCAACATATTTCATGTACTGCAAGTTATAAAGAAACTCCCACCTTATCCCAAGTTATATTCAGACCTTTTTTCAATCCGCATTTTCTTTTTATTTATACACGTATACTCCTGACCACTGGTGAACATAGGTCTACCTATGGGGCCTGCAGTGCTCTAGCAAGGAAACCTTCCTGGGCGCTAACCTCTCTGTTCTCTGCTTAGGAAAACTCTAAGGACCCCAGCACTCCTCTCCCCTCCCTCCACAGGAAGTAGGCCTGGGGGCCATCATCAATACTGTGTTTCACTGGAAATTCATTTACTGGGTTGGTGCTCTTCTTCACAGCTCTCTGAGAACTGAGCATCATGGATTTGGGCTCAAAGAGGGGAGCGTTGTTTGGAATTTGGAACATATGGTGGTCGGATCAAGTCCCTCAGCGTCTGGAGATATGGAAAGTAGTGTTAGGAAGGCCCAGAGGCTCTCCTGAGAAAAGCAGTCCTATGCAAGATCCTTTTCTATCATTATCCTCGAGTAGTTATGGGCCACCAAAAAGCTACATTTCTGCAAATGGGTCACAATAGGTTACAAGTCTGCAACCAGTGTTTTCCTGGTGGTTTTCAGAAATGTGCCATCTTGTAGTGATTAGAGCCTGAAAGGATTAGATTCATTTCTGTGGTACTAAACTTAGACACAGTAAAAGGAAACATACTCTTGAAAAATGTTTAAGGCTCAGAAAAGAATCCTGAGAAGCACATTTTCCATTTTAGTAAGGGGAAAAGGTACAAAGAATGTCAGTTAAAAAATTCATAAAGGTTGCAATACCCTCAGTGGAAACATTTCTTTGAAAAAGGAGAAGAGGCTGGTACTTAAAGATACAGTCACAGACATTGTATAGAGCCCTTCTAAGAAATAAGACCAAGCCTCTTCTCAAATGGAAAGAGTTTTAAAGAAACAGGAAATTTTTAGTTTCATGACGTGTATATGGGAATGGTGGGTCCATGAAGACTTCTGTAATCACAAGCACAGGTGTTTCAGATAAAAGGATTGTGTTACCATTTATTCACATCAATGGTTATTTGAGGGCTCTCTGGAGACACAATGAATAATTCTGTCCATACGGGCTGTAGTCCATTCAGGTGGTCCCATGAGCAGTCAAATCAGTTTCCTGGCCCCTGCTTGTCAAGAGTTGTGCAAAAGCGTGTTATGGTATTGGCATGAGTTTTGGTTGCACATAGTAACACATGCACTATAATTTGTTTGTCATTGACCTGTGTTGAAACTGGAGTGCCTATACCCAGTATTGGGCTTCCCTGGTGGTTCAGATGGTAAATAATCTGCCTGCAATACAGGAGAACCAGGTTTGATTCCCGAGTGGGGAAGATCCTCTGGTGTAGAAAATGGAAACCCACTCCAGAATTCTGGCCTGAAGAATCCCATGGACAGAGGAGCCTGGCATGCTATATATAGTCTATGGGATTGCAAAGAGTTGGACACAACTGAGTGACTAACACTTTCACTTTTTTTTTTCCTTTCTTGCCCAGTATAAGGAAGTAAGAATAAGGCAGATAGGACCAAGTGATAACTCTTTCTTGATTTTTTTTTCCCCAAGTCTTTAAATGGGAAAAAGGCCAGTGCTTCCTTGTAATCCTGTCTCACCCAAATCTATTCCTGTCAGTGGGTGAGCCTTTCTTAGATCACGTCTTAGCCTGAGATCGCGTCTCACAGTTTCTGCTTGTGTGCCTCATTATTTATCACAGCCAGCTCTTACGTGTGTGTGCTAAGTCAGGTCAGTCATGTCTGGGTGCTTGCCACCCTATGGATTGGAGCCCATCAGGCTCCTCTGTCCATGGGATTCTCCAGGAAAGAATACTGGAGTGGATTGCTATGCCTTCCTCCAGGGGATCTTCCAAACCCAGGGACTGAACCTGCATCTCTTATGTCTCTTGCTTTGGCAAGCAGGTTTTTTACCTCTACCACCATGCCTGGTCTTGGATATAAGTAAATCTCCACCAAATCTAAGAGCTGAAGATAACCTAGAGATAATTTGTGGCACATACCTCTTTGAGAAGATCCTCAGGGAGGGAAAGTGACTTGCCTAGGTCAGGCAATAGTTAATGGTAAAGTTGGTATACTATCTTTATAAATTGTTTTGGCCATTTTGTCCTGTGTGTTAAATCTATATTATTTGGTATTACTTTTTACCTGGAATCTGAAATTGATTTAGAACAAGAAGGCCCTTTGCTGTTAATTTAAATAATGATACAAGACTGGAGTGAGGCAAGGCTGCTCTGAAATAGCATTTTGCCAGTTGATTATAGTATCATCTACCAAACAACAAGAGCTATTTAATAGCTAGCAATTTTGCTTTAAAAGAGTTTTATCCAGTGGACTATTACCTGCAGCATCATGATTTTGTGATTACATGTCCAAAAGTAGCATTTATCCCTGATTTTATGCAAAGTACCTTTTAAGGGGTCTTTCTAGAAAGTAATCTTGAAGGCGTTTCCTTTTATATAGATAACATTTAAAACAATAAAACAGGGGCAGTCCTAAGATGGTGGAGGAATAGGACAGGGAGACCACTTTCTCCCTCACAAATTCATCAAAAGAACATTTCAACGCTGAGTAAATTCCACAAAACAGCTTCTGAATGCTGGCAGAGGACATCAGGCACCCAGAAAAGCAGATCATTGGCTTCAAAAACAGGTAGGAAAAAATATAAAAGATGAAAAAAGAGACAAAGGAGGTAGGGAGGGAGCTCCATCCTGGGAAGGGAGTCCCGTCCTGGGAAGAGACTCTTAAGAAGAGGGGTTTCCAAACACCAGGAAACATTCTCACTGCCGAGTTTGTGCCGAGCCTTGGAAGCACAGAGGGCAACATAACAGGAAGGAAAAATGAATAAATAATTAAAACCAGCAGATTATGAGCCCAACAGTAACTCCCCCAGTGGAAAAGCAGCGCAGAGGCCTGCATCCGCCACTAGCAAGTGGGAGCTAAGCAGGGAGGCTCTGGAGGCACAGGCTGCAGGGCTTTTTAAGAATCAGTCGCGGGAGGCACGGGCTGCAGTGCTTTTTTTTTGAGAATCAGGCCGAAATGCCCCGTGCATAACCAGAGCGAACTAACTTGGGCTAGGAAACCAGACTGTGGCATAGCTACCACGCAAAACGCTCGAACATAAGACACCACCAGGACTGCGCACAGAACGGACACAATGGAAATAGCCGGCTGCAGAACATCTCCCTCCGGTGACAGGCAGCCAGAGCCTTAAGGGCTGGAAGGGTGCAATCACGGCCCAAGAGAGACATTACCTACCAAAATGCAAGCAGGCTTCTTTGCTAACTAAGACTTCTGGGGGTTCTGGACAGTCATCATCCGCCTGAGAAGGAACGCCAGCAGTACATCCAGAAAACTGAGCAGCAGGAAAGGCGATAAGTTGCAGTGACTGCGCTCGCCAAACTCCTGAGCTACTCGGACCTGAGAAGGGCACAAAAAGCAGGCCCAACCAAATCTGCGCCTCTGAGGGCTACCTGAGCATGGAGCCTGAGCGGCTTAGACCAGGGAGGTGCATGAAGCCTACAGCCGGTCTCAGACCGTCCCCCAGCAGAGCAACGCAGAGCCTGAGACATGTGCACTGCCAGCAGGGGTAGGCCCAGTGTGGATGAGACACTGCAAGCACATGCCAGTGTTATTTTTTCACAGCATCCCTCCCTCCCCACAGCGCGATTGAACAAGTGAGCCTTAAAAAAAAAAAAAAAGTGTCCACCACCGCCCTCCTTGTGTCAAGACGGAAATCAGACACTGAAGAGACCAGCAAATAGAAGAAGTTAAACAGAAGGAACCGCCTTGGAAGTGACCCCTCACTGCCCACAACATCAGAGAAAGGGCCAGATATATCTTTACTATTTTTACAATCATTCTTCTTCTTTTTTTTTTTTTTGTTTTGTGTTGATGTAGTTGCGTGATTGTTTTTTCTTCTTTTCTTTTTTAACTTTCATAAAATTTAAAGTCCTCTATTTCTCTAATTTTTATTTTTATAACCTACTATTACTTTCAAAAAAAAAAAGACCCTATTTTTAAAGCAAACGCCGTATATAGTTTTTTCATGGTTTTTTTTTTTTAATAATTCTTGTGGCTTTTTGTTGTTGTTGTCTTGTTTTCTCTTTTTTTTTACTTTTTTTTTTGTATTTGTAGAACTATAAGGTTTAAATTTTTTTTGTATTTATTTATTTATTTATTTATTTTTACACGAACTCCCAAACATGAACCCCCCTCCCACCTCCCACCCCACATCATCCCTCCAGATCATCTGCTGCTTATTTTAGCTTTAGTCTGTCTGATGCATTGTGGCCCATGTTCTGCTATTCTTGGGCTTGCTCTGCCCTGTATAACATAGTCAGTATATGAAAATGCCTATTTTCTACCTGGAAAATTTGAATGAGCAATGCTTTAATTTTTTTTAATCTCTCCCTTTCTCATTTTCTGTCTTTTCCAGCTTGTTCCTCAAACTCTAGTGACATTAATTAAATCACAGCCCTAAAAATGCCCTAATATTTATGTTTCCTGTGAGCATTTAACATTTTGATTGTGCTCCTTTCTGACCACAGGTGAGTCTGTCTGTCTGTCTTTTCTCTCCCTTTCCATTGTGCTATTACTGAATGATTGTGTATAGCTCTGGCTTATGTCCAAGCTAATGGAAATAACAAGATTCTTATTTCCTTGGATAATCTTTGGATCATTATCTTGATTCCCTCCTTGATGCTTCTGAACTCAAGAATATGAATGCTTAATCATAAAGTATTTTATTGACTTTTCTGGGTTATAGTGACCATTATCCATTATTATCTGCCTGTAAAAAATAAGACCATAAACTCTGAATAGTTATAGTTGAATTCTCTTTCAGTTCACTTATTGATTACTATATGTAAAGCATTCTGTTGGATACCCGATGGGAAGAGGAGTGGAAAGAAAAAAAGCAATAATCATTTTTTTTTTTT
>SJYX01007479.1:58897-78194 GCA_006410675.1 Oreotragus oreotragus
TTTTTTTTTTTTTTTAATTTAAGTTCTAGTAATTTTACTGGAGTAAAATTCTGTTGGTAATTTTGTAACTGTATTCTCTACTACATAGTAAACTCTCGACGTATAGTTTAAAAATGCACATGTATATATGCTTGTGTGCGTACGTATACGTGTGTGTACATATATTTTTAAAGACTTCTTCTTGAATTATTGCCGGGGTCCAGCCCTGGTGGAACCAGGGTGATTCGAAGGAGAGATGGCGTTGGCAAGGAAAAAACTTATTTATTTATTTATTAATATAAGATTAGATTAGGAAGAAATAGTATAGTGGGAAAATTAAGTGGAGAAAAGAGGCTGGATATCTTGGCTTACAAGGAAGGCCAATAAAATTCCAGACAAGGAGCTTACACCATCTACATTGGGCCACCGGTGTCCGTTTGAATATCGGAGAGTGCCCTGCCTTGGGCTCTCTCTCTTACGGATCTTAGAAGCCGGGACAAGTAAGTAGACATGGTGAGCCACCCAACCCAGATGGGAATTCAGCCTGAAATTAAAGAGGAGAAAGAGAGAGAGAGACACGGGGGAAACCAGTCCAGCGACTGGCTCTGGCCTCTATTGTTCAGAAGGCCTTTTATACCTTTTTGATTGTACATAGAAATCAATGGGTAATACAAAATTATGCAGCATCAGTAGCCCAGATTCTTATCAAAACCAGGCTTTTCTCTCTGCATACCTAATTGTATACACAAATCTTAGGTGATTTACATCATCTTCTGGCCAAAAGGGCCAATTAACATTTTACAGCCTTTTTCTGATAAGGGTTTGTCAACCAGAGGACTTATTTGTGTGGATCTTCCCAAAGTCTGGTGCCACTCTCAGGAAGCACTAAATAAAGTTACAACAAGTAAAAGGAGTACAGTGATTTATAACAAAATAAAAGTAATTAACTCAAAAGTCTAGTGTTGCTAACATCAAAACTACTATATATCTTTTTCCATGTCCTCTATACATTGATTAACATCCTTCCAGGTGGCTAAAAGATAAAGAATATGGAGGCCTGGCAGCAATCATTGAGTCAACAGTGAAAACCCATCACCAATATGATTTTTAGCTCTTTAGAAAAGGCTCTGTATCTTTAAGATGCTTTTAAACTTTGTGCCTCTCGTGGTTGGGGGCTGTAAGCAATTCACAAGCTGTAAGAGGTCTGGGGAATCTGTTAGGCAAGCTAGAGAGCTATCAGAGGGGGTTTAACTGAAACATCCCTTTTAGATGCAGAAGACTAAAGCCCTGATTTGACTTTTTCCAGAGAATATCAGAAGAGCAGAGTACAAAAGCCGGCAGATTTTTTGTTTTTTGGGGGGGTACATGCTCAGGAAATTCCAGGGGGAACTCCTGAAGCCTGATCATGTCCTTGTGTTTGTCAGGCTTCCTTACTCATGACCTTGTCACGGGCGGGATTCCTCACGCTGGCTTCCAGCAAATTATACTTTTTTTCTGTTTTCTTGTTTTGGTTTTCTTCCTGTTTAGAGACCCATGTTATCTGAATTTTTGATGTTCTTTACTTATCTTGCATATTTCTACGTTTTCACAAATTAAAAAAAAGTATTTCCTCTTTTTAAAACATTCTTCCATTTTCTGCCTTCTGTCTTAAGCTTGTTGCTTTTATTTGCTCTTCTTTCAAGTTTACTCTTCATTTCTAAAATATTTTTTGATGTTTCAAAAAGCATATTTAACATTTTTTCCTGTATTCTGTCACTTCATTTCTCAGTTTTACCGTTTCAGCTTTATACTCTGTTTCACCTCTTGTATCATTGTCTAAATTAATTCTAGCTTATTTTAAAAGTAGAATGTTTGGGTTACAGTTTTGTGAGCATATATTTCAGGGGTGCTTCCATCACAGGCATGCTATTCTGCTTCTTCCTTTTTCTCTGAGAAGCCCTGGCTCTGTCTCCTGCCCTGACATTCATCTGAAACTCCTCTTCTTCTCTCTCTGTCTTTCTCTTTATCTCCTCCTGCACGGTTGCTGGTCTCATGCAGGCTTTTATGGCTACTGGTACTTGGTCCTTACCCACCTGTTTTTTTTTGGATTCCCTGAAATATTTTATTACTTAGTTTTGCTGTAAAAGTTGTTAATGAGTTTAACAGTTTTGTATTTATTTCAAATTAGTTTTCAACTGTAGAAGAGAGAAAACTAGCCAAATAAAACACAAAGGAATTGATAAAGACAAAGTACAGGTTATATAAAGAAAAGCAAAATGTTAAGTCAATGAATAAAACTTAAGAACTTGTTCTTTAGAAAGACTAACAAGTAAGCTTTACACTGGAGAAATTTTTCAGAATGAGACACATACAGCATGAGGAACAAAAATGCAATTTGATGGACAACAATATAACAGTTAATGTGAAAGCCCAAGCAAAAGATTATTTTCCAGGTAAGTATAAACTATAAAAACAGACTCAACAATAGAAAACTAAACAGAGTAATGTGCAGAAAAGCGTTAACACAGCAGGCTTGAAACTGCTCTCTTCAGAAAGACCTCCTTAGAGGTTGGCTCTTGGCTGGCATCTGAGATCTTGGCACTTGACCCATTCTCCCCACTATTAAAGATGGTTCACTGTGCTCTGGACTGTGTAATCACTCTGACTTATGCTGAATACCTTTTTTCTTTCTGGGAACCTGGAAGGTTGGAAAGTGCTCTTTGGAAAACAATGTGTGACCAGCCCCTCCATGAAAACCTTGGGCACTGGGTCTCCACTGGCCTCACTAGACAGAAACGCTGCACTTTTGATTACATTTTTCATTGCTGGAAAAAGGAGCATGTTGACTTCCAGGGATATCCTCCCAAGAAGGAGAGAATGCCTCTAGACACCACCCAAGTCTCCTTTCCTTGTGAATAACATCTTATGATAAGCCTTAGCTGTGAGAACAACTACATGCTGAGTCCCTTGATTAACACCAGTGGACCACTGAATGTTACCCTTCTGTAAATCACACACTGATAACCCAAAAATAAATGAAGAAGATAGTCAAATATCTACCCCTCTAAAAATGTATCAGGTTCAGAGAGTTTCAGGAATATTCTACTAAGTCTTTAAAACACCAGGCTTGTAAATTCTCTTGAAAAGAAAAAGAAAGTGAAGACACTCAGTCGTGTCTGACTCTTTGTGACTCCATGGACTGTAGCCTACCAGGCTCCTCCATCCATGGGATTCTCCAGACAAGAGTACTGGTGTGGGTTGCCATTTCCTTCTCCAGAAGATTTTCATGACACAAAGATTGAACCTGGGTCTTCTGCACTGCAGCCAGATGCTTTTATTGTCTGAGGCAAATTCTCTTATTGAAATCTATTTTGCTAATTTTTTCTTGATAGGGATTTCTAAGCAGGATCTTTTAATTTGTAACATACTCTAGTATTCTTTTTCTAGTTTTTTTCTCTCTATTACAAGTCTATTGTTTAGAATAGAAAGATTTATGATTGTTATTGTCTTTCAATATTTTAACTCCATCTCAGTGATGAAAATATCTTTTTATAGAACATGTACTCTGAAGTTAGATTTTCCAGATTTGCATTTTCACTCTTGATAGCCGTAAGACTTGTGCAATTTACTTAATTTTTTTTTTTGATCTTTAGTTTCATCATGTATAAAGTACTAATACAGAGTTCAGTTCAGTTCATTCACTCAGTCATGTTTGACTGATTCCCATGGACTGCAGCACACCAGGCCTCCTGTCCATCACCAACTCCTGCAGTTTACTTAAACTCGTGTCCATTGAGTCAGTGATGTCATCCAACCATCTCATCCTCTGTTGTCCCTTTCTCCTGCCTTCAATCTTTCCCAGCATCAGGGTCTTTTAAAATGAGTTCGTTCTTGGCATCAGATGGCCAATGTATTGGAGTTTCAGCTTCAGCATCTGTCCTCCCAATGAATATTCAAGACTGAGTTCCTTTAGGACGGACTGGTTTGATCTCCTTGCAGTCCAAGGGACTTTCAAGAGTCTTCTCCAACACCACAATTCAAAAGCATCAGTTCTTTGGTGCTCAGCTTTCTTTATAGTCCAACTCTCATATCCATACATGATAAATGGAAAAAACCATAGCCTTGACTAGATGGACCTTTGTTGGCAAAGTAATGTCTCTGCTTGTTAATATGCTGTCTAGGTTGGTCATCAGAGAAGGCAATGGCACCCCACTCCAGTACTCTTGCCTGGAAAATCCCATGGACAGAGGAGCCTGATAGGCTGCAGTCCATGGGGTCGCTAAGAGTCGGACACGACTGAGCGACTTCACTTTCACTTTTCACTTTCATTCGTTGGAGAAGGAAATGGCAACCCCCTCCAGTGTTCTTGTCTGGAGAATCCCAGGGACAGGGGAGCCTGGTGGGCTGCCGTCTATGGGCTCACACAGAGTCGGACATGACTGAAGCGACTTAGCAGCAGCAGCAGGTTGGTCATAGCTTTTCTTCCAAGGAGTAAGTGTCTTTTAATTTCATGGCTTCAGTCACCATTTGCAGTGATTTTGGAGCCCCCCAAAATAAAGTCTCTCACTGTTTCCATTGTTTCCCTTTCTATTTACCATCAAGTGATGGGACCAGATGCTATGATCTTAGTTTTCTGAATGTTGAGTTTTAAGCCAACTTTTTCACTCTTATCTTTCACTTTCATCAAGAAGCTCTTTAGTTCTTCGCTTTCTGCCATAAGGGTGGTGTCATCTGCATTTGTGGGGTTATAGATATTTCTCCTGGCAGTCTTGATTCCAGCTTGTACTTCATCCAACCCAGCATTTTTCATGATGTACTCTGCATATACATTAAATAAGAAGGGTGACACTATACAGCCTTGACATACTTCTTTCCCAATTTGGAACCAGTCTGTTGTTCCATGTCCAGTTCTAACTGTTGATTCTTGACCTGCATTCAAATTTCTCAGAAGGCAGGTCAGGTGGTCTGGTATTCCCATCTTTTAAAAAATTTTACACAGTTTTTTGTGATCCATACAGTCAGTTATTTTATTTTGATTACTGATGTGTGAAATCATTTCCCAGGTGATTTCTAGGTGGTGCATCCTATGGGCAGAGGAGCCTGGCAGGCTACTGTCCATGGGATTACAAAGAGTTGAACATGACTGAACGTCTAACCAGGAGCTGACTGTGGCTCAGATCATGAATTCCTTATTGCAAAATTCAGATTTAAATTGAAGAAAGTGGGGAAAACCACTAGACCATTTAGGTATGACCTAAATCAAATCCTTTATGATTATACAGTTGAAATAAGTAGATTTAAGGGACTAGATTTGACAGACAGAGTGCTTGATGAACTATGGACAGAGGTTTGTGACACTGTACAGGAAACAGGGATCAAGTCCATCCCCAAGAAAAAGAAATGCAAAAAAGCAAAATGTCTGTCTGAGGAGGTCTTACAAATAATGAAATAAGTAGATTTAAGGGACTAGATTTGACAGACAGAGTGCTTGATGAACTATGGACAGAGGTTTGTGACACTGTACAGGAAACAGGGATCAAGTCCATCCCCAAGAAAAAGAAATGCAAAAAAGCAAAATGTCTGTCTGAGGAGGTCTTACAAATAGCTGTGAAAGGAATAGAAGTGAAAAGCAAAGGAGAAACGGAAAGATATGCCCATTTGAATGCAGAGTTCCAAAGAATAGCAAGGAGAGATAAGAAAGCCTTCCTCAGAGTAAGACACTGAAGGATTAGCACATTAAGATCTCATTGAATCCTCATGAAAATCCTATCAGCTATTGCAAGGAAATGAATTTATAATTAGGGTCTACAGACCAGATTCAGAATTAGAACCATCCATATAGGAGTGTAGTCAGGCACAGATAGGGGAGCTGATTATGCCTCAGAATAGCTCAGATCGAACACCCAGGGTTGTCTGGCAATTGACCTGTAACTCACCTTTCTTCACAGAAGGAATTAAACAATTGGGTGCTTTTTAGACTCTCTCTAAATGAGTAGTACCATTGGCATCTATGTATTCTCATGATTCTTGGGGAGGCCTGGGAAAGTATCTTCACTTGAAAATTTACTGCATGCTTCCTCCCTCCCTCCCTCTCACCTTTCTTTCTTTCTCTTTTTCCACTATTTCCTGCTTCCACATGGTTATCCCCATTTTTCAGGTAAGAAAGCTGGAACTTAGAGGGACTGTGTTATAGAGATAATAGGTGATAAATCTAGAGATGTAATGTGATTTGCCTAAATTCAGTTAGGAAAAAATAAAGAAAGCTCTGTTTTCATACATATGAGAATAGATGACTTATAGAGATAAGAAAAACTAGGTTTATAATTTCAGGTATCTGACTTCCCTGGTGGCTCAGATGGTAAAGTGTCTGTCTACAATGTGGGAGACCTGGGTTCGATCCCTGGGTTGTTAAGATCCCCTGGAGAAGGAAATGGCAATCCACTCCAGTACTGTTGCCTGGGAAATCCCATGGACAAAGGAGTCCATGGGGTCGCAAAGAGTCGGACACGACTGAGTGACTTTGCTTTGCTTTGCTTTAAAAAAAGGGAGCACTCCAGTCTTTTAGGTGATACACTTTTGGCCTTTATAATTACAGAAGGAATTGTTTGGAATTTTACTATTCATTCATTCATTCATTTACTCTTTCACATATGAGAGTGAGACTGTTCCGTAGAACATTGTATTTACTCTGCAGGAAAATGAAAGAGCTATACAAGCAAACACAGGAAGGAACCAGCATTTGATCTAGTCCCTTTGTGTGTGTGCTAAGTCACTTCAGTTGTATCTGACTCTTTGTGACCCTATGGACTGTAACCCTCTAGGCTCCACAGTCCATGAGATTCTCCAGGCAAGAATACTGAAGTGGGTTTCCATGCTCTCCTCCAGGGGATCCTCCCAACCCAGGGATTGAACCTGCGTCTCTTATGTCTCCTGCATTGGCAGGCAAATTCTTTACCACTAGGGCCACCTGGGAAGCCCCCCAACCCATCTCTTTAGTCTGAGTGAAAATTCATGAAACAGAGAGAAGAGAGAAGGCTATATATTAGGTAGACGTTCAGAGTGTAAATGAGCTTGAAAGTATTACTGGGTATGTAGGTAAAGAACCGAGTTGAACATTCTTGTCACAGAGGTGATGGGAAAGTGGTGGTGGTGAGAGTGATTGGGCGGCCAGACCATGGAAGTCCTTATAGGCTATGACTTGAAGTTCAGACATTATCTTATATGAAATAATAAAATGTGAGGTTAATTAAAATATTCGGGACAGGAAAAGGACATAATCGTGTTGGTGTTTTCAAATGGTAGAGCTGAAGATAAGAAAGGGGGATTGCTTTGAGGAGCATCTTTTCAAGATAAATTTAAGGGATAGAATTTATGGGACTTCATGGCAAAAGTCATTTAGGTGATATGAAGGGCTAAAGTTGTGGTTTCCCATTCTACAACCACATGTGGCTTAATAGTGACATGACTCCAAAACCACTGTAGATGGTGACTGCAGCCATGAAATTAAATGATGCTCCTTTGAAGAGAAGCTGTGACCAACTTAGACAGCATATTAAAAAGCAGAGACATTACTTTGCCCACAAAGGTCCGTCTAGTCAAAGCTATGGTTTTTCCAGTGGTTATGTATGGATGTGAGAGTTGAACAAAATGACCACTGAAGAACTGATGCTTCTGAATTATGGTGCTGGAGAAGAAGTCTCCTTGGACTGCAAGGTGACTAAACTAGTTAATCCTAAAGGAAATAAACCCTGCATATTCATTTAAAGGACTGGTGCTGAAGCTGAAGCTCTAGTTCTTTGGCCACCTGATGTGAAAAGCTGACTCATTGGAAAAGACCCTGATGCTGGGAAAGATTGAGGGCAGGAAAAGAAGGGGGCAACAGAGGAAGAGATGATTGGATGGCATCACTGACTCAATGGACATGAGTTTGAGTAAACTCCTGGAGACAGTGAAGGACAGGGAAGCCTGGCATGCTGCAGTCCATGGGGTCGCAAAGAGTTGGATATGACTTAGCGACTGAACAACAATGTGGCTATTTAAATTTAAATTAATTAACATTAAATGCAATAGAAATCCATTTCCTCAGTCCTACTAGACATGTTTCATGTGCTCTGTAGCCACAAGTGGTTAGTACTACCATCTTGAACAGAATAGACACAGGACATTCCCATCATCACAGAAAGTTCTGTTGGACAACACCAGAGTAGAGAATTAGTCTGTTTTAAATTTGGATAGTGAATGACAATGGCGCTTATATAGGGAATATAAGAGAAAGAGAAAGTTTGCAAGAAAAAGAAGAGTACTTGTATTTTGGATACCATGAATTTGAGATGCTATCGAGCAGTCAGCTGAAGATGTCAAGTATGCTATTGGAAATTAGGTCTGGCACTCAGGATAGAGGCAAGAGTTAGAGAGATTGCAGTCTTCACTGTGTAAGTACTAACAGAAGACTTGGCAATGGGTATGAGAAGAGAACCAGGAATAAATATCCCATGGTTTTCCTCCACTTGAAGGGGAGCAGAGGAATAGTAGTGCAGTTCAAAAAGTAATCCAGGGAGGAGCAATCTGAAAAGTCAGAGGGAGAATCCAGAGAGAGTGATAATCCTGAAGTCAATAAAAAGTCAGTCAAAGGTGTCCAGAGCCTGAGAGCATCCAAATAGGACTGGTTCATGGAAACACTCCTTTGGGTTTTAGAGGTCAGGAAGGCATTAGTAATTTTGCCTGGAGAGGTTTCAATGAGTGCTAGAAGGTGCTAGAAGGAGCTTAATTGCAGCAGAGTCAGGATGAAGTTGATGTGTATGGGTAAGTGGAATGGGCTGGGGAGAGGAGGGGGGCTTGTATAATAAGAGAGCTCTCCCTCCTTTGCTAAGTTTGGCTATGAGGATGACAAAGAGAGGTTATTAGCTTAAGGGACAGGAAAGAATAAGGGAAAGTTTATTTTCTTTTAGAAAATGTGAACTTGAATTTTCTTTACCTGCAAAGAAAGAGTGGGTGGAGTGGAAAAGACTTCAGTGAGCTTGGAGTGAAGGTGTAATTACTGAGCCAAGTGTCAGAGATAGTGGAAGAAAGGGTGGGTGTACCTCGGAAAGGGGAAAAGATTCTTCTGTTTCTCAGATCCAAGATGGAAGGAAAGAATGATTAATATCTGAGGGTTGAGGCAGAGAAACTTGGAACTGTTAACATCTTAGTTTTGTAATATATTGTTTCAACTATGATTTGTAGATAATACAAAAAATTATATGTATGGATAATGTTGAACCTTGATAAAATCCAAAAGTGTGTGTTCAGCATATAACTTAATTCATATAATTTTGTACCGTGGAAAGTTAATGAGGTCCAAATGAACGGTAGTCTAGACTGGAACGACTTGATAGTACATTCATTAGGCTAGCTCTTCATATGTCAGTGTTTTAATTAGACATCCGTAGACCTGATTATTAATCAGCTCAACTTTAATTTTGTGGTTAAGTGAGATCCAAGGAAGACTAAATAAACAAATAAATGAATCTATACTTGGACACATCATCATTAAACTGCACAACACTAAAGGCAGAACATAAAACAAAACCTGAAAAGCTAACAGTGAAGAAAAAGCATTATCTGCAAAGGTAGATGATTAGGTTAGATTGGCAACAAACTTCTCAGAGAAAAATAGTTTTTAAAGAAATCTGAGTTAACAGTCTTATACGCCCAACTAAATTATGATTCAGCAGCAAAGGCAAAAGGATGACATTTAACAACAGTCTTGAAAGAATTTGTGATTCATTTTCATCGAAAAAATTACTCAAGAAAACACTTTAAAGGAATCAAAACATTGAAAGTAGAAGAAAAGAATGAGAAACAAGAAGCAATATGACAAGAGGAAATTGGTAAATATTAGTGTATCTAAGGAGAAGGCAATGGCACCCCACTCCAGTACTCTTGCCTGGAAAATCCCATGGACGGAGGAGCCTGGCAGGTTGCAGTCCATGGGGTCACGAAGAGTCGGACATGACTGAGCGACTTCACTTTCACTTTTCAGTTTCATGCATTGGAGAAGGAAATGGCAACCCACTCCAGTGTTCTTGCCTGGAGAATCCCAGGGACAGGGGAGCCTAGTGGGCTACCGTCTATGGGGTCGCACAAAGTCGGACATGACTGAAGCAACTTAGCAGCAGCAGCAGCAGCAGCAGCAGCAGTGTATCTAAATAATCACTGACTCTGTACAGTGACAAAAGTAATACTGATTACTTTGCAGGTAAAATACAAGTGGAAATAAAATACTAAACAGTAATATTGTATAAAATAGAATGTGATTGGGATGAAAAATTCCTGAGACCTTTTATTATTCAGAAAGAAGAGGGATAAATTGTTTAGATTTCAAGTCAAACTATGCATGCAGAAGCACTAAGGGTAAGCACAAAAATTATAGAAATAGAGTAAATAAATTCTAATAATTCAAAATCTGAAAACAAAAAAGATAAAAGAAAACTTAAGCCAAATAACAGACAGAAAAAGAATTGTAGAGAATTTTTCACAATGTGGCAACTAGTTTTTTAAGTTTTAATTAAAACATTCCTCACTATTAATGAATAATTTTGAGTATATGGGTTGAGGAATAAGGGAGAATGTGCTGTGTTCCTCTCTGCCTAGTATGTGCCAGGCAACACAGTGCTAATAGTTAGTGTTATGTATGTCAGTTTGGTGGTGAAATGATCATATCCATATAAATTACAACAGAGTTAACAGAAAACTTAGACTATAAAGAGAATTTAGGAAAGTTTTTGGTACAAGACCAAATAATTTTCCTATACCAGCAACTATCAACTAGAAAATACAATTGAAATAAGATGCTATTTATAATATCACTCAAAGTGAATAAATTTCTTTGTGGAGAAATATTTAAAACTCTATTAAAGACATATGAAAAGTTTTGAATAAATGGATAGGCCAGTTCAATATAGTAAAAAGTTAATTTTCCTCTAATGAATCTATAAACACAATACAGTTTCAGTCAAAATTCCATCTATGTTTTCTGAAGAACTTGAAAAACTCTTCTAAAATTTATTTGGGAAAATGATGGTCCATGAATAGCTAAGCCACAAAGTGAGAAAGAAGAGAAAAGGCAAAATTTACTGTATTAGATATTAAGACAGTTGACAATTATGTGGTTTAAAAAGCACATTATTGAAAAAATACAAAATGAAAAGCACATAATTGGTTATGGAACAGACAAATAGATCAGTAGAAATCAATCAGATCAATCAGAAATCAAACTGTGTATGTGGGGGACTTATACAACTGACACAGAGAAGGCAATAGCACCCCACTCCAGGTCTCTTGCCTGGAAAATCCCATGCGTGGAGGAGCCTGGTGGGCTGCAGTCCATGGGGTCGCTAGGAGTCAGACATGACTGAGCGACTTCACTTTCACTTTTCACTTTCATGCATTGGAGAAGAAAATGGCAACCCACTCTAGTATTCTTGCCTGGAGAATCCCAGGGATGGGGGAGCCTGGCGGGCTACCATCTATGGGGTTGCACAGAGTCGGACATGACTGAAGTAACTTAGCAGCAGCGGCAGCAGCAGCATACAACTGACAGATAAAGTGGCAAGAGAATTAAAGAACAGATTATTTTAGCAGCATTGGAAAAATTTTCACTCATAAATTTTCACTGTATACAGAGGCGGTGAAGGTGAAGTCGCTCAGTCGTGTCCAACTCTTTGCGACCCCATGGACTGTAACCTACTAGGCTTCTCCGTCCATGGGATTCTCCAGGCAAGAATACTGGAGTGGATTGCCATTTCCTTCTCCAGGGGATCTTCCCGACCCAGGGATCGAACCCCGGTCTCCCGCATTGGAGGCAGACGCTTTAACCTCTGAGCCACCAGGGAAGCAATTCAGCATAAATTAAAGACATCATTGTGAAAATTAGATCTTGTAGATCTAATAGACAAAAGTATTCATAGAAAAACATCAGAATAAACAAAAAACAATAAGAAACTCAGGGAAGAAATGGGTTGGGACTATGTAAAGGCAATGTAGAGAGGGAAATTGGAATGGCTAACAAGTTCACAGAGTTCTCAAATGCTTTGATCAGAGAAATTAAAGTAACAGTGAGATGTCATGTCAATGCTATCAAAACACAGATATTAGAAATATGCACGCAAAGTGTTGGTCAGGATATGTAGTGGTAAATACTGTTACGTTTTTCTATGGATCTGTGAAGTGGCATGTTTATTGTTGTTATGCCCTGTGACCTAGCTTATTCTTGGGTTTTTATCTCAGAGGATTTCTTGCATGTATCTATGAAGATACACAAAAGCAACGTTAAACAAGAAATAACGTGTGTCTCAGAACTGATGAAAGTATGAAATATTTGAAGAGAGGAGAAAGTAGAGTAGATTGGTCAGATGCCAGTAAGCCTATCCTTTCTTTGGGGTTTGAGTCTTGTGGGAAGCCCATACAGCCATCTGGATAGGTATGAGGGAATCCTGAAGTGTCTGGATTATTTGTGCAGGTCGTTATGCAAAGCCTTGCTTTTTGGCTCGAGCCACATCTACCATGATGAGAGAAGGAAAGAAACACCAGTGGAGGACAGTGCCTGGAGAAATAAACCAGAGGTACTCTGCCTTGTTCCACAGTGCAGAAGGCAGTGAAGGGACTGGAGACTGGACTCAGGAAAAAGAGGCAGCACTGTGTGGGGGCTTTCTGAGGACAAACCAATGACCGTGTCCACTGGCTTCAGCAGTGGGTGTCCACATGATGCTCCGTGGGGCTAGAAGTGACTGGCCACGTTTCAGTAGACATCATCATAAAATGCCCAGGGCCAAACCATGTCCAGCTGCGTCACAAACCCAGGTATACCAAGAAGAGGCACGTGTGAAGTGAGTGTCAGTTGCTCATTTGTGCCTGACTCTTTGTGACGCCGTGGACTGTAACCCCGGAGAAGGCACTGGCACCCCACTCCAGTACTCTTGCCTGGAAAATCCCACGGATGGAAGAGCCTGGTAGGCTGCAGTCCAACATGATGAGAGAAGGAAAGAAACACCAGTGGAGGACAGTGCCTGGAGAAATAAACCAGAGGTACTCTGCCTTGTTCCACAGTGCAGAAGGCAGTGAAGGGACTGGAGACTGGACTCAGGAAAAAGAGGCAGCACTGTGTGGGGGCTTTCTGAGGACAAACCAATGACCGTGTCCACTGGCTTCAGCAGTGGGTGTCCACATGATGCTCCGTGGGGCTAGAAGTGACTGGCCACGTTTCAGTAGACATCATCATAAAATGCCCAGGGCCAAACCATGTCCAGCTGCGTCACAAACCCAGGTATACCAAGAAGAGGCACGTGTGAAGTGAGTGTCAGTTGCTCATTTGTGCCTGACTCTTTGTGACGCCATGGACTGTAACCCCGGAGAAGGCACTGGCACCCCACTCCAGTACTCTTGCCTGGAAAATCCCACGGATGGAAGAGCCTGGTAGGCTGCAGTCCATGGGATCGCAAAGAGTCAGACACGACTGAGCGACTTCACTTTCACTTTCCACTTGCATGCATTGGAGAACGAAATGGCAGCCCACTCCACTGTTCTTGCCTGGAGAATCCCAGGGACGGGGGAGCCCGGTGGGCTGCCGTCTATGGGGTCGCACAGAGTTGGACATGACTGAAGTGACTTAGCAGTGGCAGCAGCAGGACTGTAACCCGCCAGGCTCCTCTGTCCTTGGAATTCTCCAGGCAAAAAAACTGAAGTGGGTAGCTATTCCCTTCTCCAGGGGATCTTCCTGACCTGGGAATTGAACCCACGTCTCCCACATTGTGGGCAGATTCTCTACTGTCTGAGCCACCAGGGAAGCCCCGATTAAAAAAAAAAAACCTATTAATACAAGTGAGGCATGTAAGCCCTCTTGCCTTTGATGGTTAAAAATCACATGAGTTCCCTTATACTTTCAGAAACTGGAGAGGAGAGAGGGGAAGAGGAGATATTCTACAAAGGCAGAAAACTTACTGAAAAGAGAGTTAACCTAAAAGAAATAGTTAAACAGGAAGAAAGGAGATACCTTTCATTGGCATGGAAGATTAGATCAGTTTTAAAATAAGATAAAGCTGTATTTCCCCCTATATGCCTGACATAAAGTCGTGGCATGTCCTTGCTATATTGCCATATGCATTTTCATTGTACAGTGTTAAATATGTGATCCAGGCAATTCTTTTTCACATTTGATCTAGACAGATGGAAGCCCCATGGAGTAAATTACAGGATGATTCAGTGCAGGAAACACACTTTCACAAGGAAACAAGAATCATGAGGCTATGGTAGTCATGTGTAATGGGTTCACCCACAACTTATTAAACAGAAGTCCTTCTGGAATAAAAACAACTTCCATAAATCCTAATAGTTTTGACAAGCTGGGAAGCTTGAGTCAGCCTCACTCAGATGAGTTCAGGGTTCCATAAGCTTGTCTCCATTAAAAAAAAAAAAAAAATTGTCCTGACAGAGGCTGTCCTTTGCTTAACAATCCTAATTTAAAGTTCTTTTTATTCCAATCAAATGCATACAATTCAACTTAATGTTGATTTAAAGCAATTTTCTCCAACAGAGATAATTTATTGTAAGATACCTGTTTCTTAGTTTTAATTAATCAAAGATATGGAACAGTTTGGGGCTTCCCAGGTGGCTTCTCACCACCAGGGGTCAAGAACCCACCTGCCAGTGCAGGAGACATAAGAGACTCTTGTTGGATCACTGGGTAGAGAAGATCCTCTGCAGGAGGGCATGGCAACCCACTTCAGTATTCCAGCC
This sequence comes from Oreotragus oreotragus, assembly GCA_006410675.1. Lineage (NCBI taxonomy): Eukaryota > Metazoa > Chordata > Mammalia > Artiodactyla > Bovidae > Oreotragus > Oreotragus oreotragus. The sequence continues at coordinate 73,628 of SJYX01007479.1, forward strand.
TAGAGAATCACATGGACAGAGGAGCCTGGTGGGCTACAGTCCATAGGGTCACAAAGAATTGGACACAACTGAAGCAACTTTGTATGCATGCATGCATGCATAAACAGTTTAATTTAGAAATTTTGGTCGGCATCTTGAGCTAGCTCTTATCACTTCACTTCCTTGGTATTCTCCGGGCTAAAATTACCTCCACCATACATATTTACCACTTCCAGCGCCTCTAAAATGGAGGCAGAGTGAACTAAGAAGCTAGTACTGTGCAGTTAGAGGGAAAGGATGTGGTTAGTTATTGAATCAGGTCACATCCTAGCTTGGGACAGGGATACCTGGCATGCTGCAGTCCATGGAGTTGCAAAGAGTTGGACACGACTGGGTGACTGAACAACAAGATCTTAAACTGAGTCTCAGTTGTGTAAAGGAGATAATAGGACTTCCTGCACTGTCATGGGGAAATTTATTTGGTTCAATATGTATAAGAGTTCCTTATATTTCATACAGTTTGTCACAGTTATTCTAATTTTAGGAGTTATTTATAAGAAAGTGGCCTAATATATAGAAACATTTATGTACACAGACCTATTTGTGTACATAAATATTTATGTATAAGTACAGTATTTATTTCAGTTTTGCCCTATTTTTATTTAACTTTACTGCTGGAAACAAGTGTTAGTTGCTCAGTCATGTCCAATTCTTTGGGACCTCACGGACTGTAGTCCTCCAGCTCTTCTGTCCATGTGATTCTCCAGGCAAGAATACTGGAATGAGTTGCCATTTTCTCCTCCAGGAGATCTTCCTGACCCACGGATCGAGCCCACGTCTTCTTCATTGCTGGTAGATTCTTTACCATTTGAGCCAGCAGGGAAGCCCCGCTGTAAACAAGGAGGCTGTAAATAAGAATAAAAGTGAAAGTTAGTAGTTATTTAAGAAGATTTGGTGAATTCTTTGTTGGAATTCCTCCCAGAAATTGAGACAGTGAAGGACTCTAAAGTGGGTAACAATGTTTTCCCCAGTGAACTACTTTCCAATTCTTTAACTAATCAGCTGACAGATCATTTAAAAAATTTTAATTATAGAACACTATTAGTTTCCTGGGCCCACTGTAACAAAGTACTACAAACTGGGTAGCTGAAAACAGCAGAAAGTGATTGCCTTACAGTTCCTGAGGCTAGAAGGGGAAGAGGAGATATTCTACAAAGGCAGAAAACTTACTGAAAAGAGAGTTAACCTAAAAGAAATAGTTAAACAGGAAGAAAGGAGATACCTTTCATTGGCATGGAAGATTAGATCAGTTTTAAAATAAGATAAAGCTGTATTTCCCCCTATATGCCTGACATAAAGTCGTGGCATGTCCTTGCTATATTGCCATATGCATTTTCATTGTACAGTGTTAAATATGTGATCCAGGCAATTCTTTTTCACATTTGATCTAGACAGATGGAAGCCCCATGGAGTAAATTACAGGATGATTCAGTGCAGGAAACACACTTTCACAAGGAAACAAGAATCATGAGGCTATGGTAGTCATGTGTAATGGGTTCACCCACAACTTATTAAACAGAAGTCCTTCTGGAATAAAAACAACTTCCATAAATCCTAATAGTTTTGACAAGCTGGGAAGCTTGAGTCAGCCTCACTCAGATGAGTTCAGGGTTCCATAAGCTTGTCTCCATTAAAAAAAAAAAAAAAATTGTCCTGACAGAGGCTGTCCTTTGCTTAACAATCCTAATTTAAAGTTCTTTTTATTCCAATCAAATGCATACAATTCAACTTAATGTTGATTTAAAGCAATTTTCTCCAACAGAGATAATTTATTGTAAGATACCTGTTTCTTAGTTTTAATTAATCAAAGATATGGAACAGTTTGGGGCTTCCCAGGTGGCTTCTCACCACCAGGGGTCAAGAACCCACCTGCCAGTGCAGGAGACATAAGAGACTCTTGTTGGATCACTGGGTAGAGAAGATCCTCTGCAGGAGGGCATGGCAACCCACTTCAGTATTCCAGCCTAGAGAATCACATGGACAGAGGAGCCTGGTGGGCTACAGTCCATAGGGTCACAAAGAATTGGACACAACTGAAGCAACTTTGTATGCATGCATGCATGCATAAACAGTTTAATTTAGAAATTTTGGTCGGCATCTTGAGCTAGCTCTTATCACTTCACTTCCTTGGTATTCTCCGGGCTAAAATTACCTCCACCATACATATTTACCACTTCCAGCGCCTCTAAAATGGAGGCAGAGTGAACTAAGAAGCTAGTACTGTGCAGTTAGAGGGAAAGGATGTGGTTAGTTATTGAATCAGGTCACATCCTAGCTTGGGACAGGGATACCTGGCATGCTGCAGTCCATGGAGTTGCAAAGAGTTGGACACGACTGGGTGACTGAACAACAAGATCTTAAACTGAGTCTCAGTTGTGTAAAGGAGATAATAGGACTTCCTGCACTGTCATGGGGAAATTTATTTGGTTCAATATGTATAAGAGTTCCTTATATTTCATACAGTTTGTCACAGTTATTCTAATTTTAGGAGTTATTTATAAGAAAGTGGCCTAATATATAGAAACATTTATGTACACAGACCTATTTGTGTACATAAATATTTATGTATAAGTACAGTATTTATTTCAGTTTTGCCCTATTTTTATTTAACTTTACTGCTGGAAACAAGTGTTAGTTGCTCAGTCATGTCCAATTCTTTGGGACCTCACGGACTGTAGTCCTCCAGCTCTTCTGTCCATGTGATTCTCCAGGCAAGAATACTGGAATGAGTTGCCATTTTCTCCTCCAGGAGATCTTCCTGACCCACGGATCGAGCCCACGTCTTCTTCATTGCTGGTAGATTCTTTACCATTTGAGCCAGCAGGGAAGCCCCGCTGTAAACAAGGAGGCTGTAAATAAGAATAAAAGTGAAAGTTAGTAGTTATTTAAGAAGATTTGGTGAATTCTTTGTTGGAATTCCTCCCAGAAATTGAGACAGTGAAGGACTCTAAAGTGGGTAACAATGTTTTCCCCAGTGAACTACTTTCCAATTCTTTAACTAATCAGCTGACAGATCATTTAAAAAATTTTAATTATAGAACACTATTAGTTTCCTGGGCCCACTGTAACAAAGTACTACAAACTGGGTAGCTGAAAACAGCAGAAAGTGATTGCCTTACAGTTCCTGAGGCTAGAGGGCTTCCCTGGTGGCTCAGAGGATAAAGTGTCTGCCTGCAATGCAGGAGACCTGGGTTCGATCCCTGGGTCGGGCAGATCCCCTGGAGAAGGAAATGGCAGCCCACTCCAGTATTCTTGCCTGGAGAATTCCATGGACAGAGGAGCCTGGTGGGCTACAGTCCACGGGGTCGCAAAGAGTCGGACACGACTGAGCGACGTCACTCACTCTAGAGGCTAGAAGCCTGACATCAAGGTGTGAGCAGGGCCAGATCCTCTCTTAAATCTGTCATTGGGAATCCTCTTAGCCACTTCTAGCTTCAGTTGTTTGCCAGCAATCGCTGATATTCCTCAGTGTGGAGATGCATTGCTCTAATCTGTTGGCTCTTCCCTGGTGGCTAAGAGGTTAAAGTATCTGCCTCTAATGTGGGAGACCTGGGTTCAATCCCTGGGTCGGGAAGATCCCTGGAGAAGGAAACGGCAGCCCACTCCAGTATTCTTGCCTGAAGAATCCCATGGATGGAGGAGCCTGGTGGGGTCGCAAAGAGTCAGACATGACTGAGCGACTTCACTTTAACTTTCACTTTAATCTGTTGTCAGATGGCTATCCTCTTCTCATGTGCCTTTACCTCATCATCCCTCTGTGAGTGTCTCTCTCTCCATTTCGCCTTTTTGTAAGGGTACCAGTCATATTGGACTGGGCTTCCCTGGTAGCTCAGACAGCAAAGGATCTGCCTGCACTGTGGGAGACCTGGGTTCAATTCCTGGGTTGGGAAGATCCCCTGGAGGAGGGCATGGCAACCCAGTCCAGTATTCTTTCTTGGAGAATCCCCATGGACAGAGGAGCCTGGCAAGCTGCAGTCCATGGGGTTGCAAAAAGTTGGATATGACTGAGCGACTAAACACAGTACAGCATATTGGATTAGAGGCCCACCCTGCTCCAGCATGACCTCATCTTAACCTAACTAACTGCTCCTGCAACAACCCTATTTCCAAATAAGGTCACATCTTAATATACTTGCAGTTAGAATTTCAACATATGAATTTGAGGGAGTAGAGAAGGCAAGGGGCATCATTCAACCCAGGGTTTCCCTGGTGGTTCAGATGGTAAAGAATCTGACTGTAATGAAAGACCTGAGTTCAATCCTTGGGGTGGGAAGATCCCCTGGAGAAGGAAATGGCAACCCACTCCAGTGTTCTTGCCTGGGAAATCCCATGGACAGAGGAGCCTGGTGGGCTACAGTCCATGGGGGTGAAAGGAGTCAGACATGACTGAGAGACTAACACACTAATACACACTAACTATTCAACCCATAATGAGGAGAAAGTTAGAATTTTAGAAGAAAGAAATTGCCAACTCATAGCCAGATGGTTGACCAAGAACTTTGATAATTCTGTATGTCCCCCCCCCCCC
>SJYX01007479.1:78208-92599 GCA_006410675.1 Oreotragus oreotragus
AGTTCAATCCTTGGGGTGGGAAGATCCCCTGGAGAAGGAAATGGCAACCCACTCCAGTGTTCTTGCCTGGGAAATCCCATGGACAGAGGAGCCTGGTGGGCTACAGTCCATGGGGGTGAAAGGAGTCAGACATGACTGAGAGACTAACACACTAATACACACTAACTATTCAACCCATAATGAGGAGAAAGTTAGAATTTTAGAAGAAAGAAATTGCCAACTCATAGCCAGATGGTTGACCAAGAACTTTGATAATTCTGCATGGCCCCCCCCCCCCACCCCAGGCTCTGAGTCAATACAGTTTGGGAGTTAACTGAGTCCCTGGTTGGAAAGCTCTTTGAAGGCTGTAGGTCCATCAGAAGCGTAATTCTGTTCCAAGGCAGCCTGGTGTATGGAGCCCTCATGGTTAAAGGCAGTGGTAATGTGTCGGTGAGTCAGCGGGAGAAGTGGATGAGTCCAGACACAAATTGAAAACAATCTGTCCTCTCCAGTTTCACTTCCCAGCACGTCACAGGGAGAAATTCCCACTAGACCCAGGGAAAGCAGCTATCCTTTCAATAGAATGGTGACCCTCTCCTTCCAGAGTCTCAGATTTATGATTTTTTCTGTTGATTTCTTTATTTTCATCTCCCTAGTTGCCTGAGAGGAAAATTGGGATAATTTTGAAAGTAGAGCTTTCAACCTAAGGTCTTTTATTGCTCCTGAGTTTGTGGTTTTGTGTATTACTCATACATTTACATCCACAAAGTAAGCCTGAGTTGTTGAAATGTGGTCATTAATTAATCAATTAATCTAAGTAAAACCTTCCTTGTTAAGCATTTCTTATATCATCTTTCTAGTGAATTTGAAACCAGGTTTCCAATACTTTCTGATCATGAAGTATCCTCTGGCTTAGGACTCATGGTAGAGAAGTTCATGGAAAGCCTAGGGTGTTAGCTTCTTTCCCGGCTATATTCCAGCTGGTTTTAAATCCCTTTGCTTGCTTTGGCTTTCCCACATTACCTCTTTATGTGGGTGTTATTGGAACCTTCCTCTCAGTGTCCAATAAAACTCACCCCTTCCCTTTTGATCTTGCTACAAAAGGTTGGAAAAAACCCAATGATGATCTTACCTTAAAATTAAGGCCAAAGGATAGGCAGAGACAACTAGGAGGGTGAAGTTAGGAGTGGTTATAATTTTTCACACCGAACTGTTTGTGAGCAACAGTTAGGAAAGGGCCCCACAGAGAATATGGCCCTTTATGTAATGAGTTCTTTGGAGGAAATATGAGTCTCATGAGAACTGGAGGTTCGCCTAGAGGTTTAAGAAAGGATTAGCAATTTGTATGTGCTACCAGCCAAAGGCAAAAGGAAGTTGTTCTTGGGTAGTGGGTGGTCAAATGTCCTCAGAGCTGTGGGATTGTCCAGCAGAGATAAACAGCAAAGGAGAAAAATAAAGAAGGGATTTCTTCTAAGCAGATAACTGGACTATTAAGTCATCCAAGCACTGAGCACTGAGGGCAATGCTCAAACGTGGAGAGCACCACACATTCCCAGGATCCCCAAGGATTGGGCTTTTGTGTCTGTTCTGCCATTAAGTAGGTGGAGAATTGAGTGCAATCCTTTCATGTCTTTGAATATCACTTTCTGAACTTAACACTCTTTACCACTGGCTCTGGTTCAAGTAACTTTTTCATGAGTCTGTCCTTTTGTTTCAAAGCTCTTTCAACCTAGATTTTGTTTCAGTTCAGTTCAGTTCAGTTGCTCATTCATGTCCGACTCTTTGCAACCCCGTGAACTGCAGCATGCCAGGCCTCCCTGTCCATCACCAACTCCCAGAGTTTACTCAGACTCACATCCATCGAATCGGTGATGCCATCCAGCCATCTCATCCACTGTCGTCCCCTTCTCCTCCTTCCTGCCCCCAATCCCTCCCAGCATCAGGGTCTTTTCCAATGAGTCAACTCTTTTAAATACACATATATGCATTTGGGAGGAATACTATTAATATTAGTGCTTTTTAAAAAATGCTACTACTGGTATTGAGTCATGAGGGCAACTCTGTGACAAGCACCACAATTTGAGTGGTTGATATCTGCCATTTTTTTTAATCCTAATGGTGATCTTAAGAAGAGGTTGTTGTTCAGTTGCTAAGTTGTGTCCAACTCTTTGTGACTCCATGGACTGCAGCATGCCAGGCTTCCCTGTCCTTCACTATCTCCCAGAGTTCACTCAAACTCATATCCATTGAGTTGGTAATGCCATCCAATCATCTCATCCCCTTCTCCTGCCCTCAATCTTCCCCAGCATCAGGGTCTTTTCCAGTGAACTGGTTCTTCGCATCAAGTGGCCAAAGTATTGGAGCTTCAGCTTCAGCATCAGTCCTTCCAATGAATATTCAGGATTGATTTCCTTTAGGATTGACTGCTTTGATCTCCTTGGTCTCCAAGGGACTCTCAAGAGTCTTGTTCAGCACCACAGTTCGAGAAGTATGATCGTCCTTTACAGCTGGCTATTAACGTGTTCAAGTGGAAATGTTAGTTAAAAAGCACCCAACCAGTCAATAGGTCCAGTGGAAATGGGACTCAGGCTGATGAGATTGTAAAGGTGGGAAAGGCCTGTGATGAGGTTGGGGCAATAGGGGCTGCCTTATTCAGGGAAGGGGCAAAGAGAGATGTTTGGAGGACAGTGATGGCTGCTGAGCATCTCAAGTAAGAACCAAAAAAAAAAAAAAAAAAAAAAACAAACAGGGAAAAGTACAGGAAAGGAAGATGCTAAAAGACAAGATTTTCATTAAAAACTGTTTCCCCCTTTTTATAATTATGAAGATAACATATGCACATTGAAGAATAATCAGATGTTACAGAAAAAATTAAGGAACTGAAGAAAAATATACTGTAGACCTTCTTGCACAATTATTTTCATTATTGTATATTGCCTTGTCCTGTGGAAGATACCACTCTCATGGCAGAAAGCAGAGGAACTAAAGAGCCTCTTGCTGAGGGTGGAAAAGGAGAGTGAAAGAGTCGGCTTAAAACTAAATATTAAAAAAACTAAGATCATGACATTTGGCCTCATTGCTTCATGGCAAATAGAAGGGGAAATGGTGGAAGCAGTGACAGATTTCCTGTTCTTGGGCTCTAAAATCACTGTGGATGGTGACTGCAGCCGTGAAATCAGAAGACATTTGCCCCTTGGCAGGAAAGCTATGACAAACCTAGACAGTGTGTTGAAAAGCAGAGACATTACTCTGCCGACAAAGGTCTGTATAGTCAAGGCTATGGTTTTCCCAGTGGTCACGTACGGTTGTAAGATCAGAACTGTAAAAGTAGAGCACTAAAAAATTGATGCTTTCAANAACCTAGACAGTGTGTTGAAAAGCAGAGACATTACTCTGCCGACAAAGGTCTGTATAGTCAAGGCTATGGTTTTCCCAGTGGTCACGTACGGTTGTAAGATCAGAACTGTAAAAGTAGAGCACTAAAAAATTGATGCTTTCAAACTGTGGTACTGGAGAAGACTCCCGAGAGTCCTTTGGACAGCAAGGAGATCAAAGCAGTCAATCTTTAGGGAAATCAACCCTGAATACTCCTTGAAAGGACTGATGCTGAAGCTGAAACTCCAGTATTCTGGACATCAGATGGGAATAGCTGACTCACTGGAAAAGTCCCTGATGCTGGAAAAGATTGAGGCCAGAAGGAGAAGAGGGCATCAGAGGATGGGATGGCTGGCTGGATGGCATCACCAATGCAATGGACAAGAACCTGGGCAACTTTGGGGAGATGGTGAGGGACAGAGAGGCCTGGTGTACTGCAGTCCATGGGGGCTGAAAATGGATACAACTGGGTGACTGAACAACAACATATTACCTTCTAATTTTTGTCTAACATTCTAATTTTCCTTAGGTTGCAATCTGCTTAATATTAAAGCATAAACATTTTCCTATGTTGTCATAAAATCTCTATTACCAATACTATCATTTTACATGGCGACATACTGGTTCATATTATATATAAAAAACCATTTCTCCATGATTGGATAATGGTAGCAATGCAATTTTTTATGGGTAACTTGTGTGAAGTGAAAACATCTCTTGCCATGTCAATAAACAGGAAATGTCACAGCCATCCGCGATTTCTGGCCTCCAAATGTGAATGAGGGCTCCAAAACTGCGATCCAGCAGATGCCACCAGCCCCCACAGAGACTGCTGAGGAGCTGGGGGAATGCAAGAACCAGGGTGGAACAGGAAACAGGACAGCCCTGATAGCTGAGTTGCGTATGAAAGGAGTAAAGTCAGAAAGTCCAGAGGCTTGCATCTTCCCATACATAGAATGCCAAATTCTTTACATACTTGATCTTTGAAGTTCAGACTTCCTGCTCCCTTTGTTGCAAACTTGTACAGGGCCTGACTTCCCCTCGGTCTCCTGGGAGCAGTTTTCTCAGAGCTACTGATATGCTGTCTCCTGGGCTTGGAGTCCTAAACATTCTCACCAAATAAAATAACTCGACTTTCAGGTTGTGACTATATTTTTCAGTTGACACTTGTAATAAATGTTTTCATAGGTGGTACTTTGATTCATTACATTCGGAGGAACCTGGTTTCTAGGGACACTCTTGGGTTCAATGGACCTATGAATTTATTAAAAGTGAGAGTTATCCAGTATCTATTCTACCAGCTGTTTGTAGAAAATAAGTATTGGAAAGTTGCTAGCAGGGAATTAGTATTCTGAAAAATGATTTAAAAAGAATAAAGGAGTGGAAAGTGCTCCTTGGGTGTCAAGGAGAGTCAAACAGTAATTTAAGACATCAATAGAGAGATTAGTGACTGTAATAATGTATTTCTATGTTCCGTATAAGAAGGCATACTGCATAGTCTGTGCAAAATGAAGCCAGAATTCCAAGCAGAAATGGAATAACTTTAAGAAAACTTTTCTTGGCACTGTAAGCTCACACATGTACTTTTATATGCTACAAAGCTGAAAAAAAAAGTTTAAAAATTCTGAAGTATTGAGGCCATAGCTATAAAAAAATTAAGGTTTTAAACTAGATTTGTGAGAGTAAGAAAATATGTGTTCTGGTATGCTGCTATTCTGTACAGTATTTTTTCATGCTGGCAAATATTCTGTTTCTGCCAATGTGAACAATTATTTTTTCTGGCAAAAACAGTTTGAATAAAAATAGTAGCAAGCCACCATTTCTTAACATAGTAAAGCTGAACATTTTAAACACTTAATGGAAATTATTTACACTTTTATTTCATTGCTATTCAAAGGAAGTAGTAGGAATTCCATGAAAGTTTGTGTTATGACAAAAATAAATAGCTAGTGTAAAGGTATTTGGAAGCTAGAAGAATGATAAAAAGGAGATGGTTTAGAAAGAAACAAGTGTATCTATTTTAAAACATTGTTATTAATAGCTTCAGCCTTCTCTGACTTGACAAGACTCCCACAGACTGGAAAAAATTGGGCAGGTAGACTACCAAATATATATTCATTTCTTGTTTGTATTTAACAGAAATTGAATTTTGCTCAGTACATCCATGGTCCAGGTAAAGTACTTTCCCAGACTTGTTTGCAGTTACGGGTGACTATATGACATTTTCAGCTGATGAAATAATGGACAAAACTTGCTAGGTTCTAACCCTTTGCTCTTTCTTTCTTCCTGTTCTTGCCTGGAAAGCAGGTAGTGAGGTTGAAGGTAATAGCCAATCTGAGACTATCTCACAGCAAGGATGAAGAATTAAGCTACCCAGTGAAGACGTGTGCTTAGTTGCTCAGTCCTGTCCCACTCTTTGCAGCACCATGGATTGTAGTGCCCCAGGCTCCTCTGCCCATGGAATTTTTCCAGGCAAGAATATTTGAGTGGGGTGTCTAGGGGATCTTCTCAACCCATGGGTAGAACCTGCGTCTCTTGCATCTCCTGAATGGGAAAGTGAAAAAGAAGTAGAATCGTGTGTCACTGATGAAACCATGGAACCACTGGGTTACTCTTCTCTGTACTTTGCTTATGAGGCCAATTATGTGAAGCTATTTAGTTAAGCCACTGTCATCAGATTTCTGTGACATTCAGTGCACACAAATCCTAAATAACACAAGAGCCCTTGATGTAGTCTGTTTGTAACCTGTACTTTTATTTATAAACTGCCCATTATGATGAGTTTAATGATTTATGTTCTCAAACCATCTGAGCTATTAATTACATCAGCAAGTTAACATTTATTAAGTACTCCCTCTTCCTCATCCTTATATTTAATACCAAAAAGTGTCTAACACGTTGTGTACACTTAATAAATATTTACTTACCAGCAATTGGAAAGTTGTTTTGACTCCAAAGTGAGTGTGTATGTATATATATACAAGCACATATTTTTACATAAACATATAGATGAGCAAACATTATATATGATTATAAATTATGTGTGTAAAAATACTTATATGGATTTTAAATACTCAGATATTAAAAATTACTCTGAGAATTAGTTCAGTCGCTCAGTGATGTCTGACTCTTTGCAACCATGGAATGAAGGATGCCAGGCTTCCCTGTCCATCACTAACTCCTGAAGCTTGCTCAAACTCATGTCCATCGAGTTAGTGATGCCATCTAACCATCTCATCCTCTGTTGTCCCCTTCTCCTCCTGCCTTCAGTCTTTCCCAGCATCAGTCAATTTTCCAATGAGCCAGCTCTTTGCATCAGATGGCCAAAGTATTGGAGTTTCAGCTTCAACATCATTCCTTCCAATGAACACCCAGGACTGATCTCCTTTAGGATGGACTGGTTGAATCTCCTTGCAGTCCAAGGGACTCTCAAGAGTCTTGTCCAACATCACAGTTCAAAAGCATCAATTCTTCGGTGCTCAGCTTTCTTTATAGTCCAACTCTCACATCCATACCTGACTACTGGAAAAACCATAGCTTTGACTAGACAGACTTTTGTTGGCAAAGTAATGTCTCTGCTTTTTAATATGCTGTCTAAGTTGGCCATAACTTTTCTTCCAAGGAGTAAGCGTCTTTTAATTTCATGGCTGCAGTCACCATCTGCAGTGATTTTGGAGCTCCCCAAAATAAAGTCTCTCACTGTTTCCATTGTTTCCCCATCTATTTGCCATGAAGTGATGGGACCGGATGTCATGATCTTAGTTTTCTGAATGCTGAGTTTCAAGCCAACATTTTCACTGTCTTCTTTCACTTTCATCAAGAGGCTTTTTAGTTCTTCTTTGCTTTCTGCCATAAGGGTGGTGTCATCTGCGTATCTGAGGTTACTGATATTTCTCCTGGCAATTGTGATTTCAGCTTGTGCTTCATCCAACCTGGCATTTTGCATGATATACTCTGCATATAAGATATACTGCATGAGAATAATTGCCACTATTTCATTTCTATTTAGGATTTGTATAGGGCTGTAATAATCGACAATTTGTATTGCAGCGAACTTTTAAGGCTTAGCGAGACACACAAGAGAACTGATGTGGTAGAAAGGGAGATAAAGAAACAATGACTTTAGATTCCCTCTAGCAGCATTTGTCAGACCACCTGAACAAGCATTCTTTGTACAAACAATACAAAGGGGCTTCCTAGGTGGTGCAGTGGAAAAGAATTCACCCAGCAATGCAGGGGACATGGGTTTGATCCCTGGTCTGGGAAGATTCCATGGGGAAACTAAACCCCTGTGCCACAGCTGAGCTCTGTGCTCCAAAGCCCACAAACTGCAGCTAATTAGCTCTCTGTGCCCCTGAAGCCTGTGCTCCTCAACAAGAGAAACCACCACAGTGAGAAGCTTGGGCACTGCAGCAATGAGTAGCTGCCGATCAGCACAACTAGAGAAAAACCTACACGCAGCAACAAAGGCCCAGCACAATCAGAAATAAATGAAAAAAGAAAGAAGACATGAAGTTTGGAAAAGGGAGGAAAACAACAGTTTTTACAGAAGACAAAACTTATTTTACCATGAGGGTGAGACATTTATTTTGTTCTCCATTTTATTTTTGGTAGCCAGAAAACCTATGTAACACATAAGTGCTCAATAATATTTGGTGGAAAGGATGGCCTGATGAAGAGAGGAAATCTCCTGAGAAACCAGCACCCCAGAGAGAAGCACCGTGGTAAAGCCATTCAAGAGCCATGACTTAATGAGCTTTCTGGAGATTTGAATATGCCGCACATACAGCTTTTGCTCCAAGTTCTCACTGCTTGGAGTTTTGATATTTTTAAATATCCAGTGATAGAAAATAAATACTTGATGGCTATTAATTCAAATCCTTCTCAACATAGTATTCCAGGGAACTGCTAGCAATTGATTAGAGTAGATAAGAGACCTTGTTGCTCTCTGTCATATAAGATTTAATATTCTTTTTTCCAGGTCAAGTAACTTAAAATTGTTTTGTAATCACCAGGGGCTTCCCATTGACTCAGAGACTCAGGTTCAGTCCCTGGGTTGGGAAGATCCCATGGAGGAGGAAATGGCAACCTGCTCCAGTTTTCATGCCTGGAGGAGTCCACAGACAGAGCCTGGTGGGCTACAGTCCACAGGGTTGAAGAGTGGACATGACTGAGCAAAGACGCCATAAAATCAACAGAATCACCTCCCTAGCATTATCTGAAGACAGGTGATTTTTTTCTCCTCAAATACTATTGTGGTAGTTTTAAGATAGTCTCAAATTCTTTGATATTCCTCCCTTTGGTGGAGGGGAAGGAAATTCCCTTTCCATTGAGTGTGAGCTGGAGTGGACTTAATGAATCTCCTTTTTTTTTTTTGGTAAAGTGTCTTTTTCTTCCCTTTAAAAAAAAAAAGTTTATTTCTTTATTTGGCTGTACCAGGTCTCAGTTGTGGCATTTGTTGCAACATGCAGGTTCGTTTTTATTTTTAGTTGCAGCATGTGGGATCTAGTTTTCTGACTAGAGATCGAACCTGGGCCCCCTGCATTGGGAATGTGGAGTATTAGACCCTGGACCACCAGGGAAGTCCCATGAATCTCAGCTAATAAAAAGAATATAATGAAAGTGACAGTGCATGCCTATGAAGACTGGGTATAAAAGACAGTGTGACTTTCTGCTAATTCTCTTTCTCTAGCTCTCGGGGGAGCCTGGTGGGCTGCCGTCTATGGGGTCACACAGAGTCGGACACGACTGAAGTGACTTAGCAGCAGCAGCAGCATCTCTCTCTGTTAGATGATTTGCTGTGGGAAAGCTGGCTGCCATGGGCAATAAACCAAGGCCTCCCGCAAACAGACATGTGCATGAGCCATCCAACAGTGGCTCCTCCAGCTCCAGCCAGGCCTTCAGGTGGGNCTGCCGTCTATGGGGTCACACAGAGTCGGACACGACTGAAGTGACTTAGCAGCAGCAGCAGCATCTCTCTCTGTTAGATGATTTGCTGTGGGAAAGCTGGCTGCCATGGGCAATAAACCAAGGCCTCCCGCAAACAGACATGTGCATGAGCCATCCAACAGTGGCTCCTCCAGCTCCAGCCAGGCCTTCAGGTGGGACTGCAGCATCTGCCAGCATCATAATTACAACCTTATGAGAGACCGAGCCAGGGTCACCCAGCTGATCCACTTCCAAAATCCTGACCCACAAATAGTAACTGAATATGTGTTTACTGTTTAAACCATGAAATTTTGGAGTAATAGTTCATGCATAAATGGATAACAGTGTTGTTGCTGTTCAGTTGCCAGTCGTGTCTGACTCTTTGTGAACCCATGGACTGCAGCACACCAGGCCCCCCTGTCCCTCACCATCTCCCAGAGTTTGTCCAAATTCATGTCCATTGCGTCAGTGATGCCATCCAGCCATCTCATCCTCTGATGCTGTCTTCTCCTTCTGTCTTCAATCTTTCACAGCATCGGGGGCTTTTCCAATGAGTTGGCTGTTCACATCAGACGACCAAAATACTGGAGCTTCAGCTTCAGCATCGGTCCTTCCAATGAGTATTCAAGTATTGATTTCCTTTAAGACTGACTGGTTTGATCTCCTTGCTGTCCAAGGGACTCTCAGGCATCTTCTCCAGCAGCGCAGTTTGAAGGCATCGATTCTTTGTTATTATCTGGATAACAATGGTTTGATCCCTGGGTTAGGAAGATACCTGGAGGAGGACATGGCAACCTACCCCAGTACTCTTGCCTGGAGAATCCCATGGAAACCTGGCAGGCTACAGTCCAAAGGATTGCAAAGAGTCAGACACAACTGAAGTGACATAGCACATAGCTATATTAAATTTTTTTTAAAGAAATAGAACTCTTTTATAGCCCCTTTTAAGACTAACAGGGGCTGTTAGTCCTGGTAAGACTATTCCCAATTGCACCACCTCGGTATTGTCAAGTTAGCTACTTACCCATCAATACTCGCTTTTTTCTTTCTTCTGCAGCAGGGTCAGAAAACTCTTTTTATACAGGGCCAGATAGTAAATAGTTTAGGTCTTGTAGGCCATGTGGCCTCTGTCACAACTACTCAGCTCTGCTCTTGTGGCAGAGAGCAGCCGTAGACAATATTTAAATGAATGAATGTGGCTGTGTTCTAATAAAAGTTTATTTATGGATACTGAAATTTGAATTTCACATCATGGAATGTTATTTTTCTTTTGATTTTTTTTCAGCTACTCAAAAATGTAAAAACCATTCTTAGCTTGTAGGTCACTTGAAACCAAGCCTTGAGCCAGATTTGGCCCATGGGTGTAGTGTGCTGATTCCTGTACTAAAGTAATGGAATTCTTGATATTTAGCTGGCACGTGGCTGCCTAAAGACTTTTTTTTTTTTTCAGACAGTAGCACACTATGGTTAATGAAAAGTAGGTGATAAGTGCAAATTCTGAGTCATGCTCTTAAAGGAAAGTAGTGTACTCTCCTCTTTTATTCCCCCCTTTTTCACTGGCCAGAATGAAGATCATCTTGGACCATGCAATGGCAGAAATATCCTTGGTTTGGTAGAAAAAAAAAGAACGAGCTTGAATTCCTGCCTCTGGACCGTGTGTGGTCATACTGCTATAAGAATGAAAACTAAGACTATAATCGTTTTGTAAAGGGACTTCTGTTTTAGGGCCTTTTCACACTTTGCCAAATCTATGTTCTAACATCAGGGGGTTAGACTTTGGCTAACATCTCTAAATGTAATGACAGGTTAATGTGTTGTACTTTCAAGAAGCACTACAGAAACTTTCAAGAAACAGCTAAGTGTGGAGTTAAAAAATTTATTCTTGGTTCCTTATCAAGTCAAAATAGTCTGGATATAGGACAGCTTTAACTTTTTATTTAAAACCAGAATTTCTAAATATTGCAGATCTTTTGCCTTTTCCTCTGATTGTTGATTTCCTGTGATTTGGAAGTGAACAAAGGTGTCTTTGTATCCTTTTGCTCCTATCTCCATCACACTTACAGCCAAAGAAAGAACATTATTAATTGGGAGAAACAAACAAATTTACTTCTTATAATCTCTGATGAATAATTAATTCACATTGTCCTTTGTGGATTTTATTTATATAAATGAATGGATTTAAAGTCTAGCCTCCATTCCTACCTCCCACAAGTATCCCATGGTCCTATGGATTTTCTCATTTATATGATAGCTGAAAGAAACTATAGCTATAAGAGACATACTTATCTTGTAAGCATATTTGATTTTCCCCAGCAGAACTTGGGGGGGGGTCCCAGGCTGTAAACAGCAGTGGATAAATGATCCCACAGACTACTGTAAGAGTAGTCAATCAACCACCACTCAGCCGCACCAGAGTATCAGGCATTGTCCAAACACAGTTGTGCTGACCCACAGTATTTCCCATTCACCTCTCTCCCCCTCTTCCCTCCTTGCCAAAAACCAAACTAGCTTTAATTAGGCACAGTCTTTCAAGTCCTGGCTGCTGTTGTCCCAAGAGATTTTAGAGAGACGTAGTCTTGGCTGATTCTTAGAGCCAGAGGTGGAGCTGTGAGGGGAACAATGTCTGGCTTTTGAGAACAGCTGGAGCTTCTGCGGGAGAAAGCAGCTTGGTGAATAAGGAAAGAATGTGCTTGTCACTTCAAGAGGCAAGAAACTTCCATTCCCCCCTGCCTCTGCCAACTAGTGTTTATTGGAAAGGACAGAGTGGTGATGATGGCAGGTGACTTTGGTTTGGATTTTATGGGATTTTTCATGTTTATTTTACCTTCTCAAAGAGCAGATAAATGTACAAATCCCACAGTTAACTATTCTGACTTCTGCTTGTGTTTTTATTGGAAAATTGAGTGTTGTTCCTCAGTTATTTTGAAGAATGCCACCCCTAGCCCATTTTAAAACTCTGCTTGCTTCTCTTGTATGTAAGTTAATATTTGTTATAAGGGTTTTGGAGAGAAGTAGCAGAGGGTATTTAAGTGGAAAGTGAAGTCCAAGGGAGACAAGATCCTGCTTTGAGAACACAAGAGAATTTACGGTTGAGAGGATCAGGTGGGCCCGTGTAGACAAAATAGTTTTAGCTGAAACCAAAGGTGAGCTTATGAAAAATTTGACATGGTAGGGGGGGAAATTTTTTTAAGGTGTCATACTCTTTGGTCATGTTTTGATTTCTTATTGATTTTCCTGGATTCTTATGGAAATGGATAGAACAACAGAGACTATTTTCCCATTCTGAATTCCATTTGTTAGACTTGGAAAGTATGACCTGATTTTGAATATCACTTTTTAAATGAACAAAAAGACATTCCAGTATTAATATTTGAAAAATAATGTTGCCATTTTAAAATCTCTAACCTCTCTCTCTGAACACTCAACATTTTTGCCTGCTTCCAGAATTCTCCCTTTAGTTTTACCTGACTTTTATTTATCTATTTAACTTTGGCAGTAGGAATGTTAGTTGGATCTTGGAACATAAATACATCTAAAAGTTAAAATGGGGAATAAGGTGGGAGTATTGGAAAAAAAAAATTCTTGGGTTCTGCCTTTGTGATAGACCTCTTTACTAGGTCCTTTTCTTGTTAGATCTGTGAAGTAAGAATTATTAAGACCATTTGGTGGCTGGGGTGGGGCTGGGGTTGGGGAGCTGTACTTTGAGGCTTGCAGGATCTTAGTTCCCTCACCAGGGACCAAACCAGGGCCTTCAGCACTGAAAGTGCAGAGTCCTAACCACTGGACTTCTCTGCCAGGAAATTCCCTATTACAACCATTTTAAAGAAGGGAGACTGAGGCTCAGTAAGGGTCTTTATAACTAATATTACCTGATATTCTATTAATAGTAAAGTTATCTGTATTTAAACATAGTTTTGTTCCATATTCTTTCTACTGCTTTTTTGTCCACATAATAATATCTACATTGATTATGTTTAAATTGATTGTTGTGTAGTCACTAAGTTGTGTTTGACTCTGCAATTCTATGGACTGTAGCCCACCACTCTCTTCTGTCCATGAGATTTCCCAGCAAGAATACTGGAATAGGTTTCCATTTCCTTCTCTAGGAATTCTTCCTAATTCAGGGATCAAGCCCGTCTCTTCTGCATTGGCAGGCAATCATTAAAAATTGATTAATCAGATACTTTCCTGATGGTCTAGTGATTAAAATTCTGAACTCCCATGGCAGGGGGCACAGATTTCATCCCAGGTCAGGAAACTGGATTCCACATGTCTCAACTAAGACCCAGAGCAGCCATAATTTTAAAAATTGACTGATCAGAAGAAACCTGTGTAAAGTTATTTAGGACTCCTCTTTTGCTGGTGTACTATGATTTTAGGGAATAAGACTTTGTTACAAGGATTCAAGGGACCATAGAGTCAACTACATCGTTACTTTGCACCTCCACATTTCCAAGACTAGAATTAGTACTTCCCAAGACAAAAATAATCTGATGTGGTCTCTTGTCATTACCCGTGATGAAATTTCTGGCCTGGCAAGGTTCACCAAACCACTTCTGACATGGTGGCCTTCTACATGTCCTGTGTGGTAACTTTTCTTGATCTTGGGCACTCTTCACTGAAGCCAGAATAGAAGATTCACAAGACATGTCTGGTGTGAATCATTACAACTTCTTTGTAGAAAGTATCTCTCAGAGATGCTGTTTGTACAAGTAGATTGTGAGCAAAGCAGGAACTTGGAATTTCATACTCTTTCTTAGAACACATATAAAGAAATGAACTAGATGTAAAGAAGTCAGACAGCAAATGAGACACAGATGTGTAGAGCGGACTTTTGGACTCTGAGGGAGAGGGAGAAGGGAGAGGGTGGGATGATTTGGGAGAATAGCATTGAAATATGTATACTATCATGTAAGAAACGAATCGCCAGTCTATGTTCGATGCAGGATGCAGGATGTTTGGGGCTGGTGTATGGGGATGATCCGGAGGGATAATGTGGGATGGGAGGGGGGGATTCATGTTTGGGAGTTCATGTACACCCATGGCAGATTCATGTCAATGTATGCCAAAACCAATAGAGTACTGTAAAGTAAAATAAAGTAAAAAAAA
>SJYX01007479.1:92711-138211 GCA_006410675.1 Oreotragus oreotragus
AAAAAAAAAAAAAAAAAGAAGTCAGTGAACCTCAGAGAATATAGCAAGAGCAAGACCTACTACGGTCTTCTTTATTCACCAGCATCAAGAGCATCTCCAATGGGTTGACACATTTTTCTTTTTTTGAGGATCTGCTTTGTGCTAATTGTGCTGAAAATATTAAGAATACTTCCAAAAGTTAGAAAAATTCTTTACTCAGAGAGATCATTGCTTTGCTGTGTTTACAAATAAAATCAATTAATCACAAACATGGCTTAAGGAGTGTCTCGGCCACTCTGGAAATGTAGAAGTATTTCTTTTAATCCATAATATTTAATGAATCAGAACTTCTTGTTCCCAAGCATTCCAAGTACTTAGTATTTTCTTTTGTGATTGTCAGCTGAAGAATCATTTGCACTTCTGAATCTTTCTTTAGCATGATGTGGGAGATACATAGGAAATGTACATTTAAACAGTCACAGCAATGATTGCAATTATTTCCAAGTGGGACTGCATGCTCTAATGCCCATGAATTGAGTGGTAATATTTTTATGTTACTGTTTTCTATAATAAATCCTAAAAGCAGCTACATATGTCTGGCAATTTAGAAGTTTCAATATTGACATATTTCTCCTAAGGATTAAATAAGTGAAATTAAAAAAAATATTTCTTTATTGAAGGATAACTGCTTTACAGAATTTTGTTGTTTTCTGTCAAACCTCAACATGAATCAGCCATAGGTATACATATATCCCCTCCCTTTTGAACTTCCGTCCCATCTCCCTCCCCATCCCATCCTTCTAGGTTGATACAGAGACCCTGTTTGAGTTTCCTGAGCCATACAGCAAATTCCTGTTGGCTATCTAAAGTGAAAATTTTATTCTACAACTATTAATGCTTTTTAAAATAGTGTGTAATTGTATAGAACCAATGCTATTGGTATAACAGAACTTTGCTATTAAGTTGATTGAACAAAATGTAAAAATATTTTCTCTTCGCCAGTGCTCTCTGTTACAGGGCAAAGTGGATCAGAATAGTTGTCCAGGATGATGTAACTTCACAGATTTCACATTGCTATTGTCTTTATTGTAAAATTGAAACTTTAAAAAAAATTTTTTTAATTTATTTTTTTTAGAGCTTCCATTTTACTTTACAGTACTCTATTGGTTTTGGCATACATTGACATGAATCTGCCACGGGTGTACATGAACTCCCAAACATGAACCCCCCTCCCACCTCCCACCCTACATCATCCCTCCGGATCATACCCATTCACTAACCCCAAGCATCCTGCATCCTGCATTGAACACAGACTGGCGATTTGTTTCTTACATGATAGTATACATATTTCAATGCTATTCTCCCAAATCATCCCACTCTCTCCCTCTCCCTCTCCCTCAGATGATGTAACTTCACAGGTTTCACATTGCTATTGTCTTTATTGTAAAATTGAAAAAATTTAAATATACATACTTCTATGGGGTTCCCTGAAAGCTCAGTTGGTAAAGAATCCACCTGCAATGCAGGAGACCCCAGTTCCTCTATCGGGAAGATCCCCTGGAGAAGTGATAGGCTACCCACCCCAGTATTCTTGGGCTTTCCTTGTGGCTCAGCTGTTAAAGAATCTGCCTGCAGTGTGGGAGACCTGGGTTCGATCCCTGGATTGGGAAGATCCCTGGAGAAGGAAAAGGCTACCCACTCCAATATTCTGGCCTGGAGAACTCCATGAACTATATAGTCCATGGGGTCACAAAGAACCAGACAAAAAAATTGACAATTTTTAAATATGGATACCTCTGTGTGTGAAAAATTGAAGAACCTATTTCTAGATATTGTAATCTGATATTTTAATGATTCACGAAATAATAAATTAAAATGTTTATTAAGGGGTAATTTTTGATAATTTTCTAGTTTAAGTATATTATTTTTAATGTTTTTAAAGCTCATGTGATTAAAATTAAAGAACAACTGGATAGAAAACCAGTCACTCCTAAAGGAGATCAGTCCTGGGTATTCATTGGAAGGACTGATGTTGAAGCTGAAACTCCAATACTTTGGCCACCTGATGTGGAGAGCTGACTCATTGGAAAAGACCCTGATGCTGGGAAAGATTGAGGGCAGGAGAATAAGGGGATGACAGAGAATGAGATGGTTGGATGGCATCACCGACTCAATGGACATGGGTTTGAGTAGACTCTGGCAGTTGGTGATGGACAGGGAAGACTGACGTGCTGTGGTTCATAGGGTCGCAAAGTATTGGACATGACTGAATGACTGAACTGAACTGAACTGAACCGGATAGACAACATTGTCTGGGTATATCAACTGGTCAATATGCCCAGTCTGGGCTTTTCCTAGGACTGACTCTGGGCTAGTGCTACCACTAGACATAAACTGGCTTCATCTTTTGGCCTGGGTGCTCAGATTTTAGGGGCTTGAATTACCAGGCATCAGAGAAACTAAACAGAGCTTAGCACACCTCTATTTATGTATAGCAATTTAGCTCTATTTAAAGCTTTAGCAATTTAGTAGAGAAGTTGATCACACAGGTTGCTAAAGACAGACTGCTTGATGAAACCCTGGCTTTGCTTTTTACTAGATCTTCACTCTGACCTCTGTCAGTCTCAGTGTCATCACCTGGAAAATTAGGAAGATAACAGTACCTCATTTGTTACTATGAAGCATGAATGAAATGATGCTTGTCAAGCACTTAGCCCAACTCCTGGCAATACTAAAGACTCAATAAATGTTGGATGCTATGATTGTTGTTGATGATGAAGTTACTATTGTGGTTCTTCATCTTTTTATTACTAGCATGAGGGTTTTTAAAATTATATAAACCAGAAAGTTAAAAAATAAATTTATAATGAAGCATGAGATAGTGCCTGGAATGCTTGTGTAACCTCTCTTCATTTCTTGGTTTATAGATAATTTAGATATAGAATGAAAAGTTAGAAAGCTGCCTGATTAATGAGGAGAAAATGTCAGTTTACAGACAAATTAAAGCACCTTTTTTTTGCTTGAGTTAATCTTACAATAGTAGTCCCTGCCTCTGTTGATAGAATGTAGGTTGTCAGTATATTTATTTTTGATTAATTCTTTTTATTGAGGTGAAATTCACATAACAGAAAATTAACCATTTTGAAATGTACAGTTCATTCACAGTATTGTGCAAGCGCTCCCTGTGTATAGTTACAAAACATTTTCATCACCCCAAACAAAAGCTCATACCCATAAACCAGTCACTTGTCATTTCCTGCCCATCCCCAGCTCCTGGCAGCCACCAATCTGCTTTCTGTCTTTATGGATCTACTTATCTTGGGTACTTCATATAAATGGAATCATACAATATCTAACCTTTTATGTCTGGCTTCTTTCACTTAGCCTAATATTTTTGAGGTTCATCTATGTTGTAGCATGGATCAGTATGTTATTCCTTTTTATGGTTGAATAATATTCCATTGTGTGTGTATATATACTTACATGCAGAGTACATCATGAGAAATGCTGGACTGGAAGAAACACAAGCTGGAATCAAGATTGCTGGGAGAAATATCAATAACCTCAGATATGCAGATGACACCACCCTTATGGCAGAAAGTGAAGAGGAACTAAAAAGCCTCTTGATGATAGTAAAAGAGGAGAGTGAAAAAGTTGGCTTAAAGCTCAACATTCAGAAAACGAAGATCATGGCATCTGGTCCCATCACTCCATGAGAAATAGATGGAGAAACAGTGGAAACAGTGTCAGACTTTGTTTTTTTGGGCTCAANGGCAGAAAGTGAGGAGGAGCTAAAAAGCCTCTTGATGAAAGTGAAGGAGGAGAGCGAAAAAGTTGGCTTAAAGCTCAACATTCAGAAAATGAAGATCATGACATCCGGTCCCATCACTTCGTGGGAAATAGATGGGGAAACAGTGGAAACAGTGTCAGACTTTATTTTTTTTGGCTCCAAAATCACTGCAGATGGTGACTGCAGCCATGAAATTAAAAGACGCTTACTCCTTGGAAGAAAAGTTATGACCAACCTGGATAGTATATTCAAAAGCAGAGACATTACTTTGCCGACTAAGGTCCGCCTAGTCAAGGCTATGGTTTTTCCTGTGGTCATGTATGGATGTGAAAGTTGGACTGTGAAGAAAGCTGAGCACCGAAGAATTGATGCTTTTGAACTGTGGTGTTGGAGAAGACTCTTGAGAGTCCCTTGGACTGCAAGGAGATCCGACCAGTCCATTCTGAAGGAGATCAACCCTTCTTTGGAAGGAATGATGCTAAAGCTGAAACTCCAGTACTTTGGCCACCTCATGCGAAGAGTTGACTCATTGAGGGCAGGAGGAGAAGGGGACGACCGAGGATGAGATGGCTGGATGGCATCACGGACTCGATGGACTTGAGTCTGAGTGAACTCCGGGAGATGGTGATGGACAGGGAGGCCTGGCGTGCTGCAATTCATGGGGTCGCAAAGAGTCAGACACGACTGAGTGACTGAACTGAACTGAACTCACTAAATGCACCAAATACACCATTTAAAAGTAAAAAGGTAACCAGATTGGGAGAAGATATTCATAATCAAGGCCAACCTTTGATCAGGATGTACTGGAAAAGTCATAGCTTTCTTTAAAATGATCCAGCACTAGTTATGATTAATGGTAGCTGCTCTGAGCTCCTGTAAGTCTCCTTCTTCTGACCTTCCCAGCCCTTTCAGGAGCTCCCAGCCACCCACCTAATCCAGCAGATGGCCTCCAGTCACTCTCAGCAAACTTCTGTTAATTATTTTGATTATCATGCTTGCTTGTAACTCATGTGACCATTAGAGGGAAAGGAAAGATAGGGTAACTGTATCAGTGATATCACTTCAAAAAACAAAAAATAGGGCATGAAGGCAATGTCAAAACATGAACATAGAGGTATACAGATGTTTACCATGTTTTAGTTTTTATATGCTTGACATATTTAACATTAAAAAGATTTAACAATGAATGAGAATTACATATTATATATCAAAAATAATATTTCTAGTTTTTGACCGTGTAATCTCATCACCAAGGGTCAACCCCCAAAAAGTAACAAATCAGAGTCATTTAGTGTCTAAATTTTCCTATAAGTCTACTTCTGGTTCATTGACCACTAATGGCTTTGACTGTGTGGATCACAATAAACTATGGAAAATTCTTAAAGAGATAGAAATATCAGATTACCTTACCTGTCTCCTGAGAAACCTGTATGCAGGTCAAGAAGCAATAGAACTCAAGATTGCCAGGAGAAATATCAACAACCTCAGATATCCAAATGATAACCATTTTAATGGCAGAAAGTGAAGAGGAAGTAAAGAACCTCTTGATAAGGGTGAAAGAGGAGAGTGAAAAAGCTGGCTTAAAATTCAACATTCAAAAAATTAAGATCCTGGCATCCAGTCCCATTACTTCATGGCAAATAGATGGAGAAACAATGGAAATAGTTGCAGATTTTATTTCCTTGGGCTCCAAAATCACTGCAGGTGATGACCACAGTCATGAAATTAAAAACTGCTTGCTTTTTATAAGAGACGCTATGACAAACCTAGACAGCATGTTAAAAAACAGGGACATCACTTTGCCAACAAAGGTCTGTCTAGTCAAAGCTATAGTCTTTCCAGTAATGTATGGATGTGAGAGTTGGAATATAAAGAAAGTCGAGCACCAAAGAATTCATGCTTTTGAACTATGGCATTGGAGAAGACTCTTGATAGTCCTTTAGACTCCAAAGAGATCAAACTAGTCAATCTTAAAGGAAATCAGTCCTGAATATTCACTGGAAGGACTGATGCTGAACCTGAAGTTCCAATATTTTGGCCACCTGGTACAAAGAGCCAACTCATTGGAAAAGACCCTGATGCTGGGAAAGATTGAGGGCAGGAGGAGAAGAGGGCAAGTGGATTCGATGGTTGGATGGCATCACCAACTCAATGGACATGAGTTTGAGCAAACTCTGGGAGACACTAAAGGACCAGGAAGTCTGGCATGCTGCAGTCCATAGGGTCACAAAGAGTCAGACATGACTAAACAACTGAACCAGCAAAGCCTTGCTATTCCAGGAAAAGACTCCTCTTCTCTTACTTCATCCATTGCCTCAGGAGTATCACCAACTTTCCCCTGCACAAACCTTTTCCCTCCTCAATCCATAAGTACATTTATATACCCTTGGTTTTGGGCCTAGTACACATTCTCTGCCAACTCCAATAGATATAATGTTTGGGGCTATGCCTTACTTTCTGAGACTACCTCACCAATTTCTTGTATTAATATATGCTGGTATCAGCCAGCACAGTGACACCTCCTCTGTGCAGTGTAGACATTAATCCTAATGTCCTGCCTTTTACTTTGGCCTAAAGTGTGAGGTCAGGTGATTGTTTTTGTCAGTTTTCTACAGCCATTGCCAAAATATAGTGACATAAAAAACAATCATTTATCTGTAACTGTGGGTTACCAATGTGTTTTGTGCTTAATTAGGTGGTTTTTCTCAGAGAAGGCAATGGCACCCCACTCCAGTACTCTTGCCTGGAAAATCCCATGGATGGAGGAGCCTGGTGGGCTGCAGTCCATGGGGTCGCTAAGAGTCGGACACGACTGAGCCACTTCACTTTCACTTTTCACTCTCATGCATTGAAGGAAATGGAAACCCACTCCAGTGTTCTTGCCTGGAGAATCCCAGGGACCAGGGAGCCTGGTAGGCTTCCTTCTATGGGGTTGCACAGCGTCGGACACGACTGAAGTGACTTAGCAGTAGCAGCAGGTGGTTTTTCTGCTATCTGTAGCAGGGTCACTCACACAGCTGCACCAATCTGATGGATCTACTACACCTGGATTTTTTTTAAAATAATTAAATGTCTTTATTTTTAATGGAAAGATAATTGCTTTACAATATTGTGTTGATTTCTGCCAAAAATCAACATGAATCAGCCATAGGTATACCTATGGCTCCTCTTTCTTGAACTTCCCTCTCACCTGCCTCACCAGCTCACTCCTCTAGATTATTACAGAGCCCCTGGTTTGTGTTCCCTGAGTCATACTGCACCTGGATGGTTTGAAGACTCCCACTCAAGCCTGTAGACTGTTGCTGGCTGTTGGCTGGGCCACGTGTCTCCAACAGACTAGCCTGGATGTCTGGCAGCTTTTCAAGAAAGCAAGCCCTCATGTGCAAACAGTTTTCAAGCTCCCACTTGCCTCATGTTTACTGATACTCCATTTGCTAAATAAGTCACATGACCTGATTCAGCGTGCCATGACCAGATTAGGTATCCCATGTGAAGGGGAAATTAAGCAAGGACATAAACACAGGAAGACAAAAGTCACTAAAGGTAATTTCTTTAATATCTACTACAATTATATTGCCTATACCAATCAGACAATTCAAGCTAAATACAATATGAGATTTGTTTACTAAATTATTAAACACCTAAAACATAGATTTTTTTAAAATTACATTTTAAATACATGATAGTAGACCTTGGCATAGTACCCTATAAAATTTCAGATTACAGAATTAATTTTTATTTGTATGTTTGTTTTTGGTCAAATAGGAGTATTTAAAATTTATACATGTGAGCCAGATAACTTAATATTTTAAAAAGCATTCAATCATGTTTTTATATAAATTCATTCCTTTCTCTGCTTTATTGTGCTAGATGGTAACATGAAGAATAAAGACAAAAGTGGGTAAGTGGGTAAATAGAATTAAATCTTTGATTTTAGCATGTATAATTTTCCACTTTATGAAAAGTTTAAGCACTGAAAATTTGAACAGATCACCAAAGTAATCAAACACAACTCACAGCTCTTCAGAAACTCACACTTATTTACAGATATATCTGAATTAACTTATGTGTCAGTGTATCTAAATACATGAAATAGAGTCATATTTTTATCTGCAATTTAGATTGAAGGGCTATTTTCATTTCATTCTTATATAATGAGATTATGAAGTTAAGTATTAAAAAAGCTTAACCAACAAAAAAAAAGTTAATTAAGTATTAAAATCAATCATCTGAAAAGTCTTAATATTTAATATTGGTTAGATTGTATATCAAAGTAGTTTTATTATTTATTTACTCCAAACCTTTCCAGAATGCTTCATCTGACAACAGGGGGTCTGTTTCTCACAAGATAAATGCATTTTCAATGCCAAATAAATTATATATAAAAGCATTTGTCTTAATACATGTCATTCAATATTAAAAATCACCCATTGGTAAAATCCTGAAACCCTAATTCATTTTTACCAACCACACAATTGTATTATTCAAGTGTTGCCGATTAAATAGGTATAGGACTACAGAAAGGGTCTACACACTGAGAACAGTGATCGAAAGAAAATTAACACAGATTTAATGGCTATATTTCCAAGTT
Organism: Oreotragus oreotragus; assembly: GCA_006410675.1. Taxonomy (NCBI): domain Eukaryota; kingdom Metazoa; phylum Chordata; class Mammalia; order Artiodactyla; family Bovidae; genus Oreotragus; species Oreotragus oreotragus. Next base: position 101,072 of record SJYX01007479.1, read on the forward strand.
ATCAGAATAAGAATTTTAGGGTAAATGACCCACTATAAAAATACTAGATTCATAAATGATACACATAATCAGAAACATGGATCACAGGTGGGTTTAAATATTTTATATTACAAAATAGGAATATGTTTGGCTTTTTGATATCCAAACGTTATGAAGAAACTGGAAAGTGGCAGGTGTGACCATAAAGACAAAAGAAAATTGAGCATTTATGAAGAGTTACAGTGGCCTGATAAAAAGCTCTCCACATGTATACTCATATGGCTTCAGAGTTCCTTTGAACGTGTACTTATGATGCAAAGATTGGGAAAGCTCAGCCTAGTGAACAAAATTCTTGTCATTATAGCCTTCAACTATTTACTGCTCTGTTTTATGAGGATAGGCACGATCTCTAGTCATTACATTATTTGGTCAGGTTCTTATAAAATCAAGAGAATTATAACCAACAATTGAGAGCTCAGGAAGAATACTGAAAAGAAAAAACTGGACAATTACACTAAACGGATGACGAGATTAAGAACAAGGAAAAGAAATAAATGGCCATTCTGCATTAAGCATCAAATCAAATCAAATAATTTAGTCAAAACAACCAGTCCATTCTGAAGGAGATCAACCCTGGGATTTCTTTGGAAGGAATGATGCTAAAGCTGAAACTCTAGTACTTTGGCCACCTCATGAGAAGAGTTGACTCATTGGAAAAGACTCTGATGCTGGGAGGGATTGGGGGCAGGAGGAGAAGGGGACGACCGAGGATGAGATGGCTGGATGGCATCACGGACTCGATGGACGTGAGTCTGAGTGAACTCCGGGAACCCTGGGATTTCTTTAGAAGGAATGGTGCTAAAGCTGAAACTCTAGTACTTTGGCCACCTCATGAGAAGAGTTGACTCATTGGAAAAGACTCTGATGCTGGGAGGGATTGGGGGCAGGAGGAGAAGGGGACGACCGAGGATGAGATGGCTGGATGGCATCACGGACTCGATGGACGTGAGTCTGAGTGAACTCCGGGAGATGGTGATGGATAGGGAGGCCTGGCGTGCTGCGATTCATGGGGTCGCAAAGAGTCGAACACGACTGAGCGACTGAACTGAACTGAACTGAACATAATAAATATATGTAAGAATTCAAATTATATAACTTTCTGGAGCCAGACTGAATAAGTGTGTATATCCCTGTAAGACTCTGAGAGTTCCATTATATTGTAGCCTAGCAAAGTTGATAATGAAAAGTTTAAATTAAAAAAATAAAAAAGAACTATTCCTCCAAATATCTCAGAGATAAGGCTTTGGCCCAAAATTTCTAGACTATGTATAGAACTAGTTAGGTGACAAGTAAAAAAGTAGAATATTTTTAACAATGGATGTTTAATGTAAAAATGTAATTTCCATGATAGCACAATAGTAGAGAGGACTCTCCATGGTAACACAGATTTCACAGAAGCCCGGGTAGCAGAGTGAAGGTGAGCATAGCAATGTCTCCGGAAGCAATTAAGGTTTAGTGAATGAATGTCCACTGTGTGCCAATATCCATTTAAATCATTTACATTTTCTCCTTCAGTCTTCACAAGAATCCTGTCATTTCACAGCGAAAGAAATGTTAACTAACTTTGTCAAACTTATTGCAGTCAGGATTCTAACAGTTTGTTTGAATTTAAAGTGTATTGTCTTTCCTTGCATACCAGTAGCTGCTATAAATAGTAAAAAAAAAAAAAAAGGAACAAAGGAAAAAAAACTCACTGAGCAAATGGCATGGTGCAATGGCAGCTGTGGAAGGTAATCACTCTCCTTAGAATAAAATCAACAAAGCTGTAAATTAGGCAAAACTTTGCACACAGTAAGGAAATTTTCCAAAATGCTACTGCTCATTTGAGTAGATTAGGAGTCAGAAAACTATATAGCCTATGGATCAAATGTGGCTCTCAAGGTCTTGAGTTCTCAAGCTAAGAACAATTTTTACATTTTTTTTTGAAAAGTTGTTACAAAAAAATACAAACATAATATATGACAGAGACCATATGTGACCAACAAAGCTTAATATATTTTACATTTGGTCCTTTACAGAAAAAAAAGTTTGCTGACCCCTAGACAGATGATTCTTTGTCTGAATGGAATAAAAGTCATCAAAGTTTCCATTTATACAAATTTTGAACAAACAAGGAGTCGCAAAAGTCATGGTGCTTATTTGACTGGTTGGGTTTTCCCATATTTATTTCCAAAGATTTAAATAATATCCACCGGTAGCCCTGACCTGAGATATAAGATAGATATAAATAATTATAGGCATGTAGACGGAGTTATAATATAGAGCCTGAACCCTTGCTTATACTATACACAGATAAAACAAGTGAGACGCAATGACTCAATGATCATCAGGTCCTAACTATCATGATTTAAGCTATTTATAAAGTAGTTTGTTGAAGGGGAAGGATTGAAAGGATCAAAGAATTTAGAAAACTTTATGGAAACTCACTGAAATCAAAGAGAAGAACATCTACTATGAATAGCCACTTGCAGTTTATCAACACCATAACTAAAATATTCTGTCCATTTCCAGGTGAGTTATGAATCTACTGCAGAAACCCTAAGTGACAAAATTTGGTTCCCTTCACTTTTATGGACAGTGCCCAATGACTTCTATCAAACTAAGGCAACGGCCCACCTGATTCTGAAATCTGGATGGAACTGGATTGGCATCCTAACCACAGATGATGACTATGGACTCTCAACACTTTTGCAGTTCAAATGGCAGCAAATAATGTGTGCATAGCATTCAGAGAAGCTCTCCCAGCCTTCCTCTCAGATACTACCATCGAAGTCAGGATCAATCAGACACTTGAGAGAATCATAGCAGAAGCCGAGGTTAATGTCTCTGTGGTATTTTTGAGTCAATTCCATGTTTTCAATCTCTTCAGTAAAGCAATTGAAAGGAATATAAATAAGACATGGATTGCTGGCTAGAGCTAGTCAACATCCACCAAGATTGCTACCATTTCTGATGTTAAAGCATTGGCAAAGTTGTAGGGTTTACCTTTAGAAGAGGGAATGTGTCCTCTTTCTATTCCTGTCTTCAAAATCTGTATGTGTTTCCCAGTGATAACAACAAACCCTTAAATGAATATGCCATGCTCTTACCAGACCACCTGACCTGCCTCTTGAGAAATCTGTATGCAGGTCAGGAAGCAACAGTTAGAACTGGACATGGAACAACAGACTGGTTCCAAATAGGAAAAGGAGTACACCAAGGCTGTGTATTGTCACCCTGCTTATTTAACTTATATGTGGCTCAGAGGTTAAAGCGTCTGCCTGCAATGTGGGAGAACTGGGTTCGATCCCTGGGTGGGGAAGATCCCCTGGAGAAGGAAATGGCAACCCACTCCAGTATTCTTGCCTGGAGAATCCCATGGATGGAGGAGCCTGATGGGCTACAGTCCACGGGGTCGCAAAGAGTCGGGCACGACTGAGCGACTTCACTTTCAGAGTACATAATGAGAAACACTGGGCTGGAAGAAGCACAAGCTGGAATCAAGATTGCCGGGAGAAATATCAATAACCTCAGATATGCAGATGACACAACCCTTATGGCAGAAAGTGAAGAGGAGCTAAAATCCTCTTGGTGAAAGTAAAAGAAAGAGGAGAGTGAAAAAGTTGGCTTAAAACTCAACATTCAGAAAACGAAGATCATGGCATCTGGTCCCATCACTTCATGGGAAATAGATGGGGAAACAGTAGAAACAGTGTCAGACTTTATTTTTGGAGGCGCCAAAATCACTGCAGATGTTGACTGCAGCCGTGAAATTAAAAGATGCTTACTCCTTGGAAGAAAAGTTATGACCAACCTAGATAGCATATTCAAAGCAGAGACATTACTTTGCCGACTAAGGTCCGCCTAGTCAAGGCTATGGTTTTTCCAGTGGTCATGTATGGATGTGAGAGTTGGACTGTGAAGAAGGCTGAGCGCTGAAAAATTGATGCTTTTGACCTGTGGTGTTGGAGAAGACTCTTGAGAGCCCCTTGGACTGCAAGGAGATCCAACCAGTCCATTCTGAAGGAGATCAACCCTGGGATTTCTTTGGAAGGAATGATGCTAAAGAGGAAACTCCAGTGCTTTGGCCACCTCATGCGAAGAGTTGACTCATTGGAAAAGACTCTGATGCTGGGAGGGATTGGGGGCAGGAGGAGAAGGGAATGACAGAGGATGAGATGGCTGGCTGGCATCACTGACTCAATGGGCGTGTGTCTGAGTGAACTCCAGGAGTTGGTGATGGACAGGGAGGCCTGGCGTGCTGCAATTCATGGGGTTGCAGAGTCGGACATGACTGAGCGACTGAACTGAACTGAATCTGCTTGTGCACACGCTAAAGACAGTGATCTGAGTCGATGTATCTCCAACTGTTCTCAGGGCACTTTCGCCACTAAAGACACAGAAAGGAACTTCTTCCTGAGAACTGACTTCCTGTGGGATTACACTGAACTGAGATTTGTTCACAGTTTTCAGCTAGCAGTACTGGCCCTTAGTTATGCCATTCAGGATCTGTGACCAGCTTGAGCCTATCAGAACCCCAATGCCTTTCAACCATGGGAGGTAGTAACTCACACATACATGAAAATTCCCCTACCATCATTTCTTTCTTTCCTTTAATTTGCAATATTGCTATAAACTGCTCTAAATTTTATTCCTTTTATAAGTAGATACTGTCAGTGTTGAATAACCTTCATTTCTATTATTAGTTCTTTGTTCTTAAGCATAACAGAGTTATTTTACCTTCACCTTCTATTCTTTTCCACCAAAGTTGTATTCTCTTATTTTACAAGAAGATTCTGCTGATAGTGTTATCTTCCTTTAGCTTGTGAATTTATCTCTGATCTTGCAGTTTTTCAAAACGTCATACAAATTATCTCTTTTGATGCTCTTAACAACACAAGACCAGGCATGTGTAATGATCCCTTTTATTATTGCTAAATATTGTGGGTAAGGAAGTGAAGTGAAGTGAGGTGAAGTCGCTCAGTCGTGTCTGACTCTTTGCGACCCCATGGACTGTAGCCTACTAGGCTCTTCTGTCTATGGGATTTTCCAGGCAATAGTCCTGGAGTGGATTGCCATTTCCTTCTCCAGGGGATCTTTCCAACCCAGGGATAGAACCCGGGTCTCCTGCATTGTTGACAGACGCTTTACCATCTGAGCCACCAAGGAAGTCAAAGTACTAGACTCTAGGCTGGGTCTTCTGACTCCATACCCTTTGGGTGATTACAGCCCAACGCCTCCAGTTAGGACGCATCCTTAGGGCAGTCTTTCTAGGACTCCAGTCTTCTTCAAAAAAATGTTATTAGGTCAGTCATAACAAGTCCTATGTTATCTCAGGTTTAAATGAACCACTAATTGTGTAAAAGAAGTCTTTCTCTTCTCTTCGATTAGTTTGTAGAAACTCTAATTAGAGTGGCCCTATTTAGTGAAGATTATCCACTGTATCTTTAAAATGTCTATAAACAAGGCATTTAAAAGCAAACTGCTGCTTTATATGATAAATTTAACTCATCAAAAACAAATTTCTCAGCATTCAAACTTGTCTGTCTTAAGGAAGAATCATGTTCCAAAAGTTTATTTCTTTTATATTTGTTAGGGAGAAAAGGTAAAGGGAGTAAGATCCAGTTTTTTCTGATCACATAAAGTGATCTGAACAGGGCTGAATCAGTCCAAGGCTGTTTCTACTTGTGTCATTTTTAAACATCCACAACCACAAGCTCCAACATTTGAGGTGATCAGCTTACATTTGGGTGAATCATGTGATGGTCAGAGGGTGTTTTAAGTTGCTCATATTAAAACTAGTTTTCACTTTGTAAATGCAAGGCAAAAAAAAAAAATGAAGAGGTAAGACTAGAGATTAGGGTTTTTTATTTTTAATTAAAAGTTTCTTTAAAATATATATCACTACATACACACACATGCATATTTATATGTCTAGTTATTTTAAGTTGGCTATTTGAAAGCATACTCTTTGTGGTATAAAACTTTAATGATGGATTGGTTAAAGAAAAAAAAACCAGTATACATTAAGTGGACCAACATAATAAAACCTACTAGATGAAATTTTTAAGAATGAGAGGTGAGAGCTAGTAATGGAGAGAAAACAGACAATCGGAGACAGATGGGATAAAGGGGAGGAGCTATAAAGAGACTCATAAGAAAAAAGAAATACAAATAGCAATAGTTACTTATCCTCTGGGAAAGTATTTTAAATCAGGAATAAGTCTCAAACATTCTGAGAAAAGATCTTGAGAAAGTATAATCGAAGCAGCTCTTCTAAAATGTTTTATTTAAACACTGGGAGCCTGGGGTCATTCTTTATTCACCCCTCGGGACATGGTAATCCAGAACCAGACAGAAACAGCCTGGAAATGAAGAGCAGAGGAGTGTCTTGTTTCTTTGATCACCAGTGAGCCATGTCCCTGCCAGACCCAACAGGACAAATACAATAATGCAAACGATTGTCTTTTTAGGAAGAAATCTCCATATAGTTATTAAATTGAAAAGATCAGCAATATTTAGGGTCATTAAACAAGGATATAGTCCTCAAAATTATTTTGTCCCCTGGCAAAATTCACTAATACTTAAATAATACTTTCCGAGTGATTTTAGATTCAAATAACTTCAAAGGAGTTAGTTTTCCCCAGAATCGAGGATAATCCTTACTTTGGCTCCACATTTGGTGATATTTGTGAGCAGTATTCAGGGAGAGTGCAGCCATATTTGTTTTACTGCAACAGATTTTTTTATGTTCCTCAGATGTGTGTGAGGACTATTACCTCCTTGTCCTGAATAGTGATTATGGTTTCTTTGTTTGTTTTCCTTTATTCTGGATCAGGTACAAGGTAGTGAGTGATGTACGTGGGACAAGAGAATATATGAGTCAAACTACTATTCACACAATTACTTGCCAAATATTTATTGGATGTTTCAGTGTTCCGGCCATGGTGTTGAATTTTGAAAATATTATGGGCAACGAGATAATTCTCTTGCGGAAGGAGTCATGTGTCTAGAGGAGTAAACAGTCAAAGAATTAAGGAGCTGATTACAGTGCAGAATAATGCATTACAATGTTTCATATAAATACAAGATGGCAGAGAATCTTCTCCAGAGATCATGACATCCTTGGTGAATATGATAGATGACTGGGTGCTAGGCAGGACGGAAACACTCGAGCAAAGTCACAGAGAGAGAACATGGCATCTTCAGGGATCAGAAGGTAGCACCACAGAATTGGAGTCTTTTGTGGAAATTACAGAGTGGGGGGTTAGTGAAACATTCATCATTAGGGCTTGACAACCAGAGCATCTCAAACTCTGCTGGAGTGTTAATTACCTGGTAATCTTATTATCATGTTGATGCTAATTCAGTAGTTCCAGTGAGGGGGACCTGAATGTCTGCACTTCTAACAACCTCTCAGATGATTCTGATAATTGCTGGTACAAAGATCACCCTTTCAATGAGGAGTCTGCAAGCTATGTTTAAAAGTTTGGACTTGAGAGAGCAAAGGGGAGCCAATTAGAGCTATTTTTAGACAGAAGAGTGATGTGACCTACCATTGTAGAAATGGTATTTCTACTGCAATGTGCATTGATTAGATGAACACAAGATTAGCCAGAGAAAGTTTGTTAATCCAGGAATACAGTAAGTATGCCTTATACTTCAGGTATAAGTACTACAGGTACTAAGAATGTGACAAAGAGGAAGGAGTGATACACACTTAAAAGACGAAGAGTCTTTGGAGATAGATGGGATGTAAAGAATGACAGAGAAAAGCAAAGATGCTGCAAATGATTCTAAATTTTGGCAACTGGTGCCACTTATTGAGTTGAAAATGCAGAGAAAAGTGAAGGTCTGGTAGAGAGAAGAAATATTAAGCATTCCATTTTGGACATGTTGAATTTGAATAACTTATAACACACTCAAGTGTAATGGTCTGGAAGTCAGAGGAGACATTGGGACTAGAAGGGAAAGATTGTGAAGTGATGAGGACAATAATAACTAATAATTTTTAAGGCTTACTAAACCAAGCCTTGGGGAAGGCAATGGCACCCCACCCCAGTACGCTTGCCTGGAAAATCCAATGGACGGAGTAGCCTGGTGGGCTGCAGTCCATTGGGTCACTAACAGTCGGACAGACTGAGCGACTTCACTTTCACTTTTCTCTTTCATGCATTGGAGAAGGAAATGGCAACCCATTCCAGTATTCTTGCCTGGAGAATCCCAGGGACGGGGGACCCTGGGGGGCTGCCGTCTATGGGGTCACACAGAGTCAGACACGACTGAAGTGACTTAGCAGCAGCAAACCAAGCCTTGGCGCTTTCCTCATAGCCCAGTTGGTAAAGAATCCATCTGCAATGCAGGAGACCCCAGTTCAATTCCTGGGTCAGGAAGATCTGCTGGAGAAGGGATAGGCTACCCACTCCAGTATTCTTGGGCTTCCCTTGTGGCTCCGCCTGCAATGTGGAAGACCTGGGTTCGATCCCTGGGTTGGGAAGATCCCCTGGAGAAGGGAAAGGGTACCCATTCCAGTATTCTGGCCTGGAGAATTCCATGGAGTCCATGGGGTCGCAAAGAGTAGAACACGACTGAGCGACTTTCAATTCACTTCACAAACTAAGCATTAACATACCTCATCTCTAATCTTTAAATAATATGGTAGATCCACAGATTCATGTTCACTACATTTCATCCTAAAGAACTGGCAAGAGGAGGTTTTACTGGTGACTGAGACTTGCAGCAGTTTAGAGATGGGGGGACCTCAATTGTAAGGATCTGGGGCCCACCAATAGCCATAGAGTTAGCAGCAAAACTCTCCCAGTCTTAATCATGTGCTTTTGCTACACCATGGAAAACTTTACAAAAGTAAAAGACGTAGGTTGGGTACCAGATAGAGATGCAAGTGTGCTTCCTTTGCCAGTCTCTGCTTGACTCACATAGATATCTCTTTTCCCAAGCACAGCTCACTTACAGAGCTGCAGTGGGCAGCAGAGCGGCTGAGGACATGGAAAACAACATCGGCCACAGCAGCTTAATGGGAGTGGCTTCCTGACCTTGTGTTCTCAAAAATAGGTCATTACCATACTGAGGTGAATTGTATAATCAAGGAAATGCAAATCCTACCTTCTGAATATCTTGGGGTCAACTTATCATGAGGGTCAGAGTCTTGATGAAAAACAAATAAATAATGGATGGAAGAAGTCTTTAACAGCTTAATAATCGTAGCATCAGTGTTCATTATTTAATCCAGAGTAAGCATTCAAAAGAATATTTAACAAGTAATGAATACACTGGTTTGTTTCCATCCTCTTTCCTGTAAGAACAAATATGGAATTGTGCCATTTTATTTACATCATACAATGTTATCATTATTTACAGAACATATATGTGTCAGAAATTTACCCTGTAAAACCTAATTAAATACAGGAAAAAAGCTGGTGGAAATTATAGTTCAAACAAGAAAATGGAAGAGGATTTGCTCCCTAAAGAACTAAGATACTAGGGCTTACCTGTGTATATTGCTTAAGGAAGGAATGGAAGGAAAATCAATACACAGGTAGAGTTGGGAACACTGAAAGCTGGGATTTCTTTTTGCCTATTTTTGTTCCCTCCGTATTTTTTTTTCTTCCAGGGAACTGCTGCAATAAGATTTTTTTGGTTAATTCCACCATGTTAGATCTGGTATTCTGCTTCTTTAAAGTAATACTAATTGAATTTAAATTAATTAAAAGAACTAGAAGTCTGCGAAGACATATAATAAAATCAATACACATGCTTAAAGATTTTGCTAAAGTTATATTTGGTCAATGACCTGACTATTGTAGCTAATATATTCACTTAAAATACAACTTGATTTTCTTAGATTGTATTTGCCAAAGGGGGAAAAAAACTGAAGGAAGGAAATATTCATAAAAGATTAACTGAGAAAAAACAGAGGAAGAATAACTGTTCAAGTAGAATAACTTTTGCCTTGTTCCATAGATTTTGCACCCAGCAAAAAACCACGGAAGCATCACAGGTACAGATATGCTGGTATTTGCTTAGCCATGATTATATATCACATTAACGGTGGAGCCAGAACTCAAATGTTCTCCTCCTTAGTCTAGTATTCTCTCCTACACCACAAGTTCAATATGGCTGCCTCATTTGTCAGTGAAACAAATGTTCTAGCTGTACTGCATACAAGTTCTCAGAAGAGTAAGTTTTCATTATATTTCTTCCTTCTCAGGTTAAAAAATCATTTTCTGAACTAAATTGGAAATAGAATTTAGAGGTCTCTTTATTATACCCTGGGGCTTCCCCAGTGGTTCAGTGCTAAAGAATTCACCTGCAATGCAGGAGACATGGGTTTGATCCCTGAGTTGGGAAGATCCTCTGGAGGAGGAAATGGCAACCCACTCTGGTATTCTTGCCTGGGAAATTCCATGGACAGAGGAGCTTGGCAGGCTACATACAGTCCCTAGGGTTGCAAAAGAGTCAGACACAACTTAGCAGCTAAACAATTACTATACTCTCTGTTACTGAAGCAGACTTAAAAACCATTGGTGATAGTAAGATTCCCCACCTCCCACCAAATAAGTGTGGACTCAGAGGGAGGTCACCAGCAGTAACTCTGTGCTCAGTTGTGCCTGACACTTCTGTGACCCCATGGACTGTAACCTACCTGACTCCTCTGTCCATGGGATTTCTCAGGCAAGAATGGAGCGGGTTGCCATTTCCTTCTTCAAGGGCTTTTCCTGACCCAGGGACTGAACCCAAGTCTCCTGCTTTGCAGGTGGATTCTTTACCAGGAAGACATCTGGGAAGCCCTAGAAGATACATTAGGTCCACCAGTTAAACCTCTCAGGTAGGGATGCACCCAAGAACAGGGTGCATTTGTTACTGAACTCTCTCTGGCTTTGCAGCTCGGTCGCCTCGGCCTTCATTTTGGGGCTGGTGAGCATGACAACTCTTGGCTTGGATCACCTGCTGAGACTTGGGTCAAGGATCCAGGCTGAGTGTGACTCTAGAAGGAAAGGATGAATTTTCCTGCTTCCAAATGGCACCTTGAATATTGCTTTGAGTCAGAAAGGAAAAAAAAAAAGAAAAACACAGTGAGGAGAATTTAAACTAATATGTCATTAGGTGCAACAGAAAGACCCCATAATGAAAGTCAAGATGTGTATCTTCAGAGAAGGTCTTTCACTCGTTGGCTGGGGTCCTCCTCTGAGAAAAGAGGAAGATGATCCCTGCTAAGTGTGCTTCACTGAGTTGTTATGGTGTAAAAGGGCATCACAGACTTGAGTATTAGAAAGTAGCATATGAATGTCAGGTGACTTTATTACTTGATAGACTCAAAGCATCTTCATTTATTTGCACATCATCAAAAAAAAAAAAATGAAGAGGTAAGACTAGAGGTTAGGGTTTTTTATTTTTAATTAAAAGTTTCTTTAAAATATATATCACTACATACACACACATGCATATTTATATGTCTAGTTATTTTAAGTTGGCTATTTGAAAGCATACTCTTTGTGGTATAAAACTTTAATGATGGATTGGTTAAAAAAAAAAAAAAACCCTATACATTAAGTGGACCAACATAATAAAACCTACTAGATGAAATTTTTAAGAATGAGAGGTGAGAGCTAGTAATGGAGAGAAAACAGACAATCGGAGACAGATGGGATAAAGGGGAGGAGCTATAAAGAGACTCATAAGAAAAAAGAAATACAAATAGCAATAGTTACTTATCCTCTGGGAAAGTATTTTAAATCAGGAATAAGTCTCAAACATTCTGAGAAAAGATCTTGAGAAAGTATAATCGAAGCAGCTCTTCTAAAATGTTTTATTTAAACACTGGGAGCCTGGGGTCATTCTTTATTCACCCCTCGGGACATGGTAATCCAGAACCAGACAGAAACAGCCTGGAAATGAAGAGCAGAGGAGTGTCTTGTTTCTTTGATCACCAGTGAGCCATGTCCCTGCCAGACCCAATAGGACAAATACAATAATGCAAACGATTGTCTTTTTAGGAAGAAATCTCCATATAGTTATTAAATTGAAAAGATCAGCAATATTTAGGGTCATTAAACAAGGATATAGTCCTCAAAATTATTGTGTCCCCTGGCAAAATTCACTAATACTTAAATAATACTTTCCGAGTGATTTTAGATTCAAATAACTTCAAAGGAGTTAGTTTTCCCCAGAATCGAGGATAATCCTTACTTTGGCTCCACATTTGGTGATATTTGTGAGCAGTATTCAGGGAGAGTGCAGCCATATTTGTTTTACTGCAACAGATTTTTTTATGTTCCTCAGATGTGTGTGAGGACTATTATCTCCTTGTCCCGAATAGTGATTATGGTTTCTTTGTTTGTTTTCCTTTATTCTGGATCAGGTACAAGGTAGTGAGTGATGTATGTGGGACAAGAGAATATATGAGTCAAACTACTATTCACACAATTACTTGCCAAATATTTATTGGATGTTTCAGTGTTCCGGCCATGGTGTTGAATTTTGAAAATATTATGGGCAACGAGATAATTCTCTCGCGGAAGGAGTCATGTGTCTAGAGGAGTAAACAGTCAAAGAATTAAGGAGCTGATCACAGTGCAGAATAATGCATTACAATGTTTCATATAAATACAAGATGGCAGAGAATCTTCTCCAGAGATCATGACATCCTTGGTGAATATGATAGATGACTGGGTGCTAGGCAGGACAGAAACACTCGAGCAAAGTCACAGAGAGAGAACATGGCATCTTCAGGGATCAGAAGGTAGCACCACAGAATTGGAGTCTTTTGTGGAAATTACAGAGTTGGGGGTTAGTGAAACATTCATCATTAGGGCTTGACAACCAGAGCATCTCAAACTCTGCTGGAGTGTTAATTACCTGGTAATCTTATTATCATGTTGATACTAATTCAGTAGTTCCAGTGGGGGGGACCTGAAAGTCTGCACTTCTAACAACCTCTCAGATGATTCTGAGTATTGCTGGTACAAAGATCACCCTTTCAATGAGGAGTCTGCAAGCTATGTTTAAAGGTTTGGACTTGAGAGAGCAAAGGGGAGCCAATTAGAGCTATTTTTAGACAGAAGAGTGATGTGACCTACCATTGTAGAAATGGTATTTCTACTGCAATGTGCATTGATTAGATGAACACAAGATTAGCCAGAGAAAGTTTGTTAATCCAGGAATACAGTAAGTATGCCTTATACTTCAGGTATAAGTACTACAGGTACTAAGAATGTGACAAAGAGGAAGGAGTGATATACACTTAAAAGACAAAGAGTCTTTGGAGATAGATGGGATGTAAAGAATGACAGAGAAAAGCAAAGATGCTGCAAATGGTTCTAAATTTTGGCAACTGGTGCCACTTATTGAGTTGAAAATGCAGAGAAAAGTGAAGGTCTGGTAGAGAGAAGAAATATTAAGCATTCCATTTTGGACATGTTGAATTTGAATAACTTATAACACACTCAAGTGTAATGGTCTGGAAGTCAGAGGAGACATTGGGACTAGAAGGGAAAGATTGTGAAGTGATGAGGACAATAATAACTAATAATTTTTAAGGCTTACTAAACCAAGCCTTGGGGCTTTCCTCATAGCTCAGTTGGTAAAGAATCCATCTGCAATGCAGGAGACCCCAGTTCAATTCCTGGGTCAGGAAGATCCGCTGGAGAAGGGATAGGCTACCCACTCCAGTATTCTTGGGCTTCCCTTGTGGCTCCGCCTGCAATGTGGAAGACCTGGGTTCGATCCCTGGGTTGGGAAGATCCCCTGGAGAAGGGAAAGGGTACCCATTCCAGTATTCTGGCCTGGAGAATTCCATGGAGTCCATGGGGTCGCAAAGAGTAGAACACGACTGAGCGACTTTCAATTCACTTCACAAACTAAGCATTAACATACCTCATCTCTAATCTTTAAATAATATGGTAGATCCACAGATTCATGTTCACTACATTTCATCCTAAAGAACTGGCAAGAGGAGGTTTTACTGGTGACTGAGACTTGCAGCAGTTTAGAGATGGGGGGACCTCAATTGTAAGGATCTGGGGCCCACCAATAGCCATAGAGTTAGCAGCAAAACTCTCCCAGTCTTAATCATGTGCTTTTGCTACACCATGGAAAACTTTACAAAAGTAAAAGACGTAGGTTGGGTACCAGATAGAGATGCAAGTGTGCTTCCTTTGCCAGTCTCTGCTTGACTCACATAGATATCTCTTTTCCCAAGCACAGCTCACTTACAGAGCTGCAGTGGGCAGCAAAGCAGCTGAGGACATGGAAAACAACATCGGCCACAGCGGCTTAATGGGAGTGGCTTCCTGACCTTGTGTTCTCAAAAATAGGTCATTACCATACTGAGGTGAATTGTATAATCAAGGAAATGCAAATCCTACCTTCTGAATATCTTGGGGTCAACTTATCATGAGGGTCAGAGTCTTGATGAAAAACAAATAAATAATGGATGGAAGAAGTCTTTAACAGCTTAATAATCGTAGCATCAGTGTTCATTATTTAATCCAGAGTAAGCATTCAAAAGAATATTTAACAAGTAATGAATACACTGGTTTGTTTCCATCCTCTTTCCTGTAAGAACAAATATGGAATTGTGCCATTTTATTTAGATCATACAATGTTATCATTATTTACAGAACATATATGTGTCAGAAATTTACCCTGTAAAACCTAATTAAATACAGGAAAAAAGCTGGTGGAAATTATAGTTCAAACAAGAAAATGGAAGAGGATTTGCTCCCTAAAGAACTAAGATACTAGGGCTTACCTGTGTATATTGCTTAAGGAAGGAATGGAAGGAAAATCAATACACAGGTAGAGTTGGGAACACTGAAAGCTGGGATTTCTTTTTGCCTATTTTTGTTCCCTCCGTATTTTTTTTTCTTCCAGGGAACTGCTGCAATAAGATTTTTTTGGTTAATTCCACCATGTTAGATCTGGTATTCTGCTTCTTTAAAGTAATACTAATTGAATTTAAATTAATTAAAAGAACTAGAAGTCTGCGAAGACATATAATAAAATCAATACACATGCTTAAAGATTTTGCTAAAGTTATATTTGGTCAATGACCTGACTATTGTAGCTAATATATTCACTTAAAATACAACTTGATTTTCTTAGATTGTATTTGCCAAAGGGGGAAAAAAACTGAAGGAAGGAAATATTCATAAAAGATTAACTGAGAAAAAACAGAGGAAGAATAACTGTTCAAGTAGAATAACTTTTGCCTTGTTCCATAGATTTTGCACCCAGCAAAAAACCACGGAAGCATCACAGGTACAGATATGCTGGTATTTGCTTAGCCATGATTATATATCACATTAACGGTGGAGCCAGAACTCAAATGTTCTCCTCCTTAGTCTAGTATTCTCTCCTACACCACAAGTTCAATATGGCTGCCTCATTTGTCAGTGAAACAAATGTTCTAGCTGTACTGCATACAAGTTCTCAGAAGAGTAAGTTTTCATTATATTTCTTCCTTCTCAGGTTAAAAAATCATTTTCTGAACTAAATTGGAAATAGAATTTAGAGGTCTCTTTATTATACCCTGGGGCTTCCCCAGTGGTTCAGTGCTAAAGAATTCACCTGCAATGCAGGAGACATGGGTTTGATCCCTGAGTTGGGAAGATCCTCTGGAGGAGGAAATGGCAACCCACTCTGGTATTCTTGCCTGGGAAATTCCATGGACAGAGGAGCTTGGCAGGCTACATACAGTCCCTAGGGTTGCAAAAGAGTCAGACACAACTTAGCAGCTAAACAATTACTATACTCTCTGTTACTGAAGCAGACTTAAAAACCATTGGTGATAGTAAGATTCCCCACCTCCCACCAAATGAGTGTGGACTCAGAGGGAGGTCACCAGCAGTAACTCTGTGCTCAGTTGTGCCTGACACTTCTGTGACCCCATGGACTGTAACCTACCTGACTCCTCTGTCCATGGGATTTCTCAGGCAAGAATGGAGCGGGTTGCCATTTCCTTCTTCAAGGGCTTTTCCTGACCCAGGGACTGAACCCAAGTCTCCTGCTTTGCAGGTGGATTCTTTACCAGGAAGACATCTGGGAAGCCCTAGAAGATACATTAGGTCCACCAGTTAAACCTCTCAGGTAGGGATGCACCCAAGAACAGGGTGCATTTGTTACTGAACTCTCTCTGGCTTTGCAGCTCGGTCGCCTCAGCCTTCATTTTGGGGCTGGTGAGCATGACAACTCTTGGCTTGGATCACCTGCTGAGACTTGGGTCAAGGATCCAGGCTGAGTGTGACTCTAGAAGGAAAGGATGAATTTTCCTGCTTCCAAATGGCACCTTGAATATTGCTTTGAGTCAGAAAGGAAAAAAAAAAAGAAAAACACAGTGAGGAGAATTTAAACTAATATGTCATTAGGTGCAACAGAAAGACCCCATAATGAAAGTCAAGATGTGTATCTTCAGAGAAGGTCTTTCACTCGTTGGCTGGGGTCCTCCTCTGAGAAAAGAGGAAGATGATCCCTGCTAAGTGTGCTTCACTGAGTTGTTATGGTGTAAAAGGGCATCACAGACTTGAGTATTAGAAAGTAGCATATGAATGTCAGGTGACTTTATTACTTGATAGACTCAAAGCATCTTCATTTATTTGCACATCATCANGTAAAACCTAATTAAATACAGGAAAAAAGCTGGTGGAAATTATAGTTCAAACAAGAAAATGGAAGAGGATTTGCTCCCTAAAGAACTAAGATACTAGGGCTTACCTGTGTATATTGCTTAAGGAAGGAATGGAAGGAAAATCAATACACAGGTAGAGTTGGGAACACTGAAAGCTGGGATTTCTTTTTGCCTATTTTTGTTCCCTCCGTATTTTTTTTTCTTCCAGGGAACTGCTGCAATAAGATTTTTTTGGTTAATTCCACCATGTTAGATCTGGTATTCTGCTTCTTTAAAGTAATACTAATTGAATTTAAATTAATTAAAAGAACTAGAAGTCTGCGAAGACATATAATAAAATCAATACACATGCTTAAAGATTTTGCTAAAGTTATATTTGGTCAATGACCTGACTATTGTAGCTAATATATTCACTTAAAATACAACTTGATTTTCTTAGATTGTATTTGCCAAAGGGGGAAAAAAACTGAAGGAAGGAAATATTCATAAAAGATTAACTGAGAAAAAACAGAGGAAGAATAACTGTTCAAGTAGAATAACTTTTGCCTTGTTCCATAGATTTTGCACCCAGCAAAAAACCACGGAAGCATCACAGGTACAGATATGCTGGTATTTGCTTAGCCATGATTATATATCACATTAACGGTGGAGCCAGAACTCAAATGTTCTCCTCCTTAGTCTAGTATTCTCTCCTACACCACAAGTTCAATATGGCTGCCTCATTTGTCAGTGAAACAAATGTTCTAGCTGTACTGCATACAAGTTCTCAGAAGAGTAAGTTTTCATTATATTTCTTCCTTCTCAGGTTAAAAAATCATTTTCTGAACTAAATTGGAAATAGAATTTAGAGGTCTCTTTATTATACCCTGGGGCTTCCCCAGTGGTTCAGTGCTAAAGAATTCACCTGCAATGCAGGAGACATGGGTTTGATCCCTGAGTTGGGAAGATCCTCTGGAGGAGGAAATGGCAACCCACTCTGGTGTTCTTGCCTGGGAAATTCCATGGACAGAGGAGCTTGGCAGGCTACATACAGTCCCTAGGGTTGCAAAAGAGTCAGACACAACTTAGCAGCTAAACAATTACTATACTCTCTGTTACTGAAGCTGACTTAAAAACCATTGGTGATAGTAAGATTCCCCACCTCCCACCAAATGAGTGTGGACTCAGAGGGAGGTCACCAGCAGTAACTCTGTGCTCAGTTGTGCCTGACACTTCTGTGACCCCATGGACTGTAACCTACCTGACTCCTCTGTCCATGGGATTTCTCAGGCAAGAATGGAGCGGGTTGCCATTTCCTTCTTCAAGGGCTTTTCCTGACCCAGGGACTGAACCCAAGTCTCCTGCTTTGCAGGTGGATTCTTTACCAGGAAGACATCTGGGAAGCCCTAGAAGATACATTAGGTCCACCAGTTAAACCTCTCAGGTAGGGATGCACCCAAGAACAGGGTGCATTTGTTACTGAACTCTCTCTGGCTTTGCAGCTCGGTCGCCTCGGCCTTCATTTTGGGGCTGGTGAGCATGACAACTCTTGGCTTGGATCACCTGCTGAGACTTGGGTCAAGGATCCAGGCTGAGTGTGACTCTAGAAGGAAAGGATGAATTTTCCTGCTTCCAAATGGCACCTTGAATATTGCTTTGAGTCAGAAAGGAAAAAAAAAAAGAAAAACACAGTGAGGAGAATTTAAACTAATATGTCATTAGGTGCAACAGAAAGACCCCATAATGAAAGTCAAGATGTGTATCTTCAGAGAAGGTCTTTCACTCGTTGGCTGGGGTCCTCCTCTGAGAAAAGAGGAAGATGATCCCTGCTAAGTGTGCTTCACTGAGTTGTTATGGTGTAAAAGGGCATCACAGACTTGAGTATTAGAAAGTAGCATATGAATGTCAGGTGACTTTATTACTTGATAGACTCAAAGCATCTTCATTTATTTGCACATCATCACTGTTAGCTAATTATAGGTGTTTAAAAGTATTAAGCTAATCTCTATTAACCCTTAATCTGTTCCTGATGCTAGGCTAAAGTGTTCATACATATGTGTGTGTGTGCTCAGTTGCTCAATCGTGTCCAACTCTTTTGCGACCCTATGTACTGTAGCCTGCCAGGCTCCTCTGTCCGTGGGATTTTCCGGGCAAGAATACTGGAGTGGGTTGCCATCTCCTTCTCCAGGGGAACCACCCAATCCAGGGATTGAACCTGCATCTCTTGCATCTCCTGCATTGGCCGGCAGACTCCTTATGCTGCAGCCACCTAGGAATAATTACATTTAATTCTTACAACAATCATATTAAGCACAATAGGTTTCATTTATCTCAACGGAGGCCTAGAAAGAAGTTGTAAATGTCAAGATCACACCACTAATGCAATTTAGAACCAGAATTAGAGTGGCATCTGCTCTAGAGGACCCATTCTGAAATTATGCAAAGTGGAATACATGAAGGTGCTCAGATTTCAGTTCTGTAAGTAGGAGAATCTACTTCATGAACATTAACTTGCTTTCTCAGATTCACAGAGCAAGACATCAGAAATTCTCAACAATTCTCAAATTGTTGCCTGGTAGTTAAGAACTACTAGTCCTCAAGTAGTTTTCACACTCAGTGATCCAGAATAGCCTTTTTTTTCCATTTTTAAGTAATATTCCTTGCAAGGAAGTGTTATAATTGGGATAATGGATACACTTAAAATATTTCTATCAGTCTTTATTTCTGTTTTTATTTTTCATAGTTACTTGTTGTACTGAAAAATGTCACATTCATGGAGGACTGCTGCTGCTAAATCACTTCAGTCATGTCCAACTCTGTGCAACCCCATAGACGGCAGCCCACCAAGCTCGCCCGTCCCTGGGATTCTCCAGGCAAGAACACTGGAGTGGGTTGCCATTTCCTTCTCCAATGTTTCCAGTGGTCATGTATGGATGTGAGAGTTGGACAATAAAGAAAGCTGAGCACCGAAGAATTTATGTTTTTGAACCGTGGTGCTAAAGAAGACTCTTGAGAGTCCCTTGGTCTGCAAGGAGATCCAACCAGTCCATCCTAAAGGAGGTCAGTCCTGGGTGTTCACTGGAAGGACTGATGCTAAAGCTGAAACTCCAATAATTTGGCCACTTGATGCAAAGAGCTGACTCATTTGAAAAGACCCTGATGCTGGGAAAGATTGAGGGCAGGAGGAGAAGGGGACGACAGAGGAAGAGATCATTGGATAGCATCATTGACTTGATGGACACGGGTTCAGGTGGACTCTGGGAGTTGGTGATGGACAGGGAGGCCTGGCATGCTGCGGTTCCTGGGGTTGCAAAGAGTTGAACACAACTGAGTGACTGAACTGAACTGAACTGAATGCATGAAAGTGAAAAGTGAAAGTGAAGTCACTCAGTCGAGTCTGACTTTTAGCGACCCCATGGACTGCAGCCTACCAGACTCCTCCATCCATGGGATTTTCCAGGCAAGAGTGCTGGAGTGGGGTGCCATTGCCTTCTCCGATTCATGGATGGAGGGAGTTCATTTCATTTTGATGCCCATGGAGCTATGAATACTGGATACAATACTGTGCCCTGGAGGGAGGTCAATCGCCATATGGCTGTCACAAAATGGCACAATATGACCTGAAGAATGATGTCTTCATTGTCACAAACCAAGAAACAAAAAATGAGCACAGGAATCTTAAGGTAATTTTGTATTGGCTGCTTTGTAGCATTCAAATCAATTGATACTTCAGCTGCAAAAGTCCTTGTCCCCACCAGACCCTTCAGTGGCCCGACTGCCTATTCAATGTTCCCAACTTCCCTCCTTAAATTCCATGGTCAACTTGTATATTACTGCCTTGTACACACCCTCAGTTTCCGTGCCCATCTCTCTATTCATCATTCATTGGACCAAAGTATAATCCTGATTATATTAAACTTTGTCCAACCAATACAGCTGATTTTGGCAAAAACAAACAAACAAAAAAACCCACCTACTGTGCTAACTGTTCTCACTTAAAATTCATGATCTCTAACTTTCATTGGGTTCTAAATGCTGTTGGGAAATCAGACTATTATCCTAGCCCGTTCGTTTGTCTACCATCCTAGATGGTTATTTATACTTTCTTTTCTGTCCTTTTACTCCAGCACACCTTTCCCATCTTCACTTTCGGTGGACCCTGCTTCCTATTTGACGGACAAAACTGAGACAATCAAAAGGGACTGACTGCCTCCACCACATCTGTGCTGCATCGCTGCTTTCCATCTGGGACTGTGCGTGGGCTGCCCAGGCTCCGAGCCAAGGTCAGCTCCTCCGAATCCCAGCGCCTTTTACTTGCTCAAAGATGTTTCTCTGGCAATTCTCCACTCTCTTCTGCACCCTCAATTATTTTCTCTTCTGTGTTATCTAAATGGTGACACAAATAAGTTGTTCTTCCTTCCATCTTAAGAAAAAAAAAATCCAAAGAACTGTACTGATCCCCATCTTCCTCCTTCGTATACTGCCCATTCCTGTTTCCCTTTATGGCAAAACTCCTTGAAAAAGTTGAATATATTCACTGGCCTCAATTTCTCTCCTCTCATAATTCTTTTAAATTCTTTTCAGTCCATCAAAATTATTTCTCTCTGGTTAATAAATGCAAACATCATCTTACTTTGCTTACTGGCTAATTATTCTCCCCTTCAGGAAACGCCTTCTTTATTTGCTTCTACGACAGCACACTCCCTGGGTTTCTTCTTCTGTGTCTGGCCACAGCTTCTCAGCCTCCTTTGCCCTTTCCTTACCATTCCTACTCCCTCTGAATACTGACAGACCCAGAATTCAGAACTGCTCCTTAAAACATTTTTTATTTTGGGTACACCCTGTGGCATGTGGGATCTTGGTTCCCAGACCAGGGATCAAACCTGTGCCCTATAAACTGAGAGTGTATAGTCTTAACCATTGGACCACCAGGGAAGTTCCCTGTTCTTTTCTATCTGTACTTTTTCTTAGTGATCTCATCCATGCACTTAGACAATGTCTTTATGTAGAAGGCAGATGACTCCCACATATTTGTCTTCTGAATTTCAACTCAAGTAAATGTACAACTGTCTATCTGACATCTCTACCTGGGTGTCTAATAGTTTTTCATCTTAATTGATTATCTCCAAGACTGGCCTCCAAAACCTGCCTCCATCCCAATAAATGGTGACTCATTTCTCCTAGCTGCTTATGAAAAAATCCTAGCAGGATCCTTGTCAGTTCTCTTTCTGTCACACTTCATGGCCATTCTAGGGTTCACTTTCAAAATACACAGTCCACACTTCTGTCCTCTACTCCACTGCTACCACCCTGATCCAAGCTCCCATCGCCTCTCACCCAGACTCATTTTCTTACTGCTATCTTTTATGTGGGGACAGAGAAAAAAACTGTACAGCTGGGAAGAAAGGTTTCACTTTTATCCCCATAATGATGTTCAGCTTTATCTGATATTTCAATCCTTTTCTGTCTTCTGAGCATCCTTTAGGAGTGTGGATACTCTGGACTGTTTTCCCTGGGGAATCCACAGGGTAGATATCCTGCCTGCTGAAAACCCAGATCAGACATAGCTGTGGTGAAGACAAGAAAGCCAGCATCTGTGAACACAGAGCTGCTAAGCTTGGCTCCTTTTCTCTCTCACTCAGATCATTTTCATGTTCCAAAGAAAAGACTAGTTGGCTAAGGGCTTCATTTTCCAGGCTAGAAACAGCTGTTAAGACACTCTAGAGAAAGTCTCATTTACTTGTTCAGCTTTGGCTTCCCAAGGGTAAGAGTGAGACCAAAAAAAAATTTATCTTACAAGACGTGCCATGAGAAAGGGATTAGGAATGAAAAAAAAAAAAAGCTGAAATGCAGAGTTACTAGCTATACTGAAAAAAGATGGTCCCATAAAAGTAGAAGAGTATGTGTGACTCACATCATGACATGCAGAATTAAAACTGAAATTCTCAAGATGAATTAAATATTAAATTTTATTTATATATCAAGGGCTATCTTTTAAATTAATACTTTAATGGTTTTAAATTATAATTTTTCCATTATTCTGTTTTTCAAGATTAGGGTGAGCATGCTCCTTGGACACCATGATTAATAACCTTCATCTAAAGTATATGAAAGTCCAATGATTCTTATATATAGTTGAACTCTTTATACAGCACAGGATTGAAAATTTCCAAAACATAATTTCTCCATTAGTTCCATCACTACACATTTTTACGTCTGCTAGTGAAATTAAAAGATGCTTACTCCTTGGAAGAAAAGTTATGACCAACCTAGATAGCATATTCAAAAGCAGAGACATTACTTTGCCAACAAAGGTCCATCTAGTCAAGGCTATGGTTTTTCCAGTGGTCATGTATGGATGTGAGAATTGGACTGTGAAGAAGGCTGAGCGCCGAAGAATTGATGCTTTTGAACTGTGGTGTTGGAGAAGACTCTTGAGAGTCCCTTGGACTGCAAGGAGATCCAACCAGTCCATTCTAAAGATCAGCCCTGGGATTTCTTTGGAAGGAATGATGCCAAAGCTGAAACTCCAATACTTTGGCCACCTCATGCGATGAGTTGACTCATTGGAAAAGACTCTGATGCTGGGAGGGATTGGGGGCAGGAGGAGAAGGGAACGACAGAGGCTGAGATGGCTGGATGGCATCACCGACTCAATGGATGTGAGTTTGAGTGAACTCCGGGAGTTGGTGACAGACAGGGAGGCCTGGCCTGATGCAATTCACGGGCTCGCAAAGAGTCGGACACGACTGAGCGACTGAACTGAACTGAGTGACTTTTTGAAAGAGTTAATTTCCTTATTTGCTTACAAAATTTATTAATGTGACAAAAACTGTATTCTTCCTGAGCAGTTTCACTATCTGAAATACTTTCTATTTTTTTAAGGTTGTTGAAATTCCTCCAGATGACAAAAGAATTCTTTTACACTATGAAGAAAAAAAGACCAAAATACTATTTTGTAAATAAATCTTTAAATTAAATCAGAGATATCATAGTTAGGATAAATCTTTTTAAAAACTTATTTAGAATTTCTTTTCACTTTGCAGAAAATTCAATCTAAATTCTCCAAGGAATGAAGTCCTGGGCAAATGACGAAAACCACAAAAAGTCAACATACTTGCTGCTATGATTGTGTGACCTGTCCTGAAAATCACTATAGTAATCAGACAGGTAATTAATTACACTCCCTACAACATGCACAGTGATACACCTGAACCATTTCTCTTTAAGCTGATTTTTTAACATGAATTCTATTTGGTTTATTTTTTTCATTTCAGAAAATAAAAAGTGTTTAATGCTTCTGCAGCAGATGAACACTCAATACCTAACAAATGTAAAAGTAACTTCACTTCCAAGGGAAGATGTTGTTCCTCTCCTAGACTTCCTCTCCCAGCACCTCTTAAAATAATGCAAGTTCTCTGTCAATTTTTGTCTATGTATCCCACACAGACATGTCTGATTTGTAACTGAGACACAGTAACTATAGATAAATAAATGCTGAATTAACTAAACTGAGCATGATGAATACCTAGAGGTGTGCATACCCTAGAGATCTCATTATTCCTACCAACAGGCTTGTTCAATCAGCTTGTTCAAGATTACAGGACCCATAAGGGATAAAGAAAGGGCTGGAAATATGTCTGGTACCAAAGCTCTTATTCTTGACAGTCCCTGAACTGCCACCTATCATAGCAAGTTCATGAGAGGCTAACATCTATCTTGAGTATATTAATTTTCTAAAGACTCATGGCCCGGATGAATTTTTCTCTTTTTCTCTTTTTCTCTCCCACTCTTCCTGTTCCCTCACTGTCACCCTTTCTTTCTCACCTTCCTGGGTCATGTGCATGCTTTATTTTAATAAGTAACCGATGTGACAATTATCTATATCCATTTTCCAGTCAGAACTCTCACTGAGGAGTCTCATCTGTAGCACTGGGGACAATCATCTGGTTTAAATATTTGCAATGTAACCAAATCTGCTGTGTCTTTTAGATACGGATCATTGCCTTTTATACAACAACGAAACTCACTGGGCCCCTGTAGGGAGCACAATGTGCTTTGAAAAGGAAATGGAGTACCTTGACTCCTTGGCTATCCTGCTCCTGGCCCTCTCTCTGCTGGGAATCCTGTTTGTTCTGGCCATTGGCATAATATTTACGAGAAACCCGAACACACCCGTTGTGAAATCATCCGGGGAATTGATGGTCTGCTACGTAATCCTCTTCTGTCATTTCCTCAACTTTGCCGGCACAGGCTTTTTCATTAGAGAACCACAAAGCTTCACGTGTAAAACCAGGCAGACACTATTTGGCATGAGCTTTTTACTCTCTGCATCTCCTACATTCTGATGAAGTCCCTGAAAATTCTGCTGGCCTTCAGCTGTGATCCCAAGCTGCAGAACTTCCTGAAGTGCTTCTATAAACCCATCCCCATCATTTTCACTTGCACGGGCATCCTGGTTGTTGTTTGCACCCTCTAGCTCATCCTTGCAGCCCCTGCTGTGGGACAGAATGTCTCCTTGCCCTCACATTATCTTTGAATGTGAGGAGGGGTCCATTCTTGCATTTGGCTCCATGCTGGGCTATACCGCCATCCTGGCCTTCATGTGCTTCATTTGTACCTTCAAAGGCAGGAAATTACCTGAGAATTACAATGAGGCCAAATTCATAACATTTGGCATGCTCATTTGTTTCATAGCTTGGATCACCTTCATCCACATCTACCACATTTGGCAAATATATGCTGGTTGTGGAGATCATTATTATTTTAATATCTAACTCGGGCTCCTATGTTGCATGTTCTTCCCCAATGCTATGTTACACTTTCTAAGCAAGAGAGTAACACAAAATCTGTCTTTCTCAAGATGATTTACAGTTACTCTTCCCACAGTGCAGGCAGCCTTGCCGTGAGCCATAACAACGTCACAATAACCAACCCCAGCTCTGCTGGTGGGTCTGCAATCCAGCAGAAAAGCAGAGATCTTCAGGTACAAGGCTTTGCACACATATGCAGAGAAAATGCTACATGCATAGCTAAAGCTTTGCCTCGAAAAAGAATCTCAAGTATATGAATGAGTCCTTAAGACATGATACGTTTCAGAATGAAATGTTTTCTAGAATCTTTGCATTTAAAATGTGCATTTACTTCCTGAACAAATATACACTATGTTTCTACACTACTACTACCTGCACCACATTTCCCCCTGTTCAACCACCTGTGTAAAAAGAATATAGAGCCCTCAACCTGAAACTCCTTTCATTCCTCAGCCACCCCCATCAGCCTCCATCTTTACCTACTTCTTTTTAGGCACAGAGTCAAAGGTATCTTTTCTATCGAAATCAATCCGTAATGCATCATCCTTATTCCATTCTCTATAACTGCTCCTCAAACCTCTTTGTATGGGTTCTCCTCCTCTGCTGAGCATCTTTACCTTCTAGCCTTGTCTGCTGAACAGGCAGTTGATCAATTAAGGTCACTTAAACAAGAAGTTGAGCAGTTACCATGTTCTGGTGATATGCTAAATACAAAGGTACAAAAAAGATTGAGGCATCATTTCTGACTTGAAAGAGCTCAAAATCCTGGGGAAAACAGTCACAAAATCATTGTTCAGTCACTCAGTCGTGTCTAACTCTTTGTGACCCCATGGACTGCACCACACCAGGCTTCCCTGTCCTTCACCATCTCCTGGAGCTTGCTCAATATCATGTCCATTGAGTCAGTGATGCCATCCAACCATCTTGTCCTCTGTCGACCCCTTCTCTTCCTGCCTTCAACCTTTCCCAGCATCAGGGTCTTTTCTAATGAATAGGCTCTTTGCATCAGGAGGCCAAAGTAGTGGAGCTTCAGCTTCAGCATCAGTCCTTCCAATGAATATTCAGAGTTCAATTCCTTTAGGACTGATTGGTTTACACTCCTTGCATCCAAGGGACTCTTAAGAGTCTTTTTGAAAGCATCAATCAGTTCAGAGCAGTTGTGATGGACGGTTGTAATGTGAGTAGGGCAGTATAATCATATAGTGAAGTAGCGCTTAGCCACCAGGGGAATAATGGGAGGGTTTTAAAGAAAGTTAAATAAAGAATGTGATATTTAGCTGAAGCCCTGAAAAATGAGTAAGAGTCATGGCTAATCAAAGAAAGTACAGAAAGCTGTTCCAGA
The DNA here is from genome assembly GCA_006410675.1 of Oreotragus oreotragus. Lineage (NCBI taxonomy): Eukaryota > Metazoa > Chordata > Mammalia > Artiodactyla > Bovidae > Oreotragus > Oreotragus oreotragus. Next base: position 127,869 of record SJYX01007479.1, read on the forward strand.
TAAAGTGGGAAAACAGCAGAAGAAAATGTATCAAGAGTATGTACCCAGGGAAGGACAGTCATTTTGTATGACTAGAGAGAAGTCTTCAGCCATATGTAAAGATGAAATTATAAATGAATGTCACAGACCAGAGTTCTTTTATGAAAACCTTAGGTCTTTATCTTATGGGTTGAAGGTGACGATCAAAGAAAGATAACAGATTCATAGTCCTGTTCTAGCAATTTGAATGTACTTCATGCCACTGAACAGTGTACTTAAAATTGTCAAAACAGTAAATTTATGTTGGTGGTTTAATCACTAAGTTGTGTGTGACTCTTTGTGACCCCATGGACTGTAGCCCAACAGGCTCCTTTGTCCTTGGAATTCTCCAGGCAAAATTACTGGAGTGGACTGCCATTTCCTTCTCCAGGGGATCTTCCCAACCCAGGGCTCGAACCTGGGTCTCCTGGATTGCAGGCAGATTCCTTACTGATTGAGCCTCCAGGGAAGCTCAAATTTATGTTATATATATTTTATCACGATAGAAAAAAAGTATGCAAAAAGAGTCCTATTTAAGGCAGATCACTCTGACACAAGGCAATGGATGGTCTAGTTAACAGAGGATTAAGATCTATGCCAGGGAACAGAAAGAAGGAGGTGTGTGTGTGTGTATTTATGTGTGTGTGTGTGTTTATGTGTGTGTTTGTGTGTTTATGTGCATGTCTGTGTGTGTGTGTGTGTGTGTGCATTCAAGCTACACAGGAAGTGGGAATTTATTTTGAAGTAGCTGTTGAAGGTTAAGGTAATAGGCTTCTAGCTTGGTTCACTGAAGGGTGGCATAGAATACAGGAGAAAGACTAATTTAAAGTAAACGAAAAATATTGGACTTGCCTGGAGTTTAATATTGGAGGTGCCTGGAGTCATCTCAAGATGTAACAGGCATTTACATGGATATAAGACTCTGAGCTCAGGGAATAGTCAGGCTGGTGATAAGCATTTGGATGCATGTTCATATCATTTCTATCCTTATAAAACAGATAAATGACAAAATAATATCTCCCTCCTTTTCCTACCTGAATGCTTGAGGGAATAGTGTCATAAATGACTTGTGATCTATTTACTCTGAGACCACTAAAATCTGGCTTCTAGTTGTACCAGTCTACAAAAAAAGAATCTCAGAAAAATGAGGCTTTTTAATCTATCAAATTCAACGGTCATTTTTAAGCATCTCTTTTGAATCTTAATGGCATTTGTGGTATAATTCCTCCTCCTTGAAATTCTCTTTCTTCATTACCGCCATAGCTTTTTTAAAGCTTTCAATTATTCCTCAATCGAATGCAAAGGCTCTTTCGGTTCTACTCTGACATCCCTGACCATTCAGATTTGGTCTCCATTGCTGATAGGTCTTCCTCCTTTTGACTCTAAATGTGGTCATTCCCCAGAGTTCCTCCATCAGTATGAGTCTCGCTTCTTTCAACACCCTTTCTCACTACAATATTATCCCATCTTCATGTCTTAACTTTGATGCAGATAACTCGCCAAACTCTCTGGTCCAGGTCACTCTCTAATCAAACTACCTGCTTGTCGCTCTAACACTTCAAAGTCATTATGCCTAAAATTTATTCCATTATTTCCTCCTCCTCACTCCTCCTTCTGGTGTTTTCGATTTCTCAGCTTGTTGTACTACCACTGGACTAGGTGGAACCCTGGAATTCATCCTAGTCACCTTTAACTTCCCTGGTGGCTCAGATGGTAAAGCGTCTGTCTACAATGCAGGAGACCCGGGTTCGATCCCTGGGTTGGGAAGATCCCCTGGAGAAGGAAATGGCAATCCACTCTAGGACTATTGCCTGGAAAATCCCATGGACAGAAGAGCCTAGTAGGCTACAGTCCATGGGGTCGCAAAGAGTCGGACACGACTGAGTGACTTCACTTCACTTCACCTTTAACTTCACTATTTCCTTCATTCTTCTCTATGTTTAATTCATCACCTATTTATTTTTAAGTCTTTATTGAATTTGTTACAATATCATTTCTGTTTTATATTTTGGTTTTTTGGCTGTGAAGCAGGTTGGACTATTATCTCCAAGACCAGGGAATGAACCCACACACCCTGCATTGGAAGGAAGTGTTAGCTGCTCAGTTGGGCCCGACTTGTTGCCACCCCACGGACTGTGACCCACCAGGCTGCTCTGTCCATGGAATTCACCAGGTGAGAATATAGGAGTGGGTTGCCATTCCCTTCTCCAGGGGAATCTTCCTGGCTCAGAGATTGAACCTGGGTATCCTGCATTGCAGGCAGATTCTTTACTGTCTGAGCCACCAGAAGGCAAAGTCTTAGCTACTGGGTAGCCAGGGAAGTTCCTGTCTTTTATTTTCTAACTCCTGCATTTTCTCAAAATCTTGCCAAGATCCTTACCCCTGTCTTTAGTTCCTTAACCTAGGCCTTCATCACTTCTTACATAGATTATTGAAATAGGCTTCAAATTGACTCTGGTCTCTACAGAGAAGGACTCACTAAACCTTCCACTCATTTCTGATACACATATTTCTATATTAAAAACCTCTTTGCTTTACTCATTTGTTTTTAAACCTGCAATTAGTCAAAACCCCTTATCCAAATGCTCAAATTCTGCAAGTCCAGCTCCAACATGTAGGTAATGTCTAGTGCCTCACCCTTGGGAAATGGCCAACTGCTGGAGATTGTCTGCTCCCACCCCTCAGAGCCCACCTCTTCCCTCTGCCTTAATGTCCCCTCCACCCCTCTGTCCTCCTCACTGGTCCATCAGATACAATTCAACCATCTCCTCTTCTACCAAGCTTTTCTTTCTGCTTCTGTCAAAGCACATATTACATTTTACTGCATTCATCTGTTTTTATTCTAATTTATTCTACTAAAATTTATCAAATGTTTTACTATACACAGGCATACCATTCTATGCAAGGGGAATATAGAAATGATACAAGACAAACAAGTTCTCACCTCTTGAAGAGTTTACATTCTAGTGTTTTCAACACTTTGCAGTGAGCAGTCAATTCTCCTTTAGAAAGAGCTCTTTCAACTGCCCTTTCCTCTCTGCTATTACTACTGTCGGCATCACAGTTTAAGCCTTTATGACTTTATCTCTCTCTTGTTGGAAAATTCCATACTAGTTACCTACCCCAAGAGTCCCCTTTTGATACACAGAATACATCATTACAGATCAACTTCTAACAAGTTTGTTCCAATACTATCGTTTTCCTATTCAGAAAATTGAATAACCTCCTATTGCCTTCAGAATTAAATTCCCCCACCTTGCTAAGCAAGACCTTCCACAGTCTTATCTCAGCATGGACTAAACATTAAGATAAATAAATGAATAAGCAAATGAAAAGAACAAAGATATTAATCCTAGGTGACTGCTTAGCTTAAATGTATTTACCTACAATATGGTGATGATATCTCATGAAATTGTTAAGGGTATGAAATATTCTGATGTACATGAAAGTGTTAAGAAATGAGTATTCTGTTTGTCATTTCATTGACTCATTGTGCTGTTGACATGAAAACAGTTTCTCCTATTGACATGGGAGCAAAGCTGTGGGAACGCTTTCAGATTCTCAAGTGTAATCACACAAAATAGAAATCCCAGCACTGTTGTGCCAACAGAGCGATAAAGGAAATATTGTTTCCTAGGAGTTGTGAGTTTTACTACAGTTACAAAGCTTTCAACAGTTATCCCACAAGAAAATGCTATTCAACCTATGAAATTAAGTTCTGAATCCTTTAAACCCAAAGCTACCTCCTTGTTCCATGTAAAATGAACAATTAAATGAATGACTATTTTACCTTTCATTTTTCTGTTAACTTTTGAGGTTTCTGAATTCAACTGGGTATAAATGATTTTCTTACTATTTGGTCATAAAGGGCTTATTTTTTATTATAAAGACAGTATACAAATATTATAAAAATGAGAAAATAAATTTATTATTTCTTCCCTCAGACTGTAAAGAATCTGCCTGCAATGCAAGAGACCTGGGTTTGTAAAGCTCGGACTGTAAGGAATCTGCCTGCAATGAAAGAGACCTGGATTTGATCCCTGGGTTGGGAAGATTCCCCTGGAGAAGGGAATGGCTACCCACTCCAGTATTCTAGCCTGGAGAATCCCATGGACAGGGGAGCCGGGTGGGCTACGGTCTTTGGGGTTGGAAAGAGTTGGACATGACTGAGTGACTACTACTACTACTACTAAGAAAATAAAAATAAGCAAATGAACACTCAAAAAAGGACCCATATAGTCATCTCCTTACTCTGTTTGCGGAGACACACTTATATTTTATTGCTAAAATGCAGGGGTGGGGAAATAATATACATCGTACCACCACTTTTATTGGCAGGATGAATCAAAAGCCTATAAGCCCAGGTCGTGAGGACCTCGAGAGCAAGGTCCAAGTGTAATTGTGCACTCTGGGTTTGGTATAAGGCCACCTCCGAAACTGGCATTCAATAAATGTTAAATGAGCGATTTTAATGTTCTCACCAATTTTCCTTACATCTTGGCCAGCACAATAACTCAGTGTCTGTGTTCCCAACTTTCTCCACAGTTCTTGAGCTATCTTTAAACCAATCCTTCAGATAGGCCCTTCACTGCCATGGTCAACAAAATTAACTTCCAGAGCAGAAAAAAATGAATTGCATAACCTTCAAAAGATAGTGGAGAATAAGCATGTGAGCAATGAAACATGGAAGTAAGTGACACTTCCACTGTGATGTTAAAAAGAAAGGATATGCCCTCTCCCAGCTTCTTTTCCCTTCTTGCTGCTTCTGTGGAGCAATGGAGCTATGATCTCAGATCATGAGATAGAATCTGCAAGTTGAAGACAGCAGAGCAACAAACCTGAGGAAGACTTGGTCCCCAACACTCTGGCACTGCTTTTTCAGCCCTGGATTACTTATGCTTAGAGAATATGTAAGAAACACAAACAGCCTGATAAAGTCATGTATGGGCTGCTTGTCTGCTTTAATGAGTGGCCAATTATAAAATCAGTGTCAAGTACTGGAAGACAAAACACACAAACAGATGTATACATCAAAAGGTCTTTGGAGGAAAATCTCAATTGACATTTCTTGCATTTCATAATTTCAGCTCTTATATAATTTTTCTGGTACCTGGTATTATGTTTCCAGCCAAAATCAGATTACAGGAAAATAAAAGTTTGAGAATGCCAGACCTAAAACAAATTAATCAAAGATCTTCTCATTTTTGCAAATAGCCATTCCTTCACATCTATAAATATGTGAACTTGATCTGTTTCTTGCTTGTTAGAAATAGAAGGCAGGACTAGAAGATGTACAAGCTGACAGTGTGAAATCTAGTCAGCAGTTAACCAGTGGGCCTGTGTTAGACTATTTCCCATCTAAAGAGCTATCAATTGTAAATACTTTAGATAAACAAAACCTGGAGGTCAAATTCTGCAAGTTACCAATGTAAAACTATGGAATCCAGGATATTAGTCCTTACATGCCACTGTGTAGACATAAGAACTGACAGTAAGAGATGCCTATGTTGGTAAAAAGCACAAGAAAAGTGAAGAGTTGAAGGGTGCGAGTTATTTATTGTATTTGCAACCACCTATTTCCAAAAAGAGATCTGAAGTGTATTTTTTAAAAGGAAAATACATATAATAGAATTCTTAAAATAAACATTCTAGAAGGCAAATAATGGAAAGGCCTTCTAGAAAGGCAAATAATAACTGAAATTGAAGCCAGGAGTAGTGATTGCTTTTGTGCTAAACTTAGCTCTGGGCATCTTGGCAGACAAGGGAGGTGGACACCAGCGCCCTCAGCGGGCATAACCTGCAGTGCTGTTGGGAAGTTCATCGTCTCCAAGGCTTGTTTTCTGGTCTCCGCTCCTTCAGCATTTGCTGTGTTCCAAGTCTCCATCCCTCTTTATAAATCTCTGAGGAACTGTCTACTCCATGTGACACTGAAAGGACTGTCAATCCTGGAGCACTACAAGGGTGGAAAGCATCTGTGAGTGAGCCAGCCACAGAGTCCTGGGTCCTCTCTGCACTGGGAAGCAGACAGAAAGACCCTCCTTGATTTCAGTTTGTGAACGACAGTGCTATCAACCTTCACCTTTCCTGTCACATGAAGGAAACTTGTTTGAGACAGAAGATAGTGAGTTCAAAATGAAAAGTGAAACTGAGCCAAGCCATACAGAAGAGGGAAGCGGGTAGAGGGGAAGAAGAGGGGAGGGAGACCAACATTTGAACACCTCGATACAGCAGTAACTAAAGCTGAACTCTCTTTAGACTATCGGCTATGAAAGCAAACAATTTTCCCGTTTCTTCAGTTTATTTTTCTTGGATGTCTACTAATTGAAATTAAAGAATCATGACAAACACTTGTGTCTCACATCACTGGTTACACGTTCTCATCTGTAAAATGAAAGACATGGAATAAATTGATTTCAAACTTCCCTTTCTAATCTAAAATTCTAGAGTTCTGACTAGATTAATATGCGAATTCCTTCAGTACAAGGATATTATCTCATCAACTTTGGTATCAAGAATTTGTGCCACTTAGAAGAGTCTCAATAGCTATGTCTTGGAATCAGTTGAAAAAAATAGGTGGGCCACTCTTCAAATCTATTCTATAATTATTTAGCTCTAATTTTGCGTACTTATTCCCCATCTGTATCCCCAAATAAAGCAGTATCAGATATATCCTCATAGGTTCTCTTTCCTGGAAAAAGAGCTAAATAATGCAGCTAAATCACTGAATGTGTTTACAACCCAAGTGAGAAATACACTTTGAACTATAAGTCTGATTTCATGGGAAATATAATATTCCAAGAGAGTTATTTATTAGTGACATAGTTCAAGTTAGGGAGAAAAATTATTAATCATTCTACTCATAACGAACTTTTAAATCAGAGGGAGTATAAAAGCATTTACTGGGTCAGTAGTTTTAAAAAGTAGAAGCCAAATTTTGGAACTCTAGCTCATGAATCTGTTAATGTCAAGACTTTCTTTTCTTTCAAGTATCTACTCCTAGTCCTCAGATAGAAATAAAAATGCATATTTACATACACATCCTCCAGGATGGGGAAGAAGATGACAAATCACTCTGCTAAGCCACATGAGCGAGGGTCCTTTTCTGGTTCACCTCTAAGAGCCAGTGTGTATTTTGTTCAGAGGCTCTTCCTACTAACCTAGTGTGTGGAAGGCTGCAAATCAGTGCTTATAATGAAGCTCTAGTGGAAGCTGAGAAAACAGAAGGTGCAAATTATATGCAGAACCAAGGCTTCCAGTGGTGGAAGAAAAAGAGGAAACTTGCCTATTCTATTTCCAGTGGGCATAGGTGAGTGAATTGCTATACAAAAGCAATGGCTGTCTAATAATTCATAGTACTTTTATAAATTTATAAATAACACACACACATTTCTATTTTCTAGTAATTAAACTTTTCTCCATATTCAACGCGTTTTCGCGGGAAAAGCAGAGCGAGACCTGTTGGTCACAGACTGGTCTTCTCATAGTAAACATCCTTAGGAACATTGGAAGAAATATCACATACACACAGGAGCCCCTGAAACGCTTTGCTAGGAATATTTATGTAAGTGTCCTTGTCCTTGGTATTACCTTTGTGTAGTAAGATTAGCTTCTCAAAGAAACATTCCTTGATACTGTTACCACATCTTAACTGTGCCTTAGTTTTCTTATGTGAAAAAATGATGATAAAATGTGTATTCCACCTGCCATATAGGGTTACTATAAAGATCTTCCCTGGCGGCTCAGCTGGTAAAGACTCTGCCTGCAGTTCAGGAGACCCTGGTTCAATCCTTGGGTTGGGAAGTTCTCCTGGAGAAGGGATAGGCTACCCATTCCAGTATTTTGGGGCTTTCCTAGTGGCTCAGATGGTAAAGAATCCACCTGCAATGTGGGAGACCTGGGTTTGATCCCTGGGTCGAGAAGATCCCCTGGAGGAAGCCATGGCAACCCACTCCAGTATTCTTGCCTGGAGAGTCCCCATGGACAGAGGAGCCTGGTGGACTACAGTCCATGGGGTTGCAAAGAGTTGGACATGACTGAGCGACTAAGCACAGCACAGCATAAAGATCTAAAGAGATAATGTACCATTAATGTGTTTTGAAAGCTACAAATCACTATTCAAAAATATTATTATTATCCTCATCACTGTTATTACTAGTTTTCACAACAATCTTGTGAAGTTGGTAACTATTACCAAGGAGGAAATTATGGAACAGTAAGATTAAGCATCTTGCCTGAAGTCTACAGCTATTTAGTGTCCAAACAGATGTGAATTCAGACACTCCAACTTGCTGCTAGACCATACAAATCCATGTACTCTGCAAATTTCAAGCAGAAAAGGCTTCCAGAGTTGTATATCAACACTTTTTTCATGCCTTTGATCTAAAAATGTTTAAACTTAAGGGGACACATTAGATGACTTTACAGACATCCAAGTATCAGGTTAGAATCATAAAACTGTTTCTCCAGTGAGTCAATCAAAACCAGATACAGAACAAGAGGAAAGCCTGTGTTGAACACAGTGTTTACTCAACCAGGAAAAGATATTCTTGGAACATTGTATATCAACACTTTTTTCATGCCTTTGATCTAAAAATGTTTAAACTTAAGGGGACACATTAGATGACTTTACAGACATCCAAGTATCAGGTTAGAATCATAAAACTGTTTCTCCAGTGAGTCAATCAAAACCAGATACAGAACAAGAGGAAAGCCTGTGCTGAACACAGTGTTTACTTAACCAGGAAAAGATATTCTTGGAACCTTCAAATTGTGTTAAATTTACTAGTTTGGAAATAGGAATTATTATATACTGTAGATGAAACAGTAATTCAGGACAACTTTTTGAAGGTCAATTTGTCAGTATTTATCACAATTAAAGAACAGTCTCTGACTTAGCAATTCTCCCGCTAGAACATTCATACCTCAGAAATAAATTCTCAACTACACAGAAATATATTTATTTACAAGATATTCCTTGTAAAAAACCATATAAAGATAAATTTATTTTAAAAATATCAATTTAATACCAAAAAATAAAATAAAAAATTTTTAAATTTCAAATAAGTTAAACATTTATAAAGAATTCACTAAATAAATTATGGCACATTTGTTCAATAAATGACTGTTCAGCCACTTGAAAAAGTGAAGTAAGTTTATATGAACAGGTATTGAAAGCCCTGGCTTCCATTCTGAATGTTGAAAATCAGTTGCAGAATAGTAAATTTTTTGCATATATAATATATATAAAGATTGGAAAGATAAGAATCTAACTGAAAACTAGTTTTCCCTAAAGAATACTTGGTTGAGTAGACTTTCATTTGCTATGTTTCACTACTGTTTAAATTTTCATTACAATGAGCATGTTTCATTTCAGAATAAAAATTTTAATAAAAATAATTTCTCAATTTAGCCCATTCACTTTTTTGTGTTATCACAATGAAAATCATAAAAAGCTGTTTTATGTAATAAAAATGGAAAATAAGTGGCAAAGAATATTCTAAAAAAGAATAAGAATGATAAAGGTGGGAGAAGTACCAGCAGTCAGTAGTGCCTCCAGATAAAGTAACAATAATTAAATGATGCAATATTGAAACAAAAACAAACATAAGTAAAACAGAACATTAAAATCCAAATTAACCCATTTATATATTATAGTTAAGCAGTCAGTAAAATAAGAATCACATAATTCCAGGAAAGTGATTATTATGTAACAAGCAGAGAGGGATACTGAATTACAGTTTAGAGAAAATTGATTTAGATCTAAAATGTACACTCTGAATGAACTCTCTGTCAACTATTTGATTAAGAAAAGTGATCAAAAAAGTAAAGCATCACTTACAAAAAATAAAGTTATGATAAAATTCACAGAATTTAAGCGAAGTCTGAAGAAATATCATAACATCGTATTACTTGGACATTTTTGTTTGTGTGAACTGTGGACACGAGTTTGGGTGAACTCCGGGAGTTGGTGATGGACAGGGAGGCCTGGCGTGCTGCGGTTTACAGGGTCGCAAAGAGTCGGACATGACTGAGTGACTGATCTGAACTGAACTGAGAGTTAGAAACAACCTATGTCTACCATATAAATTAAAATAAATTATAATATATCTTTATAGCTAAATATAAAGATGCTGCATAAAAAGATAAATATAAAGATTAAGCTGTAAAATGGAAATGACTTATCATCTAATAAGTGAAAAAGCCAGGCTTCAGCAATACGTGAACCGTGAACATCCTGATGTTCAAGCTGGTTTTAGAAAAGGCAGAGGAACCAGATATCAAATTGCCAACATCTGCTAGATCATCGAAAAAGCAAGAGAGTTCCA
>SJYX01007480.1:3823-37065 GCA_006410675.1 Oreotragus oreotragus
TGCCCTGTGTGTGTGCTAAGTCGCTTCAGTCATGCCCAACTCTTTGCGACCCTATGGACTGTAGCCCACCAGGCTCCTCTGTCCATGGGATTCTCCAGCCAAGAATACTGAAGTGGACTGCCATGGCCTCCTCCAATCTTGAAATCTTAAAGTACATCTTGTACCAAGATAAAGAGAACGGTCAGTCCAAAGAGCTCAAAGGTCTATTACCTCCTCAAGCACTAGCATAAAAAACTCAGATCTATAAAATTAAAAAACACTTAAAAGATATATTAGTACTGGAAAGACTGGATCCAGATGATAAACTGAAAATCCATCATTGCCTCCTCGGCATTCCCATCACTAATACTGAGAGAGAAGATTTATAATATTAATATAAAAGTGCTTTGTAGAAAAACAAAAAGGAATCTAATTGGTGGATTAGAAACTAAAAGGATAACAGAGTAAGGCTGTTTTGAAAGAAGAAACCACAAACCAAAATGCACAGAAGGTAGATAGAGTAGGCAGAATAATAGCCCCCTGAATGATTCTAACCCCCAGTTACCTATGAACACGTTACATTACATGGCAGGTCACTTTGCCAATCAGCTGACCTTAAAATCGAGAGATTATTCTGGATTATCTGAGTGGGCTCAACAAAGGTCTTTAAAAGTAGAAGAGTAGGTGCGAGTGAGGCAAGAGGTCTACAGTCCAAACAGTCTACGGATGGCTTTAAGATGCACAAAGGGTGCTTGCTTTGGCAGCACATATACTAAAATTGGAATGATACAGAGATTAGCATGGCCCCTGCACATGGATGGCACTCAAACGTGTGAAGCATTCCATTTTTTTTTTTAAAGATGGACAAAGGGGCCACTAGCCAAGAAATGTGGGCAGCGTCTAGAAGCCAAAAAAAGCAAAGAAATGGATTTTCTCCTCAGGCCTCCAGAAAGGAACACATTGACATTTTAATTTTAGCTTGTGAGCTGTGTATCTGACTTCTGACCTGCTTGATTGTTCTACACCATTCAATCTGGTAGCCTGTGATTAATAACAAAAGTACAGCTGTATCCAGCTACAAATAAACTTCATATCTTTGAGAAAGTATATTGCAGATGATAAAGGTAAATTGAGAACACAGCTATCTGGTACTTTGGGGACTTGCTGTATTTGTCTCCTCACCAAGCAAACACACAGATGACTGTTTTCATAATTCTATACATGATAGTCTTATGTTAAACTACAGTCTTATAATTTTTTCAGAAATTTGAATTAAATTCCGCTTTTCATAAATACTCTGTTGTTTTTTTCTCTAGGACTGTCTTCTCACTTATGTAAAATTAGACAGCACAAAATACTGAGAAAATAACTACACAAGGTACAATACTGTTGTGCCAGAGAGGCATATAAATCAATCCATTATCTGAGTCCCACAGAATTCTAACCATCTGAGTGGGAGTTCTACTGTTGACAACAATTACAAGGCTCTCTTTCCGAGAAACAACCTTCTTCTAACTCACCAAAACCAAACATGCTGAGTCACAACACTCTACCATCCCCTTCTGGCATTTAACCATTTCGTGCTGGGAAAACAAATGAATTTCTCCACCACATTGGCACCTGGAGGTGGAAAAGCCCTTCCGGCCACCTAGCACTGCAGACCCTTTCCCTGCATACCAAGGAGCCTGGGCAGGGTTGATAAGTTGCTGTTTAGCTGCTCAGTCATGTCCAACTCTTTTGCGACTCTCTGGACTGCAGACGGCTAGGCTCCTCTGTCCATGGGATTCTCCAGGCAAACATACTGGAGCAGGTTGCCATTTCCTTCTCCAGGGATCTTCCTGACACAGGGGTTATATGGGCAGATTCTTTACCACTGAGCCACAACGGGGATCACAGCATCACTAAGAATTCTGCTAGAGCCAGTGGGGCGGAGGCAGCCAGAACCCAGGTCTCTCGAACTCCAGGCTCTACTGTTCACTGTTCTACCTCAATTCTCAATCTTTTTTCCAATCAAGACATAAGCAACTTTGCATTTTTCTCTTCTACTTGTAAAAGTGTACACATATACACAATACTAACCCACACACACAATTGGGAAATTCTTAACAGGGATTACATAGGGAGAGAGATTACCACCTCCCTTGGGACGTTATTATTTTTAAACAATAAGCATGTGTTGGCTTTAATTTTGAAATGAGGAGAAGGAAATTAAAAAAAAAAAAAAAGACATCAGAATACAAGAGAGTAAGACAGTGTAGAGATTCTCAAAGCAACGGGCTGGGGGATCCTTGAGAGTCCCCTAACCCTTTCCAGGAGTCTGCAGGATCAAAGCTGTTTTCATAAACTACTACTGATAATTCCATTTTTTTTTTTTTGCCTTTTTAAAATTCTCATTTTCTTACAGTGTGTAGTGAAGCTTTCCAGAGGCTCTGTGATGTATAATATTGTTAACAGACTGAATGCAGAAGCAGATAAAAGGATTCAGTTATCTTCTATTAAGTATTAGAGAGATTTGCAAAAATACAAAATAATGCCACTCTTCTTACTAATGGGGGGAAAATACAGTTTTAAAAATGCTATGTATGTTAACATGTAACAAGCTTAATATTTTTAGCAGATAAGTATCTTTATGATTTCCCAGCTTTAATTTCTAGAACAATAAATATTGAAAGTTATTACCAAATAAGTAAAACCTCTTCAGAGTCTGCAATAATTCTTAAGAGTATAAAGAAACTATGAGACCACATAGTCTTGAGAACTTGTTATAAACATGACATTAAATATGAAAAATAGTACATTATTAACAAACTTAATTATTGAACATATCACTAACATCCTTTTCAACTGATGATATACCGGTGTAATGTAAGAAAATGAAAACATCACACACTTTTGGGTTGGATACTATCCTTTCCACGAAACTCTACAAAAGGCAAATAATTCTAGGAAAAATAAATATAGCCCATAAATAATAGCTTAGGGGAATCATTTATTAGAGGCTTGGGTTTGGTTGGGTTTTTTTTTTAACAGAGATACTAGATGAGAAAAACATCTAATAGAATGCTGAAAGGAAAACCACATGCAAGTCTGGAAGTGACCTGAACATCCTGGAAATTCAAAGGCTATTATCGTCAGAATACAGAGCGCACAACTAAGAAGGGAACAAAAGTCTAGGGGTAAGTAGAGGTCAAGTCAAAGGCTTCTGCTGAGTATATTAAGGACTATTCTAGTGACCCACTGGACAGATGTGGGGAGAGGAAGTGGAATTTCAAGGACAACCCCCAGGTTTCTGGCTTAAAAAAAAAAAACAGTGAGAATGTAGTCATGAACTAAGATGGTAAATACTGCAGGAGGAGCAACTTCGGGAAAAGCATATTGAGTTTGGCTTTTGCATTAAAAGTGAATGAAGTCACTCAGTTGTATCTGACTCTTTGAGACCCCATGGACTGTAGCCTGCCAGGCTTCTCCATCCATGGAGTTTTCCTGGCAAGAATACTGCAGTGGGTTGCCACTTCCTTCTCCAAGGGATCTTCCCGACCCAGGAATCGATGCCAAGTTTCATGGCCTACAGCGAGACTCTACCATCTGAGCCACCAAGGAGGCCCAATCTTTCAGACCCAGGAATCCAACCAGGGTCTCCTGCATGGCAGGCACCTTGACCAGCAGAGCTACCATAGAAGCCTGACTTTTAAGCGCCTCAAAGATTCTACATGAAGATATCCAGCAGGCAGCCAGATCCATCGAGTTCCTGAGACTCTGGAACAGAAATGTAGATCTGGAACTTACTGGAATAGAGCATCTTTCTTCACCTTTAAGACAATAATGATTGTACCATGGCTTAACAGATATTTGTTAGGGGTGGGTGAAATCATTATTTTACCAATATGCAATCATATACTGTTTTGTTTTCGTAACCAAATTTCCATTCTCAACAAATAACTGAAAACATACAACATGTCAGAACATTTTGTGTTTCTATTGATTCTTCTATTACCTCCCTTTTCCTTTGTGAACTCATATCCTTATCTAATATCGTGAGATGGATGCTTAGCTTGTTGGTTTCAGGTCTTTCTTCTTTTCCAAACATGATTTTAAAATTTATTCCTTTCCCTCTAGGTATTTTAGCTGTGTCTGATAGCTTTCCTTTTCTTTACAACTCAGTGGTTTTTTTTCAGATATTCACAAAGTTGCACAACTTCACCAATAGCTAACTCCAGAACATTTTTATCACCTTAAAAGAAAACCCATTCCCATTAGCAGTCACTCTTCATTTTCTCTTCCTCTCACACACTGGCTACCACTAACCTTTTTTCTGTCTCTCTTTTGCCTATTCTATACATTTCATGTAAATGGAACCAAATAACACATGATTTTTTTATTAGCTTCTTTCGAGGTTCCTCTATGTTACAGAATCAGAACTTCATTCTCTATTGTGGTTGAAAAATATCCTTTTATATGGATAAATCACCTTCTGCTGATGAAATCCTTTCATCAGTTGGCAATCTGGGTTATTTCCACTTATTGGCTTTATGAATAATGCTGCTACGAACATTTGTATACAAAGTTTTACATGGATGTGTCTTCAGTTCTCTAGTAGGGGGATTGCTGGGTCATATGGTAATTATGTTTGACATTTCAAGGAACTAACAGTTTTCCACAGTGACAACACAATTTTATATTCCCAACAACAAAGCATGAGGTTTCAAGTTTCTCCATACCCTTGCAACACTTGTCATTGTCTGTGCTCTTAATTGTAGCTATCCTGGTTGTGGTTTTGATTTGCATCTCTTTGATAACTTGCATTTCACGTACTTATTGGCTACTTGTATATCTTGTATATCTTCGCAGGAGAAATGTCTGTTCAAATCCTTTGTGCATTTTTTTGAAGTTATTGATTTTAACTTTTCAACTATGGTGGGTCTTCGCTGCTGCACACAGCCTTCCTCTAGTGATGAGTCTGGGCTTCTCGCTGGGGTGGCTTCTCTTGTTACAGGGCAAGGACTCTAGGCACACGGGCTTAGTTGCTCCTCAGTTTGTGGGATCTTCCCGGACCAGGGAGCAAACCCCTGTCCCCTGCATTGCAAGGCGTTGTCTTAACCATTGGACCACCAGGGAAGTCCCATTTGCGCATTTCCTAATTAGGCTATCTGCCTTTCTATTAATGAGCTGCTAACATTCTTTCATATTCTGGAGGCTAGACACTTTATCAGATATTGCAAATCAGACTTGCAAATATGTTCTCCATTCTGTTGTTTTTCCTTTCTTAACAGTATTTGAAGCAGTCTTAATTCAGATCAAGTCCAGTGTAGGTATTTATTACTTGTGCTTTTGGTGTTGTATCTAAGAAACCACTGCCTAATCCAAGGTCATGAAGATTTATGTCAATGTCTTCATCTAACAGTTTTGTAGTTTGAGTTCATACATTTAGGTCTGAGGATCATTTTGTGTTAATTTTTGTGTGCTGTGAAGCAGGGGTCCAGCTTCATTCTGTTGCATGTGGATGTCCGACTGTCCCTGCTCAACTTATTGGAGAGACTGTTCTTTCCCCACTGATGTTCCTTGGTGTCCCTGCCAAAAGTCAACTAAACACAAATTTGGAGGTTTATTTTTTTGGATTCTCAGGGCTGCTCTGTTGATCTGCCTGTCTATCCTTATGTCAATATCAGTCTCTTGATTATTGTAGCTCTGTACTAAGTTTGAAACCAGGATTCTAAGAGTCCTCCAAATTTTTCTTCCCCAAGATTATTTTGGCTACTCTGGATCCCTTGAGTTTTCATATAAACTTTAGGATCATCTTGTCAATTTCTGCAAAAAAGCAAACTGGAATTTTGATATGGAGTATGCCAAATCTGGTAGATCCTCTTAGGAAGTACTGCCACCTTAACAATAATGTTTTCCAACCCACTTATTCAGAGGATGTCTTCCCACTTACTTAGGGATTTTTTTCAATGACTTGTTTTTAGCATAGCTACAAGTTTTAGTATACACCATCTGTGCTATCAGTTGTTTTTTTTTTTAAATGTGAAGTCTGCACTAAGTAATTCTAGTCAGTCTTTTTTTTTTTTTTTTTGTGGTTGCACCTTACAGCTTGTGGGATCTCAGTTCCTCAACCAGGGATTGAACCTATTCCATCCGCAGTAAAAGCACAGAGTCCTAACCACTGGACCACCAGAAATTCCCTATCACTTAGTTTTAAATGCTTTTTTATTTCCATCTGATTTCTTCTTTAACCCATAGATCATTCAATAATGTGTTTAATTCCCAAACATATATATTCACATTTTGAATCTATTACCCCTTACCATCTATCACCTCTCTTCTATGTTCCTTGGATATTTAACAAGTGAACTAGAAATTTATTCTTAACTTAATCCCCCTGCTCCAAAAAATTTATAAAATTTTGTACAATAACAAATATCAAGCAAAAGTAAATCAGAACAAACATAAAATAACTACCACTTTATCCTGAATATGAAAATGAGGAC
Organism: Oreotragus oreotragus; assembly: GCA_006410675.1. Classification (NCBI taxonomy): domain Eukaryota; kingdom Metazoa; phylum Chordata; class Mammalia; order Artiodactyla; family Bovidae; genus Oreotragus; species Oreotragus oreotragus. The sequence continues at coordinate 10,288 of SJYX01007480.1, forward strand.
AATGACAAAATCAGGGAGGAAAAAAAACAGGGGCCATCCACACAGCCTCAAGAGTTTCAACCAGAAAGACCAGAGCACAAATACAAACACTGCTTTAGCAAAGTGTTAATACATCTGATTTAAAATAATAAGGCCTTGACTCACTTTGAGTGGTGGCTAGGAAAATAGAGAAGGACTATCTGCCAGGAGAACTATAAAAGAATCAATAGTATCTGCTCATTTATTGGATGTGGATCGCAAGAGAGATGGGAGAGGCAGAGAAATGAAGATACCATTGACAGAAATAGGTAAATGAAAAGAGGAAAACAGAAATAGAAAATTGACAGGAAATAGAAAATGAAAATGAAATAGTTTTAAGAAATTATTAGCTCAATCTTGGGCACAGTGAATTTCAGATGATGAAAAATTAAGTACACTCTCACTTGAGTTCGAGCAGTATTATATATCCTGTGTACAAAATTCTACTACAGTAAATCCACTACATACGAATGAGTTCTGTTCCAAGAGTGAGTTCTTAAGTCCAGTTTGTTCATAAGTTCAACAAAGTTAGCCTAGGCACCCAACTAACACAATCGGCTCTATAGTACTGTACTATAATAGGTTTATAATACTGGTCACACAAATATACATAAAGACACAAAAAATAAAGAAAACATTTTAAATCTTGTAGAACAGGACCTTGAAAAGTACAGTAGTACAGCAGGACTGCTGGCATACAGGGTCTGGCACCAAGCGAACAGGCAGGCAGGGAGGGAGACGGGGGAGATGCAGAGCTGAAGGATCGTCAGCAACAGGAGATGGAGGGCAAGCTGCAATTTCACTCACACCTGACAACAACGGGACGCATATCTGCATCTCTGAAAGCTCACAAGTTAAAGATTCATATGAAGGGGAGTTACTATATATCCCAGTCACTGACAGGGGAGCCTGGTGGGCTGCCATCTATGGAGTCGCACAGAGTCGGACACGACTGAAGCAACTTGGCGGCGGCGGCAGCAGCGCTCTACTGTATCTAGCTGTTAATGAGTTTATCTTCCTTATTAAGACTATGGACAGGAACTTTTAANACTATATATCCCAGTCACTGACAGGGGAGCCTGGTGGGCTGCCATCTATGGAGTCGCACAGAGTCGGACACGACTGAAGCAACTTGGCGGCGGCGGCAGCAGCGCTCTACTGTATCTAGCTGTTAATGAGTTTATCTTCCTTATTAAGACTATGGACAGGAACTTTTAAGTAATTAATTGATGACTAAACAGAAAACAAAATCTTCAAGCAGTTGGCAATACCATACTGCAGACAGGAGACAAATCACCGCCAGAGATAAAAATGGCAAGCAGAGTCATACAGATCACTTTTTGCCCAAGTTCTTGGGCATTTCTGGTTCTCTCTATTGTGAACGATCCCACTGTCAGCACCTGGCTTCCTTAATAATGTATCAATATCTACGTTTCAGGTTATATGTCCAAAACAGATAGTTTATTCATTTTCTGGGCTATGTCTCTTCTTAAAAGGTCAATAAATATCCAGTCTACCTTTTAATTTGGCTGACAACAAACACACATGGAGTTGAAATGAGGTACTTAACACCACAAAGTCAGAAGGAAGCAGTGGCGTAAGCTTGGTCAAGGCTTGGTTTCCTAAGCACGTACAATCTTCTGGAAACACCAAGACAGGGACACACATAAACACAGAAGCAGAGTATCATGCCCTTGCAGCACGAACAATGATGCTTGGGTTGGCCGACCAACCAAATTCAACCATTTTCAAAATGCTAATTCTCTCCTGAAGGATGAAAAACAATCCCCCGCCACCTGCAAATGCAATGCTAGTTCCAAAGCAAATTTCCAGAGGACTCCAGAAATGGTGGTTGAGTCAGAGAAGGATCCCTGAAACCAGTGTACAAGCATTTTCTAATACAGTACACGGCATTACTGGACAGACAGATTTTAAAAGGAAAAACAACTAAAATATACTGTTAGTGGTAGATCTCGATCTAATGAAATTCCAAAGATGAAAGCCACTTGTGGCTTTCGTGTTAAAAAATGTTCTTCATGTAACCAGACTTAATATAAGTCTTTCCCCTGATATAACAATCAAGCTAACCCTCATACCAATACACAAATATACAAGGTAAACAGAAAGCTTAAACATACCTGAGTGTCAGAAGGAGCATGGGCTTTGGAATAAAATAAACTGAGGTTCAAGTGCCAGCTAGAGTACACACATAAATTACTTCAAATCTCCTTGCCTCGATTTCCTCACTTGTAATCTGGGGACCAATAAAAACTGTGGGGGCTGCTGTAAGAGGTAAGCATTAACTTATGGACAGATCCAGTATCATACTAGGCGCACAGCTGGCACTCAAGAAATGCTGCTCTCTGTATGTACTTTTTATAGCATTTTTTAGCAGTAGGGCTCAATATTAATCAGGACCCTAAAACTAGCAATGGTTACTTACATTCCTTCCAAAGCAATTGTTATTCAGTAAATTCATTTAAAAAATACTGCTCTTTCAGAAGGACCTTTAAGAAGGTAGGAGGGTCAACAGTGTGAAATACTACAAAGATGAGTTAAATAAAAATGAAAAACAGTCAGGAGACTAAGCCATTTGGAAGTCAGTGCTGGCCTGTGGGAGAGCAGGTCCAGTGATCAGAGCAGGATGAGGAGGGAAGGCAGTGAGAACAGACTAGTCATTAAATAAACTTAGCATCAAAGGAAGGAGAATGAGCAGCACCTAAGAGGGCAGTTTCTAAACCAGCTCAGTGTGGTTACATTACAGGACAGAGCTGAAGGGAAAAACACTGGGAAAAGGTTAAAATTACAGGAAAGAAGGAAAAATGAATGGAGCAAAGTCCCAAAAGATAACTGTGGGTAATGTGAGAGGGGAGGATCAAGATCAAAGGTAGCAGAGTCCAGCCACATCCGTCTTTCCTGAGATCAGCACAATGGAGGAAATACTGAGGACAACTGTAGCTGATTCTGTAATTAGAAAAAATGGAAATGTTAGAAAGCTCATCCCAAGTAGCTGCTATTTTATCTACAGCAAAAGGTGAGATCATCTGTCACAAGTGAATGGACAGAGCTGACCACATAAGATGAGAGAAAATTTCAATTCCACTGAATTTCTAAAATCGGACAAATGCTGCATTTTTAAGAATACATCTGATAAAGAAATGAATGATTATGGGTTTACCACACTATCACAGGTATTGAGATAGATACTCCACAAGTGTTACCAGTGTTACCGGGAGGACCCGGTAAGCAAAGTTTCCATTTTATAGCTCAGAAAACTCAAGTTCAAAAAGAAAACATGAATGACCCAAGATGACACGGATAGTTGTGTCTTACTCCAAATCGTAACCAAATAATCCCACAGTTTCTTCATAATGTGGTGGCGGGAGGTCACATTAACATTTATACTAAATATTTACCACAGTGAAAAGTCAGAAACAATGCAAAATATTCATAAATTATGGAATACTCACCCACTCCAGTACTCTTGCCTGGAAAATCCCATGGATGGAGGAGCCTGGTGGGCTGCCGTCTATGGGATCGCACAGAGTCAGACACGACTGAACAACTTCATTTTCACTTTTCACTTTCATGCACTGGAGAAGGAAATGGCAACCCACTCCAGTGTTCTTGCCTGGAGAATCCCAGGGACGGGGGAGCCTGGTGGGCTGCCGTCTATGGGGTCACACAGAGTCGGACACGACTGAAGCGACTTAGCAGCAGCAGCATGGAATACTCATATGACAAGAATATTTTTTATTAAAAAGCCAGTGATTTCTGAAGTCTTTTTAATAACAAGATATAGCAGATATCTCATGTTTTGGACCACACAGCAACATTCTCTTTTCCTGTGGGTGGGCTGATTTTCTTTACCTCTTTCCACTGTGCATAATCTTGGTAATATGTCAGCCTTGGAGGCTTCTCATCACCTTCACAGAGGCAACCCACCACCTCTTCCTAGGTACCACCAAGGTCTTATCTTGGTGGTAGATAAGATACCTTGGGCGACTGAACTGTATAACCTTCCCCAATTCTACAATTTAGTTCAGTTCAGTCGCTCAGTCGTGTCTGACTCTTTGCGACCCCACGAACTGCAGCACGCCAGGCTTCCCTGCCTATCACCAACTCACAGAGCTTGCTCAAACTCATATCCATCAAGTCCGTGATGCCATGCAGCCATCCCATCCTGTCGCCCCCTTCTCCTCCTGCCTTCCATCTTTCCCAGCATCAGGGTTGTCTCTAATGAGTCATTTCTTTGCGTCAGGTGACCAAAGTACTGGCACTTCAGCTTCAGTATTAGCCCTTCCAATGAACACCCAGGACTGATCTCCTTTAGGATGGACTGGCTGGATCTCCTTGTGGTCCAAGGGACTCTCAAGAGTCTTCTCCAACACCACAGTTCAAAAGCATCAATTCTTCGGCACTCAGCCTTCTTTAAGGTTCAACTCCCACATCCATACGTGACTACTGGAAAAACCATAGCTTTGACTATACACCACCACTACACACCTAAGAAGAGCTTCCTGAGGACAGGGACTTTTCCACTGACCTTTATATCCAGAGGCCCTGGACAGAAAATCAACAAGTTCTGCTTGGTTTCTATTTCTAAAAGGCAGGTAGTGAGTCTACAAGGTAAAAAGTCCACTTTAAGTATGTAAGAGTCAGATGTGCCTGTGTGCCTGTTGCTTCAGTCACGTCCGACTCTTTGCAACCGTATGGACTGTAGCCCATCAGACTCCTCTGTCCACTGGATTCTCCAGGCAATAATACTGGCATGGGTTGCCATGCCCTCCTCCGGGAGATGTTCCCGACCCAGGGACTGAACCTGCTTCTCTTACGCCTTCTGCATTGGCGGGCAGGTTCTTTACCACTAGTGCTGCCTCGCAAGCCCAAGAGTCAGATGGTTGTGCTTAATTTTCTCTTTTGATACCAACTGGTGAAAAGTGCTCTGAATAAGCTTTCTTACAGTTCTAAGGATGGCTATGTCTGAGCTTTGAGTCACAGAACAATAATAGGTAAAAGGCAAGGAGAAAGGAAAACTTTCATATTTCTATAAGACTTGAATTCTTTAACCATCAGCATTTATTCAATGAAATGCAATTCTTTTAAAACAAACTATGCAATTTTTTTATTTTAAATATAGACAATAGGGAAAAAGAAATCTCTTGAAAGCTACCAATTAATTATCATTATAATCCCAAAGTCTGTTTCAACATCTAAACACCCTAGACAATTCCAACCAATCTCACTTTTCAAATTCTAGACTAATAAAATCTCTTTTTAATTACAAATGTGCATTTCTTCAAATAAAGTCTACCTTTGGAAGCTAATATGAGAACCAAAAATATGCAATTATAAATCCAGTTATACTCAAAATTTTGAGAATGATTTAATTGTATCAGGCAACAGTCATCGACTAGCCATAAAGCATTCTCCTGAAACAGCACAATTCTGGTTCTCAAATACTTGAGATTATCTGCAATTATACCAAAGTATTCCATAAAGCACTCCAAATCACTAATCTGTTTAACTTTCTAAGTGTTATGTGTATGCACATAACACCACACTTGAGGTGAGAAAGTGTAGAACCTGGAAAAAAGTGACTAAGCAAGCAAGAAACATGTCCACTCAAAAAGGTTGTAAATCAACATCTCAAACAATGACCTAACAATCTTTTGGGGAGAAGCAACAAGTAATTACATCAGTTTATATCAAAGACAAAAAGCTGGTGAGGGAAACTGCCAGCATTCCTGATACAGGCTGCCTTGCTCAAGTCAGGCACTCAAGCACTCAAGTGCTCCTAACCCCTATGCTCTCCTGGATCATCTCAAAACTTTGTATGGCCAAGGTATTTAACTAAACATGAGTCAATTAAACCACAGTACTACACGTTAAAAGTAAGGCCATTTTTCTCATCAAATGTAGTGACATTTTGTGGTGAAACTGTTTTCCTTTGGTAGCAGTTAGAAGAAAGCAGGTCCATGTTGTGAAGTTTATCCTTAAAACAGAAATTTGCAAAGAGTTAAGAGAACCACTCTCAGCCTGATATTCAATAAAGCAACAAAACAATGCAATTTCTCATTCTAACAGGTTCCAGGAAGCAAGAGGAAAAGAAATTATTCTTATAAAAGTATATCTAATAGATAATCTAACATAGCTTATGAGAGAAAGAAAAACCACTGAAAATTCCAGGTGCTTAATTTCAAGAAGAATTGTTAACACAAGAAAAATGGGAAATGAGACAGAAAAAAATAGAATGCCTTTGCAGGTTAAAATGAGATATATCCTCTCTACCCCCAATTACTACCTACAGCAGAACTCAGAAAACTAGGCGCAAGAGTCAAGTCTATTCAATGACTGGTTTTGTAAACTAAGATTTCATCAGAACAGCCCTCCGTCCATTTACTTATTGTCAATGACTGCTTTCAAACTATCTTGGCAGGGTTGAGTAGCTTTGCCAGAGACCATACGCCTAAATTATTTACCAGCTGCCTCCTTAAAGAAAAAGTTTGCTAACCCTTTTATTTCTCTCATAAAACTTAACACTACCTAAAATTTGTTTTTTGATTTAGTCAATTATTGTCTTGACTTCCCCACTAGAAAGCAAACTTTGTAAAGAAAAAGACTGTTGTTCTCCACTATATTTCTAGCACCTAAATCAGTGCCTGGCACGTAAAAAGCACTCAATAAAGATGTTGAATGAATGGCTATTTATTAAGAAAAAGAAAGGAGAAGAAACACTTCCCATCTTCCCATTCTCGTTCTCTCTTTAATGCACTGCAACTATTCACCCTACAAATCCACCAAAACAAGTCTTCTCAGTTAACCACTGGATTTATCATGTTGATAAACACATTGATAAATCCAAAGGTTCATTCTCAGTCCTCATCTTACTTGACTCATCGGCAGCATCTGACCCAGTTGGTCTATACCCTCCTGCGTGCAACTCCCAGAACACCACATTCTCTTATTAATAGTTCACCTCCTGCCCAATGGAGCCCTTCCTTAGTTTCCTTTGCTGCTGCTGCTAAATTGCTTCAGTCATGTCCAACTATGTGCGACCCCATAGATGGCAGCCCACCAGGCTCCCCCGTCCTTGGGATTCTCCAGGCAAGAACACTGGAGTGGGTTGCCATTTCCTTCTCCAATGCATGAAAGTGAAAAGCGAAAGTGAAGTCACTCAGTCGTGTCCGACTAATAACGACCCCATGGACTGCAGCCCACCAGGCTCCTCTGTCCAGCTAGTCCTCTCATTTCCCCAGCCTCTTCATGTTGGCATGCTTCCAGGCTTAGCCTTCGAGACTTTTCTCCTCCACTCACAAAACTCATTTCTTTGGTGACCTCATCTAGTCTCATGATTACTTTTTGGCATTTCAAACTTAACTATCAAAAACCAAACCCAGGGATTTCCCTGGTGGTCCAGCAGTTAAGACTCTGAGTTTCCAATGCAGGGCGTACAGCCTCAACCCCTGGTCTGGGAACTAAGGTCCCACATGTTGAGTGGCACGGCCAAGAAGTAAAAATAAATAAAAATAAAACCCCAGACCATTTTCATCTTTCCCCCCAAAGCTGCTCCTTTATAGTCTTCACCATCTCAGTAAATGGAAATATAATCCTTCCAGTTGCTCGAGGCCAAAACACTTGGGAGTCAACCAGCTCTTCGTCTATTACATCCCACATCCAATCTACCATCAAAACCCTGGTAGCTCTGTCTCAGAAACACATTCCAAGTGANAAAGCTGCTCCTTTATAGTCTTCACCATCTCAGTAAATGGAAATATAATCCTTCCAGTTGCTCGAGGCCAAAACACTTGGGAGTCAACCAGCTCTTCGTCTATTACATCCCACATCCAATCTACCATCAAAACCCTGGTAGCTCTGTCTCAGAAACACATTCCAAGTGAATGAGCTTTTCTCACCCTCTCCACTGCTAGCACCCTGGCGGGCTGATGGTCTCCGTGCTTTCACCCCTGTTCCCTTACAGTCTACTATCAACAGAGCAGCCCCGGCGATCGTGTTTAAAATGTAAGTCAGCAAGTTGCTGCCGCTCTAACAGCTAGCCAGCTGCCTTTCACACTCAGGGCTAAAATCCTCATACAGTTTGGTCTCCTGAAACCTGTTTGCCCCCCTTTGCTTCTCCACTCCAAAGGTCTCCAGGCCTATCCTAGGGCATATCAAGCAAGCTTCCATTTCAGTGCCTTTACCCTGGCTGAAAGGCTCTTCTGGTCTGAGTGAACTAGGACTCCTAAATCAGGCACTTCCATCAACTACCGTGCCATCTAATTCACATAACAACTCTGTGAAGTAGGTGTCAATGCCTCCATTTAAAGATTCGGAAAGTAAAGTTTTTAGGCCACTTATCTAACAAGGATGGAGTTGGGGCTCAGCCTCCATTAGTCTGCACAGAACATGAGCTCTGATGCTTTTGAATTGTGGTGTTGGAGAAGACGCTTGAGAGTCCCTTGGACTGCAAGGAGATCCAACCAGTCCATTCTAAAGGAGATCAGTCCTGGGTGTTCATTGGAAGGACTGATGCTGAAGCTGAAACTCCAATACTTTGGCCACCTCATGTGAAGAGTTGACTCNATGGATGTGAGAGTTGGACTGTCAAGAAAGCTGAGTGCTGAAGAATTGATGCTTTTGATTTGTGGTGTTGGAGAAGACTCTTGAGAGTCCCTTGGACTGCAAGGAGATCCAACCAGTCCATTCTAGAGGAGATCAGTCCTGGGTATTCATTGGAAGGACTGATGCTGAAGCTGAAACTCCAATACTTTGGCCACCTCATGTGAAGAGTTGACTCACTGGAAAAGACTCTGATGCTGGGAGGGATTGGGGGCAGGAGGAGAAGGGGACGACAGAGGATGAGATGGCTGGATGGCATCACCGACTCAATGAACATGAGTTTGAGTGAACTGCGGAAGTTGGTGATGGACAGGGAGGCCTGGCGTGCTGCGATTCATGGGGTCACAAAGAGTCAGACATGAGTGAGTGACTGAACTGAACTGAGGCAGACCACCTCCTTCTCAGGGCCTCCAGAGCTGGACACACATCACTGCCCCTCTGCCTCCCAGTGTGTGGGCACACCAAGGCCGCTAGGTTCTCCTTCTCAACTCCATACTCCCCAGTTTCTCTGTGGGTAACAGAGTGGGTAAAAATCTGTACCAGGTCATTACTTTCAAAATACAAGGAAACATTCCCCTCCATGAAAACCCTTTCCAGAATTCAAGACTTCAACCTGGCAGAAACCATCCCTTGTCCAGCCCCATCAGCCTTCCATTCAACCAACTTCTATTGAGTGCCTACCACAGGCTTCCCTGGTGGCTCAGATGGTAAAGAACCTGCCTGCAATGCAGAAGACTTGGGTTCAATCCCTGGGTTGGGAAGATCCCCTGGAGAAGGGCATGGCAACCCACTCCAGTGTTCTTGCCTGGAGAATCCCCACGCAGTCCACCGGGTCACAAAGAATTGGACATGACTGAGCAACTAAGCATGCACACACCAGGTACCAAGTGCTCAGCTGGGCCCTACTAAACCCTGTCTTCCTGGCCACACGCAAATCCCACCTACAGCGGACAGGTGATTAGCTAAGGGAACAATGTTCTCCAGAACCTCGAGTAAGATATGCCTTTGGGCAGAGTGACCCGGAGACTGTTGCCAGGAAGAAAGTGTACATTTTGGAATGGGGATGAGAACCCAGAAGTAGGGCAGTGTTCCCTCCAACTCCAGCAGCCAGAAGAGGCATTAGGATGAGATGCTGTAAACCCTGTCATATTTCCTGTCTGCTGTTAAGAAGTGTCCTGTCTAATTCAGTATCTTACAATAACCTAAAATGGAAAAGAATCTGAAAAAGTATGTATATATACATATATATAAACTGAATCACTTTGCTTTACACTTGAAACTAACACAGCATTGTAAATCAACTATTCGTCAGTTTTTTAAAAAAGGTGTCCTGCCCTCTATGAATTGCATTATTGTCAGGTGTTCTGCATCCCTAGGTGTGATCCTCTGGGATCTCAGATTGGCGGGGAAGTAATCTGTCACCTTTGACCTAGACTAGCTTCCCCTGTGGAAAAGTGTTGGGGTGGCCAGAGATCCCCGGCCACAGAGGCAGCAAGATTTGGAGATATCCTGGAGAAAGTGAGGCAAGATGCAGGCTCTTGCTGACTAACTTCTTTTCTCTTTCTCTGTGAGAGTCCCGCCNTGGGATCTCAGATTGGTGGGGAAGTAATCTGTCACCTTTGACCTAGACTAGCTTCCCCTGTGGAAAAGTGTTGGGGTGGCCAGAGATCCCCGGCCACAGAGGCAGCAAGATTTGGAGATATCCTGGAGAAAGTGAGGCAAGATGCAGGCTCTTGCTGACTAACCTCTTTTCTCTTTCTCTGTGAGAGTCCTGCCTCTGAGCAGCCAGAGACCTGAAGGAGAGAAGATCCGAGAAGTTGATCTATAGGATGTGCCAAGAAAAGATTCCCCATTCATCAGAATCAGTGAACTGTAAGCCACAAGCAGTGAGAGTAAAAATAGCTATATCCATCTCAGGAGGAAGGGAGCACACAGAATAACGGAAGAGTCCACCCTTCTAAATCTGAGACAGGAGCTCTTGGCATTATCTAAACTCCAGGCCCTACTGTATTAAATATGAAAACCTCTCACCCCCTTTTAGAGTTGTATAAATTTCAAGTAAATTAGTATATCGACTTCAATTAAGTAAAAGGCATAATAGTGATATAAGCATATGCTTTCTGAACTAAGCTTGCTACTTCTCTCTCTCCAATTTTCCTACCGCCATTCCCACCCCCACTGCTTGAGATTCTGATACACCCTTAATTGAGAAATTTTGTCCCCCAGTTGGAAATACTCAATTTAAAGTTATTTGAGATTGTGACCATTTTGAGGCTCTGTCTTAATCTGCTTGGATCTTCTTAAGTCTTCTTTGGATCTCTGGCTGCTCAGAGAAGTGGGGTTCAAGAAGATGAAAAAAATTAGTTGGCAGGAACCCACATCTCACAGGTCTATCACCAAGCCTAGTAAATGGCCTTAAATAGAATACTCAATTTAAAGTTATTTGAGATTGTGACCATTTTGAGGCTCTGTCTTAATCTGCTTGGATCTTCTTAAATCTTCTTTGGATCTCTGGCTGCTCAGAGAAGTGGGGTTCAAGAAGATGAAAAAAATTAGTTGGCAGGAACCCACATCTCACAGGTCTATCACCAAGCCTAGTAAATGGCCTTAAATAGTGCTCAATATATATTGACAAAAGATTACATATATGAGTGGATGAATGGATGGAGGTAAGGGAAGTCAGATCAGTATCCATTCTTCTTCAGGGCCAAAGTTAATTTTGTGCTGTAACCCTGGGCTTTAGGAGGCCATAGTCTAGGGGGAAATGAGAAAAAATCTGGGGCATATGCAGATCCTCAAAGAGAACAGGCAAGTCTTTATCAACCTACTTTTCCCATGCTTGTTGGGAACATCCAGTTTCCCAGGTCTCAGTATTCCCACATGAGCAAAACCCCTTGCCTTTGGGCTGTCACACATGGTCAGCAGGCACAGAGCAACCCAAACGACACCAGAAAATCTCTTGGAGAGGCTCAAAAGACTCCTTATGATCCTGCTGGATTGCAGAGAGAAGAAAGGAGGCAGGTCACAGCTCACACTGACAAGCCAGAGGACATTAGGTGAAACAGGAATGGGTCTAGAGTTGTGTCATATATGATCAACAATTGAATGAACTGAAGATCGTCAGCCACTTGGTTGTCATTGTTTAGTCACTAAGTTGTACCTGACTCTTTTGTGACCCCATGGACTGATGCCCAACAAACGTCCATCTAGTCAAGACTATGGTTTTTCCTGTGGTCATGTATGGATGTGAGAGTTGGACTTTGAAGAAGGCTGAGTGCCGAAGAATTGATGCTTTTGAACTGTGGTGTTGGAGAAGACTCTTGAGAGTCCCTTGGACTGCAAGGAGATCCAACCAGTCCATCCTAAGGGAAATCAGTCCTGAATATTCATTGGAAGGACTCATGCTGAAGCTGAAACTCCAATACTTTGGCCACCTGATATGAAGAACTGACTCATTTGAAAACACCCTGATGCTGGGAAAGATTGAAGGTGAGAGGAGAAGGGGCAACAGAGGATGAGATGGTTGGATGGCATCACCGACTCAATGGACATGATTTTGAGTAAACCCCAGGAGTTGGTGATGGACAGGGAGGCCTGGCATGCTGCAGTCCATGGGGTCGCAAAGAGTTGGACACGACTGAGTGACTGAACGGAACTGGACTGGACTGTAGACCTTCCAGGCTCCTCTGGGCGGGATTTTCTAGGCAAGAATACTGGAGTGGGTTGCTATATTTCATTCTCTAGGACGTCATCCCAGCCCAGGGGTTGAGTCCATGTCTCCTGCATTGGCAGGCTTTACTGTGGAGCCACCAGGGAAGGCCCAGCCATTTGGTGGGGGAGGAGTAAAGGTGGCTGCAGAGCACCAACACCCTCCCTTCAGGAATTTCAATGAAAATACGCTGAAAGTCAATATACTTGAATATTTAGATCTAGAGGACAAAACTATGACCAAGGGGAGGCTTTTTTAATTTCACACAAGGAAACAGCTTTTAATAATTAAGCCTGTCCCACCACGGAATATTCAAGTCTATCATTGTTAGGAGATATGATGAGTAAGTTTCCTTTCAGTGGAAGAACTGAAACAGATGTATGCTCATCTGACTGAGCTGTCATGTGAGGGATTTCTGTGGTGGAAGCGAGGCAGGGCTGGATGACTTAAGCTCTTTTCCATGATTCATTTGTTCAGGTGAGACACCCAAGCCATTCTCAATCCTCACCCCACCCATTCCCACTCAGACTGTGATATCAAGTTTTAATTCAAGGGTTTGACTAAGAATTCACTTCCCCACTTAGAATTTAGGAGGTTCCTAGGTTTATTGGTGGAAAACTCTGTATTTCCCCAGACATGTGCTAGCCTCTTTCTCTCTTAAAGGGATGTCCCTTAAGAGAGTTGGTATGTCCTCCATACCAACAAAGGGATGGTGGAAAGCTTCACTTAGAAATGTCTCCTCAAACTCGGTCTCTGGGTTTTGGCTCCTCTATTTTTCTCTCCCTCCCTCCCCACACACCCACACCCAAAAGGGATTCCTGCCAAGTGCTTTGGAAATCTCCCTCAGGTCCCTGTACTATAACTCCATCCTGGCAAGCCAGCTAAGTATTCTTTCAGCACATCTCTGGAAAACAATTCACATCAATGACCCTGCCTAGAGGCCACCAGACTCTTTTAAGGAAGTGGTCCACAGCCCTTTAAAGTGAATGACACCAGGAAGTGCGCTAAGGATCGAATACCCTTCTATCACCAAGCTGGTGTCACACTCCCCATCCCCGTCCATCTCCACCACACTGTGATCTGAGCAGGGCCCAGGCCCAGTGCCAAGTGGCCCAGGGTATCTGTGCCCACTGCCACCCCCTCCCCACTGAGTAGTGCAGTCTTGAACCCCTTACCCTTTCCTCTGATATACAAGGAACTTGAAACTCTAAAAAAATTTGAATTACCCTTTACACCTCCACTCCACCTACACAGGGCGCAAGGAATGCATGCCAATTAGGTGCCAGGAACTGTCCAAAGTCCACCTTCAAACTAAACCCTGAAACTAACTCTGGGTTGTCAACGTGGTCAAAGCTGAGGCTGGGTAGTCTGACCAGGGCCACCAAGCCTGGAAGGTGCTCAGGAAGTCGTCATGGGGACAGTGGCTCAGTGAGCAGTCACAGGGAGGCTGGCTGCACTGCCGAGGGACTCTGAGCTCAGATCTGGGAGTTGGGAGAAGTGGCTGGGCTCTGTTTCTTCATCCATCAGTAAGGAAATTGGCCTTGGCTTCTAGCGCTTCCCTGGTGGCTCAGTTGTCCTGCCTGCAGCACAGAAGATGTGGGTTTGATCCCTGGGTTGGGACGATCCCCTGAAGAAGGGACTGGATACCCACTCTTGGAGAATTCCACGGACAGCGGAGCCTGGTGGGCTACAGGTCATGGGGTTGCAAAGAGTCAGACACAGCAGCTGAGTGACTAACACTTTCTGGAGCTAGAACTTGTCTAAAAGGACACAGTTTTCTGATTGAAAGGGACGTTTTCCCTCCATCTCTTCTGTTTCAGATGAGGAAATCTATGTCCTGGGAAGCACACTGACTTGGCCAAGCTCACAGTGGTCTTTAGAGCCTGGGCTTCCACCTCCAGAGCCCAGCTCCACTGAGCCCTCCCAGACTACCTCTCCTGGACCCTAGGAGACTGAAGCCTCTGGGGACGAGGAAAAGGAATGCAGAGACCACATTGCAAGGGGTGGAAGGAGCCTGCAGTCTTCTCCTTGGCTCCCTTTGGCAAAAGGCAATGCTATTAGCATAAAGGCCTTAAGAAAATATTAATTCTTCACAATCCTTCCTCTTCCACCACGTTCCCCATGAAGAGTTCAAAGTACAGATCAAAGCAAAACAATCTCCTGAGGAGGTCTCTGCCCCAGACTGTACTCAGATTTAGCAACAAGCTCCAGAGGATCACTTACTTCTGAATTCTGTGTTCCCATAACCCCAGGTAGGCATGTATGTTTCAGGGGACTCTGTGGGCTGGCTTAGAGCCCTACTGGAGGTGTGGCAAGCACCTTTTCAATGTTTCCTAAGCAACTCTCATAGAAACTTTTGGGAATAATTATTATCTTCCATTGATGACTCAGACTGTGCAGCCACATGAGTGTTGAGTGCCCTGTTATGCTAACAAGGTGAAGTCAGTAGACAAGAGAGCAGTCAGGTCTTTAGTTCCAGGCCAAAACCCACATGTCCAATAGATAAGTTTAATGAGATTCCCTAAATGAAAGCAATTCATGGCTACTTGACAACAGTCACGTGACACAGTTCTGGCAGACATTGGTAACTGCAAAGTGCATAATAGCAAGACACTGTATGGTTAGAACAGCCACGCAGGAGCTGAAAGAATTTTAATTTGGGAGAAGATACTTTCTTTTGCAGGGTTGTTTGTGCTATTAACTTGGATGATCTAATTCATCTTCAGTATTTCCATGGCCCAAGCCAAGACTGACAACAGTCGATAACATCATTGTGTACAACTAACATTTTCTGGATACAAATAATTTGGAACACAGCCTGCCTGTTCCTCTCAGTGATCACATATTGCTCACGTGGAGATGACATGTTACTTTAAAATGTCTGCACAGCTGTCACCAGGCACCAAATTGGGCTGGTATCAGTGACTGCCTGGGTCTACATTCCAGGAACCTGAGACCCTGAAATGTCTGCATGGCTCAGCAAGTCAAAAACTTCAGGTGAAAATAGCACCCAGGCTGATGGAAACACTCCGTGGTGGTCATCCCCGGAACTTCTCCAGATCCTGTTGCCAGAGGCCCAAAGTAAGTGCTACAATCTAATTGGCTAAGATATCCCTTAGACTAAGTCAATTATCTTACAAGCTACACAGAAACACAGCATTTCAGTTTTATCAATCAGTTCAGTTCAGTTGCTCAGCTGTGTCCAGCTCTTTGTGACCCAATGGACTGCAAGCACGCCAGGCCTCCCTGTCCATCACCAACTCCCGGAGCCAGATCAGACTCATGTCCATTGAGTCAGTGATGCCATCCAACCATCTCAGCCTCTGTAGTCCCCTTCTCTTCCTGCTTTTAATCTTTCCCAGCATCAGGGTGTTTTCAAATGAGTCAGTTCTTCACATCAGGTGGCTAAAATATTGGAGTTTCAGCTTCAGCATGAGTCCTTCCAATGAATATTCAGGACTGATTTCCCTTAGGATGGACTGGTTGGATCTCCTTGCAGTCCAAGGGACTCTCAAGAGTCTTCTCCAACACCACAGTTCAAAAGCATCAATTATTCNAAAAAAAAAGGGGAGTGACGGTGGTGGGAACAGTCAATATTCAGTTTGAAGCCATACTTTATTTTTAATGTAGCTAGAAATATCCAGTAACTATGTATTTTTAAGCAGAAAAAATTCTTTTACTTTTCCTTTTTATAGCATCATTGGCACAAGAAAAGGACATTTCTGGTTTAGAAATGATGTTATGATGTTGAGTTCCTACTGAAACGAAGTACATACTTTATATTAACCTAGAAATCTAAAAGCACAGGATTACATTTTCAGAAAAGCAATTTTACTTTGACCCACTTATGTTAGAACATACTTAGGTAATGTATAAATCAAATAAAAAATCCAGCAGTAGCTGGTCCTGAGATACTCACAGCACACACTGGAAATTTTGAGAATGGAGAACACACATTAACAAAAAGAGCATCAGCAAGCTCAAATTCAGGTTTATATGCTGAGTATTTCTAAAGGGTTTAAAACGCATGCTCAATCAGCATAGTTTTTTCTCACTTCACTGATGCATTTCTATGTGCTTGTTGTATACAGCAAAGGGTGAGAACCTGAATTAACTTATGATTTCAGAAATGTGTTCTATGGAATTTACATCACTGCTCCTACCACTGATTCCTCAAATAAGCAAAGTATAGGGGGGTCTCATCCCTTGAAATTTCTGTTAAACACTGGCACTTTAAACTGAAAGATAGTTAAGTAGAAACCTAGCAATTCCTGTTACAGTGCTTGGACTTAAGTCTCATGTAATGTAAGAATTGGATGTACAACAAAAAATCATTTTCTTTATCCTTGGAAGAGAGGGAAGGGGAGTAAAGAGAGCTGCAGTATTTAAAACCTGAATAGAACAATGACTCTTTCACAATGCTGACAACTCCACAATGAAGAATCATCATGAATCTCATTAATTCTTTAGTGATTAGGAAGTGAAGTTTCCCTCTTTGTCTATCAATTAATTCAAAACTCTCGAAAGATTAATACTACAAGATAAACTCAAACTGCAATAGATATTTCCTAAGTAGGAGACCAAACATCAAAGGGAATCCCTTCTTCCAAGGTCCTTTGATATGTTACGATTTCACCAAAGAGAAAATCTAACACTTAAATATGAAATCTCTTCGCCAAGAAACTGAAGCTATTATGGGTATTACCCTACACAATTATGCTATGAATGATGATAGCAATGATGTTAGTCAGAGGACCATCTTTAGCTCAAGAAGAGTAGGAGGAAAAAACTGAAAACGAGCAGAAAAAGCAGACAAAGAATTGGACATTTTCTGATGTGAAAAGGACATTTTTAAACACAGAAATACAGAAAGGAAAACATTCCCTTATTTCCCCTATGTGGAAATATGAAACATTTATTTTAGGTATCAGACAAGAACAGAGCTAAGTAATCCAATTCTACTGCAGCATTATAAAAACCATCCCTTTACCACAGTGTAAGATTTAACTGCATGTGCACAAGGGGACATGTGATATAAAATGTAGTACGACGGCTGCTGCCCTGCCAAGTACTTCCAGTCCCTCCCCAGGTCCTACTGCAATACTGGTGGTCCCAAGAGTTCCAGAAGCAAATCATTTAAGATAGTAACAACAAAGCAATTAAAAAGACAAATCAAAATGCCTCAGTAACCATATGTCCAATTCAAACTTTATCTATTTAAATGGTGTATTTGTCTCCCACTAACAAATCTTTATTTCACTCAAACTTGGAACAATAAATCTTCCACACTGATGTATCTTACTTGCCTAATTAATTCAAAGGAAAAAATCAAAGTCATTAGTAAAGAAAGATGTAAGGGTTAATACACCTTTTTAAATATTTTTAAGGTTTAAAAATTGCTTAAAGTTTTAAATTTCTAGTAAGAAAACATTATCTGAATGAATACCCTAATGGCAAACCGCTGTAAAATGTTTTCAGCTGCATTTGGGGCAAAGGGGTAGGGATTATCTTCAAAGCACCCCAGCTTTCTTCATGAGAAGGTCAGAGGTACACTGGTTTGTATTATTGCAACATCCATTAGGTGATCTAAGTTGCTTTTCCTCCAGCAGGGCCTTTATGTCAGAAGGGCATTATGCTTGACCTCCAAATTTGGCCGACAATTTACTGATGAGATTCATAACCTTTGGGTTGCTCTGATATTTTGACATATTTGCCGGGTTTTGGGCCACATCCTGGAAGGCCACCATAACTTCTGGATCCTGCAAAGAAAGGTATATTTATACATATTTTTAGTATTAAAAAAATATTCTATGGGTCATCAATTTTATTATCCTAAATCCTATCTCTTAGACCTATAGTTCTGATATACGGCAGAAACCGACACAGCACTGAAAGCAATCATCTTCCAATCTTCCTCATGGCTAAATCAACTCAGATTTGGACAAACCCCTGAGGCATAAATATTATTAATGCGCACTTCAAAGTCAAACTCGACTATGTCACTCAAGACAACTGAAAAAAGAGGTCTACAATTTTGATATAAAGAAAAGGACAACTGGATATAATTACCAACTATTGCAGAGTATTCCCTATAGACTGCTTTTTAAAAGCATGAACTACTCATTCTGAAAAACAGAAAATGAATGTCACGACTACATAATAAGCTATTGGGTAAATTCAGCTCAGTAAAATATGGCTATCAGAGTAACCTTAGTATGTTCCCACATAGAATTATGAAAGAAATGCTTTAATGATATAAAGTTCAACTTTGTTCTTCCAAGTCTTACCTGCATGGCTGCAAGGACCTCTGGATCACTAAGAATTTCATTGAGGCCAGGCATTCCTGGCATTCCCCCTCCCATTCCAGGCATTCCTCCAGGAAAATTACCAGGCATTCCCCCAGGAAAGCCGCCTGCAAGAATAAATGAGAGATCTGTATAGACACCAACCATATTTCCAAGTAGTCTGAGAGCATATTATTTCCTTCTGATAAAACACATATGCATGCACAAAGAACAAGGGTGCTGCTGAACACTAAATAGTCTGAACATTCAAACTGGATGCTACAAGATGTAATTTTTATCATCAAATTTTCTCTTTAAAAATAAGGCTGTAAATACTTTTTCCCTAGTAACAAAACTTCCCTGGTGGCTCAGACGGTAAAGTATCTGTCTGTATGCATGCACAAAGAACAAGGGTGCTGCTGAACACTAAATAGTCTGAACATTCAAACTGGATGCTACAAGATGTAATTTTTATCATCAAATTTTCTCTTTAAAAATAAGGCTGTAAATACTTTTTCCCTAGTAACAAAACTTCCCTGGTGGCTCAGACGGTAAAGCATCTGTCTGTAATGCGGGAGACCCGGGTTCGATCCCTGGGTGGGGAAGATCTCCTGGAGAAGGAAATGGCAACCCACTACAGTATTCTTGCCTGGAGAATCCCACGGACGGAGGAGCCTGGTAGGCTACAGTCCATGGGGTCGCAAAGAGTCGGACACGACTGAGCAACTTCACGTAGTAACAAAACTAGAGAGAAAGCTAATAGTCCCTTGGAATTATAAAATTAAAAAGTCTAATGTTGATATTGGAGAACGAAATGGCAACCCACTCCAGTATTCGCATGGGAAATCTGATGGACAGAGGAGCCTGGTAGGCTATAGTCCATGAAGCCGCGAAGAGTCAGACACGACTGAGCGACAGAACACACACCAATGTTGATATATGGCAGAATCTGATACGATATTGTAAAGCAATCATCCTCCAATTAAAAGTATTTTTTAAAAAAGAAGAAAAAAAATTAAAAAGTGTAATAAGTCTTCTTGTATCTTCTCAGTCTTTAATATTATTCATCTGTTTCAATTTAAAGTTAATTCGTGTTTTTTTCTTCTTAAAAACAATATTCTTCTAAGCAGTTATTCCTTCAAGAACTACCCTAAAAAAGTTATAAAAAGTTGTGGATTTTTGGAAGTTCCCTGGTGATCTAGTGGTTAGGATTTGATGTTTCCATTGCCGTGGCCTGGGTTCAATCCCTGGTCAGGGAACTGAGATCCTTTAAGCAACACAACATGGCCAAAATTAAAGGGGAAAAAAAAGAAAAGAAAAAGCCTATGGATTTTTTAATCTTCACCCAAATTGCATCAAAATTTCTGAAAGTGAAAAAAAGTTCTAACAAAAAACAATCTAATTCTAGTATATTTTTAGATTATAAACTCAAATTTTTCTAAACAATTTTTCACTACCATTAATCTTTACATTCACTGGAGATATTTTAAAGTCACAATTAACACACTAGAATAATATAGGGACATCCTGAAGAGAAATACAGGTAACATTAACATATTCTATGGATCAAGTCATTACAAGTAAAGCTACTCTAAAGAAGAAATATATGCAACAAAGTGATTTCCATCAGTCTCAACAATTCAAACATGCCCATAAATAAACTAACAATCACAGATAAGGAGACCTAATCAGATAAGGAGACCCGAAAACAACTTCTAGCTTCTTATGCTGCTGTGACTTTTTAAAACTAGTCTCCAAAAAATTACTGACCCAAGGCAACAACAGTGAGCCAGCCTGCTTGTCAAATCTATGTAATAAAGCCCATCATACAAAAAATTATCTCAAGTGCTAGCCCACATTAGTGGTCATTTTCTAAAAGGAACCTGATATGAGGTATTAACTTAAAATCAAAAAGTAAAAAAAAAGTAAGCCATGAGCTAAAATCTATTTTCTTGCTTTTGCTCCAAGTCATCCCCACCCCCTTTTATAGTTGCCAGCACATGACCATTCACAAAAGCAGCTACCTTTTCTAGCCTCTGATCACATAAATTCTAAGTAGAGAGGTGGTGCGTAGCTGCCTCTATAACCCTTCACAAAGAAAGCTAGTTACTTTGAAGCTGCTGATTCCCCATTACAATGACAAACTCAAAAAAAAAAAACAAACCTCTTCATCTTTACATAAACGTCACACTGCCTCAATTCAGAAAGTATCCAAAAATATACTGAGTACCTTTTTAACAGCTCTTCTACCTATATTGCAGAGGCCTCTGCTGGTGAATCAGACAGTAAAGAAGGTAAAGAACCTGCCTGCAATGCAGGAGAACCAGGTTTAATCCCTGGGTGGGGAAAATCCCCTTGAGAAGGGAATGGCAACCCTAGTACTCTTGCCTGGAGAATTCTATGAACAGAAGGAGCCTGGTGGGCTTCAGTCCATGGAGTCGCAAAGAGTTGGACACCACTGAGTGACTAACACTTTCACTACCAGTATTCAAGGCTTTCAGGAAAATAATATACTGTATTTCCAATAACAAAATTTTACCAAGAATGAAACTTTCCCAGGGACTAGTGGTATTAAATACAATATACACACCTGAGCCCCAAAATGAGAATCATCCCCAATTATCTACAATATTAGGAATTTTAATTTTTCTTTCAAAATACCTGGAAAAGAGCCATACTGAGATCCTGATTGTCTTCTGGCTTCTTCCTCCTTTAATATGAAAAGGAAATAAATTACATAGTAAGAAGTCTGCAGTCCATGGCTACCTTATCCATACAAACCATGAAAAAACTGTAAAATAAACTAGCTAGAGGAGGTACAAGAGTGACAAGTTTCAAAAGGCAATACTGGGCTAGAGACAACATCCCATCCCTCAAAAAACCAATTTTCAACTGGATTCTCAATGAGGAAGTATTACTTTTGGTGGGCTTCCCAGGTGGAAGCTGGTGGTAAAGAACCCGCCTGCCAATGCAGTAGACAAAGAGCAGGCTCAAACTCAGAGTGGGGAAGATGCCCTGGAGGAGGGCATGGCAACCCACTCCAGCATTTTTGCCTAGAGAATCCCATGCACAGAGGAGCCTGGCAGGCTACAGTAGTCCACAGGGTCTCAGAGAGTCGGACATGACTGAAGCAACTCAGTGTAACTTCTGGTAATGATTTTAAGTAGTATTTTTGACTTGGAACTAAAACTAAAAAATAACGAGTCAATTTTAAATAGCTATGAATTCACTACTAAAACAGAAGGAATCATAAAACTTAAAATCAGGGCATGCATTCTCAACAAAGCAAATAATACTGCCAAGTTTTACATTAATTACCTGGCCAGGAAGAAGTCTTGATTTTAAGAGAACACAAGCAAGGATAAATTGGTGCTATAAAAACTCACTTAAGAACGTGAAGACTAAGCAATGAAGGGAAGGAAAACCTCCTTTTAAGTAGTATCACTATCCTATAGAACTGCAGCCAGCTCTTTTTATTTTAAAAAAGCCAGGAATTAGAATGATATCCAAAAAAGTCTAATCTACTATATTTCTCTTTAATGGTTTAGGTACAGAAATCTTACCCTCTGGGCTCTCTCATGTTCTTCCCGAGCCTTTTTAACTCTTTCTATTCTTTCTTTGATCTCACGCTCTTCACGTTTTCGCTCATACTTTCTCCGATGTTCAGCAATTTTCTGGGCCTAGGAAAGAAAACGGTCACAGAAAAATGTCCTCTCTGGAAATGGAATAAGGTCAACACAAATCAATGGTTTTGTTAAAGAATTATTTTTCTTTGGGGAAAGATTTAAATTAACACACAGTTCTGAAAAATTAACTTACAGAAAAAGACCTAACTCAGGCACAAGCAGATGGTGGATAAATTCTGGGTTAATGAGGCCACCATTAAAGGATGTGAAGAGGGAACCATGTCTGGGCAGCTACAGTTCACGCGCAGGCAGCAGATCTTAAGAGCTACCACGACCAAGCAGTGAGACTCAGAACCTCAATGACGACGTGAGTGGGCTTCCCTGGCAGCTCAGCTGGTAAAGAATCTGCCTGCAACGTAGGAGACTCCAGCTTGATTCCTGGATTGGGAAGATCCCCTGGAGAAGGGACAGGCTACCAACTCCAGTACTCTTGGGCTTCCCTGGTGGCTCAGACGGTAAAGAATCCGCCTGCCATGAGGGAGACCTGGGTACGAATCCTGGGCTGGGAAGATTCTCTGGAGGAGGACATGGCAACCCACAGTATTCCTGCCTGGAGAATTCTCATGGAGGGAGGAGCCTGGTGGGCTACAGTCCACAGGGTCTTAAAATTTTGAGTCAGACACGACCGAGTAACTAAGCACAGCAGAGGCTTATCAACTGTGTCAGGTGAGGACACTTAGGCCCGCGCCCCCCAGCCCCATCAGGCCCAGAGTTTACAAGCCAAGCTGGGTTGTATGCTGGGGGCCCTGGGCCCCGACCACAGAGTCAAGCTCCTGGTTGGAGCTACCCGGGATGGGTCGAACCCTGTTCCTGCGCTGCGCTGCAGCCTTCTCTTCAGTCTGGCCTGGGCGGCCCTCCACCTCATCACCCTCTGGTTCTTGGGGCCTCTCCTATCCAGTGACTCCTCTCCTAGCCTGTCATCTTCTTTCCCTCAGGGCAGGCAGGAGCCCCCACTCTGTACACTTCCCTCTTCCAGGTCAGCTTCCAGACACAAACACCAGCAGCCGGCACTCAACTCCTGGCAACAAACTGTTGCTGAACTGTCTTCAGGCTGATGTGCAAACAGGAACCACTGTCTGCAAGCGATCAAAGGGAGGCCGGCACCGAGGGGACAGAGAGCAACCAGGAACGTGCGACTCCCATAGTGTAATTACCAACTGTCGCCAATGTCTTGGGGGCAATTCATTACTTGGAGGAATTAATTCACAAATACATGATGATATTTATGTTTTCCACAGTGAATAGGACTTATTTTTTGAAGAGAAAAAAATTTAAATTTAAAAATTTCAAACAATTAACTAGTGCAAAGATGACACACAGATGTCAGACTGCATGACAATTCTTGCCCGATACCTGCCATGGGAAGCAGGGACTGGGAACACACAGAGCAGTTATTTCCCACAGCCTAATTATACCTAAGTTTCCCTCACCAATCCAATGAAGGGCAAGGAAGAGAAGTGTGTTAGTTCTTACTATAAGAATCTACCAGGCACTAGTACAGAATACCTGCTAAATACTTGGAATCTAGCATTTATTCATACAATAGAAATCTAAGATTCATATTCAACTGTTACTTTAGCTTCTTCATGATTATTTAAGAACTTTGCGTTCTAGAATATTTCACTCAATAACCTTGCTGATTTAGCCCAGTTACAAAAAGAGAGAAAATCAAATCATCTGACAGATTAAACTTAATAAAACTTCCACTATCTTAAAGTCTTTGAGAGTAAATTCTTCAGAGTGGAATTTCACACAAAAGGAAAGATTTGCCATATAGATGCACTAAGTTATTTTAACTAACAATTTTAGACAGAAATACAGACAAGCCAGACTCAATCTTGGGTCACACTTTCTAGATTTTCTGTTTGCTCCTTTGCTATAAAGTTGATGCCTATTTACCATTTCTAACTTTCTGGTTATAACTCTGCAGGCCTCCAAACAGAGCTTGCTGTAAATAACTGAATGAGAAATTAAACCATGAAAACTCAATGAGATTTCCTGAATTCAACACAAATTTAAGTGATTACAGACTATAACTTCTAATGGTTGTTTCTGTGCATCTGCAGTAAATTTACTGCCAAGGGTTAAGTAATAGAGCCAAGGAGTATCACCATAACAACTTTCCCTTCCTTTACTTTAACATACCCTTGGTTGAACTTCCTTCAGCATTGCACTAGCATCTTCATCATAATCCAGCTTACAGGCAAGGGCAAGATCATGGGCAGCTTCTTCCCAATGGCCCAGAAGTCTGAAACAGATTTAAAGTAATTTTTGGAGGCCTTTATCCATATTCATTTATGTAGCACAGTGTCTTTCTTATAAAAAAAAAGGCTGTAACAGAACAGGTTTAAATTAGATAAGGAACTACAAATTTTCATGAACTGATTATTACACTTCCAGTCTATAAAAATTCAGTATGAGTTTATTTCCTCTATGGTAACTGGGAAGCTGTTTTACTAAAACACATTTAAAAACTTTAAAAAAAATTCTTTTTAATTCAGAATATATTTTTAAAAATTATGTAGAGCCACAACTTTCAACTCATCAAAAACAGAGTTAAGGGGTGTGGGGTGGCTCTGGGGCTAGCGATGGCGGCGGTCGCTGTGGCGGCGGCTTCAGGACCAGCAGGAGGAGCCCAGGGAGCGCCCTAAGATGGGCCGGCTCCCAAGACAGTGGGGAGGACACTGCTTCTTATTACAACTGCTCAGAAGCCCCACTGGAAGCTCAGATGTGGGCACTCCAGCCAACAGCACAGAGGGGTGCAGGCCAGTCACAAAGAAGCCCCTTCTGACGCCCCAAGGAGTAAATCAACCGTTTCCAGGATTCAGACCACCACAAAGCAGTATGAAATCTGTTCATGAGAGGAGTCAGGAATGCCTTCCACCAAAAAAAAGACCTCCCCATGACCAACGAGGATATGGGGAGAACCACCAGCTGCTCAACTAACCACACCCCCTCCAGTGATGCCTCTGAATGGTCCCCAGGGGTTGTGGTGGCCAGGCAGGAGCCAGAGTCAGCCTGGGGGGCAATGGAGCTGAGGCCACCAGTGGTCTGACAGTGAACCAGCATGGCATGCTGTATAAGCTGGCCTCCATCTGTGGTGAACATGAGCCCTTGCCCCTCAAAAACAAACAAACAAAAAACAGTTAACATGATGTGTATTTAACATGCTAACTTCTATATGAGATAGGAAACAATACATGTGTACACATTTTATTTAAAATAGAAGATGAATAAGAAACTAAAGTTTGGTGAGTAAGTAAAGTCGCTCTTTGCGACCCCATGGACTGTAGCCCACCAGGCTCCTCCGTCCATGGGATTCTCCAAATGGAGTAGAGGATAGCAATGGAAATGAGACTTCTCTGGGTATACCTATTAACTCCGTTTTGAGTCTTTAAACATGCAAATGTTTCACATTCTCAAATAAGAATGGACAGAAATAAAGCAAGCCCTAACCCTGAACACAAGCAGAAATAAAAAGGGGCTACTTATTTATCACATTGACAACATTAACCATGCAGGAAAAATTTATGCAAGTAATTTTTAAAATAGTATTTTGACTTAAGTGAGATGTATTCTAAGGATAGGAAAAAACTACCAAAACAAAAAATAAAAACCACTTAGAGGGTGTATCATTTTTTAAGGCATGATTCTAGGAGAATACTGTCAAAAAATACAAAAGGGAAAACATTTAACGCCGAATTTTAATTGAAAATGTCAGTATAAACTCAAAAATTTTAAACTTTGCACCCCAAGAACATTGTATATTTAAGTTAACTGAAATGACAGTGATGATATCCTGGAAACAATAAACATACCTAGTGGCTAAACTTCAGTTTTCCACAAAATAGTCCCACTAAAACAAACCATCATTTCTTGGAGAAATGGTCTATTCCAAGTCAAAGTACAGAATGACTTCTTATACCAGAAGACAAAGAAATGCTCAAAGACAAATGGGGTCTTCAAGACAATCCACAGCAATGCATGATCTTTTGTATACCTAGAGTGCATTAATAACAATTTTCCAATATTTTACCTGTATCTTTAACATTGTCTTCATAATCATTAGAGCTACTTTACTGAGTCACCTAATATAATTGCCAACATCTGCTGGATCATCGAAAAAAGACAGTTCCAGAAAAACATCTATTTCTGCTTTATTGACTATGCTAAAGCCTTTGACAGTGTGGATCACAAGAAACTGCGGAAAATTCTGAGAGATGGGAATACCAGACCACCTGACCTGCCTCTTGAGAAACCTATATGCAGGTCAGGAAGCAACAGTTAGAACTGGACATGCAACAACAGACTGGTTCCAAATAGGTAAAGGACTACGTCAAGGCTGTATATTGTCACCCTGCTTATTTAACTTATATGCAGAGTACATCATGAGAAATGCTGGGCTGGGAGAAGCACAAGCTGGAATCAAGACTGCCGGGAGAAATATCAATAACCTCAGATA
>SJYX01007480.1:38217-106336 GCA_006410675.1 Oreotragus oreotragus
GCTTACTCCTTGGAAGAAAAGTTATGACCAACCTAGATAGCATATTGAAAAGCAGAGATATTACTTTGCCAACAAAGGTCTGTCTAGTAAAGGCTATGGTTTTTCCAGTGGTCATGTATGGATGTGAGAGTTGGACTGTGAAGAAAGCTGAGCACTGAAGAATTGATGCTTTTGAACTGTGGTGCTGGAGTAGATTCTTGAGAGTCCCTTGAACTGCAAGCAGATCCAACCAGTCTATTCTAAAGGAAATCAGCCCTGGGATTTCTTTGGAGGGAATGATGCTGAAGCTGAATGATGCTGAAGCTGAAACTCCAGTACTTTGGCCACCTCATGCGAAGAGTTGACTTATTGGAAAAGACTCTGATGCTGGGAGGGATTGGGGGCAGGAGGAAAAGGGGGTGACAGAGGATGAGATGGCTGGATGGCATCAATGACTCGATGAGACGTTGAGTCTGAGTGAACTCCGGGAGTTGGTGAGGGACGCGTGCTGCTATTCATGGGGTCGCAAAGAGTTGGACACAACAGCGACTGAACTGAACAGAACTGAATACAATAGGTCCCAAGCATGTTCATCTCCATCTGCACCCGCCCTTGAAGCACAGTACTTTTCCAATCCAGTAAGACGTAAACAGCACAGGACATTTCACCCCAAACCACAAAGACTTATCCATATATTAAACTTTGCTTTCAGATCTGATTACTAATCTGGGTGAAATTCATTTATTTTCCCCCTTATCTGATAGTTCATGTTATTGAGCAGTGATTGAAGTAGTTTCAAGTTACTGTATTTCTTCTTCTATAATATACTGGTTGTTTAATGTTAAGTTACAATGAAAAGTCTTAAAATAAGAGAAAGTTTGTAAGACAGTGATATAAAGTTACTCTCTTTTCTTAGAGACAACTTTGAGAAAAATCCTTGGCTACATGTGGCCAAAGATGTTAACACTGATATTCACTGAATGGAAGAAGTGAAAAGAATTCTTATTTTCTTACTTGTTCCGTATGACATAGTCTCTCAGTTTTACATATTGAGCATGCACCACATTAGGTTTCTTTCTTTTTTTTTTTTAAATAAAAAGAAGGTACACTAAAATGCCAGATGGAAATTTCAGGAGCTCTGCGAGTGACTGGGCCCCGCTACTCGCCTGTGCGCCTTGCCTCGCCACTTGTACGGCTGAGCGGAGTCAGGGTTTATTTCGATAGCTCTGTCGCAGTCTCGGATGGCAGCATTTGGCTTCTGCAATTTGATGAAGACACTGAAAAATAAGTCTGGTGTTAAAAGGTATTTATTCAAACAATAACATCTTTAGGACTGCCACAGAAGCAATTCTATCTAAACCAATAAGCAGAAATTAGCTCCTTTATTTAGATTTCTCACCTGGCTCTCTTGGCATACAGAATAGCCAAACGAGGATTTAGCTTGATGGCATCTGTGAACAAGTCAATGGCTTTCTGTAGTTCACCTAAAGCGAAACAAGTTTATTGAGAAATAGTGGATGAAAAATATTAACTGTTTATCTCTTTTATTAGCCTTTCACATTCCCCTTTAAGTCCAGTAGAAGACTAGTTTCTAAGTTAATACACAAAAGTAGCTCTTCAAAGCAAACCTTTACTGTATCTACACTGTAAGTCACCCAAGACAGAGATAATTTTGGGGAACACAACCCCCCTTAAAAATATCAGAATACCACACTCTTGGTAGGACTTATTGACTTTTAAATTAAGATAAAATCAAAGGCTAAGGTAATTTTATTCCATTAATTAATTTTCTTTTATCCATTAAAAGGATAAAATTAAACTTATAAAGGAAAAAGTACCCATACTACATTCATGAGGCTGACACAGAAATTCGAAAAAATACTAAATGTATCAGAGACCAATAAACTATACATATCAGAGACGGTTCAAAAGCCAAAAAAAGCGGGGGAGCGGGGTGGGATGGACTAGAACTGATGAGAGACCATACCCATATTTTAAATTCATTTTCAGTATCCCATTCTCATAGTTGGCTTGTTTATTAGTACCTTCAGTAAAGTCAGTTAATAAATAAACATAATACACAGGAAACTAGTGAGACAAAACAGTTTTAAAGTAAAGGCCAAAAATAAATAAATAATAAAGTAAAGGCCACAATTCACTATGAAAAATATTTACCCAATTAACTGAAGTGTTAAGGACCTTAACAGAACTCATGAAACAATGCAGAAAAATGTCTTATCAGTTACTCCTATAGATAGAAGTTATTAGAAGTTAGATTTGGATGTCTAACAAGCAATTTACATCTACCATGTTCAAGATGAAACTCTTAATTCCTACCCCATCTCCAAATCTATTCCCCTACCCTACATTCTCAACTAAACACTTTTTATGTATATAATAGGACAACACAAGTAAATATATTAGAGACAAAGATTTTGACTTTACAAACTAAATGGCTCCTTGGTTCAGTCTAGTTTAGAGGTCAGCAACATTTTCTAGAAAGGGCCATTTAATAATTATTTCAGGCTTTGCAGACTAACAATCGTAACTATTCAGCTCTGCAGTTTTAGGGGGAAAGCAGCCTCCAACAAAACATAAATGGGTGTGGCTCTGTTCCACTAACTCTATAAAAACATGAGGTTGCAGTTTGGAAACTCCTATCTACCCTCAAGCCCCAAATCTTGCAGTTATTCTTGACTGCACCATCTGAAACCAAAACCCCTCTGTCTCTACTTAAAATATATCTAGAATCTAACCACTCCTCATTCTGTTAAGTAAACAGAAATCCTAGGGGGTAGGGCAATTAAGCAAAGATTAGTGTGGAAAAGGAATGGTCAGGAAGAGAAGTGGCTGGGACGAATTGCTGGGTACAAATTAAAAGTTGAAATAGGTGAAGAAGACCTTCATACAGAAGCAGTAAAGCATAAGTAAAGGAACACTGAAGGAAAGTGAGAATGGAAGATTAATATTCAAAAAGAGAACAAGTCTGGGATGGCAAATATAGGATCTGACTCTAGTAGGTCTAAAGCTATAATTATCTTCAAAATGTATGCAAAAGTTAATTGCAGGTTACAAGCAAAGACGTGTGTAACAATAAAAACAAGTTCTAAGAAAGAATAACCTAGGAACAGGGATCAGAAAGCAATAGAGACGTTTCACGTAGACAACCGATTAAGGTAACTGCAATCATATAAAGGAACCTGAGTAACAGTCAATACTGAACTCATTCTAGGGCCTTCCCTGATGGCGTGGAAACCATTTTAAAAGAAAACTTTAGTCATCTTCTAAGCTGATGGATGAAGTCCAAATGCACAACAGCATCTATTCAACAATGGCATTGTGACACTACACCACAGTTATGAAGGAGTCTGCTTAATACCCAGTTAATAAATAATTTGTTGTTATACATTTTAAGTAATTAAACAATATACTTAATACTATCAGCACTCTCCCATTCTGATAGGATTTTCTGAAGAGGTTCTAACATGCAGAGACTAGAACAAGACTGTTATGTCAATGGACAGTATTTGTCAAGGGTTTTACTATGTAAAAAGTTGAGGCTCACTGATCTAATACCCTTTGGGGTGAAGTTGTCCACCTTTTAAAAGCCTCTTGTTAGGGAAAACACTATAGTCAGGAAAGCACAGTCTTGGAGTGACAATCAGGATCTGTCCACACTCTGAGGCAAGATAATGATACTTGAGTGCTCATTCCAGCCTCTCTATCAATGGGCAAGAGCTGGGTGAAGAATAGGACACTTTCTTCTCCAGCACAAAATACTCAAAAAATTTAAATTCCCTTTCACTTTCCCATTAACAGTTACTTTAGCAGAAAATTAGAGAAGAGAATATTCATGTGAAGTTGCTCAGTCGTGTCCGACTCTTTGTGACCCCATGGACTCTATCCTACCAGGCTCCTCTGTCCATGGAATTTTCGAGGCAAGAGTACTAGAGTGGGTTGCCATTTCCTTCTCCAGGGGATCTTCCCAACACAGGGATTGAACCTGGGTCTCCCACACTGCAGGCAGACACTTTACCCTCTGAGCCACCAGGGAAGCCCGAGAATATTCATACTACTACAGAAATATAGCAAAGAGAAAAAAAAAAAATAACACTCACCATCATTTAGGGCATCAATGGCAGCCACTTTTTTATCATTTGCCTGATCCATCATCTCCTCAGTTATCTAGGGGGAAATTGAAGATCAACTCAGAATTAGTAGAAAGGCAAAGAGAAAGAGGAAACAATTTGGATTTTCTTAGGGATTGGATTTTCACAACTCCCATTTTTATTCATTCGTCTCTGGTCTTCAGGGAATAAAGAGGATAATTAATAAGAAATCATACAGGATACATTTTAATCTTTCATACTAAACAATAAATTTCACTCCCTATACTCTGCCCTAGACATGATTTTTGCTTCCCTCCATTCCGATGAGAGCAGGTTTTTCCCCAACCTAGTTTTTTCAAATCTTTTCTAGTTATTCACAAGTATAGGCATAGCTTTTTTAAAATTGTACTTTGCAAAAAGACTTTGCACCTTTTACTAACTGAGGGGTTCTGGCAACCCTAGGAGTCTACAGGAGGTATTTCCCAGCAGCCCTTGCTCACTTTGTGTTGTATTTGCTATGGTGACCTGTGATGTTACTACTATGACTTGCTGAAGCCTCAGATGGCCAACTTTTTTTTAGCAATGAAGTACTTTTAAATTAAGGTATGCACATTTTTAAAGACATAATGCTATGGCACACTTAACAGACTACAGTATAGTGTTAACATAGCTTCTTATATGCACAAAAAAATTTGTGACTCACTTTATCCTAAAAGTCTGAAACCTAACTTACAATATCTTGGAGGCATGCCTGTACTATAAAACCCAGTCTTCTCACAAGTGAAAAAGTTAGTTCCTAAGAGGCTTGAATCTACACAAGAAAAACATCTCTTTCTGTTGGTCCAATAACCATCCATGAGCACCTATACTAGACAGAACAAGACACTGTAAAGATGTTGACACTACAAAGATTATTAATGACAAAAACATAGCAAATGTCCTACAAGAAGCAATTTAACAAACAAAAATCCACTCTATCACCATCACTATAAAATATGCTGGCTAATTCATTAAGAAAATGATTTGACAGATTTAAAAACTGGAAGGAAAATACCAAGCTGTCTTTATACCTAGAAAATCCAATAGAACTGACAAGTTATTAGATTTGCTATGACAACTGAATGACGTTCTCAGATACAAAAGCTACATAAGAAATAAACCCAGAGTTCTTCCACATCTGTAAAAGTCAATTCTAAAATACAATTGAAGAGGATACCATTCTAAGAGCACACAAGACTTTCAAGGGAGGGGAAGGGGCAAGAGATAAAATTCTGTTAAAGGACACAGATAAACACTATGCTCATGGAAAATCTATTGATTACATCAATCTTTCCAGTGGTCATGTATGGATGTGAGAGTTGCACTGTGAAGAAAGCTGAGCGCCGAAGAATTAATGCTTTTGAACTACAGTGTTGGAGAAGACTCTTGAGAGTCCCTTGGACTGCAAGGAGATCCATCCAGTCCATTCTAAAGGATATCAGCCCTGGGTGTTCTTTGGAAGGAATGATGCTAAAGCTGAAACTCCAGTACTTTGGCCACCTCATGCAAACAGTTGACCCGTTGGAAAAGACTCTGATGCTAGGAGGGATTGGGGGCAGGAGGAAAAGGGGACGACAGAAGTTGAGATGGCTGGATGGCATCACCGACTCAATGGACATGAGTCTGAGTGAACTCCGGGAGCTGGTGATGGACAGGGAGGCCTGGCGTGCTGCGATTCATGGGGTCGCAAAGAGTCGGACACGACTGAGCGACTGAACTGAACTGAACCTTAAGTTACTCAGTAAATTCAAAGCAATTCCAACAAAAATTCATACAAGTTTTGGACAAACTAAAAAACCCTTTTAAAAAGAACAAAGGAAAACACACTTGTCAGATAGTAAGACATCCTGCAGAGCCAGGATAATTTGCAAAAAGATGACTTGTTTATGGCAATAGGGTACACACGATACTCTGAACAAGTCTAAAACACACCTTTCAAAAGCCATCTATGACCTAAGAATGTAGAAATCCTCAAAGAACAATGTTAAATGAAGACATGAAATTCAGCCAGGTGCCAGGTACTCCATCTGCTTTTAACACTGTGGAAGGTATCAAACCTGGTGACCTTGCAATTATGTTTTTGAACATAGTGCAGGACACATGAAACAAAGTCTAGATTCAGGTGACACAAATGTATGCTGCCTACTCAGACAGCCTCCAAAACCAGTCGGGAAACCCAAATGCCTAGTCCAAAAATAAACCTGTGCAAAGAGGGAGGGCTGTGTAGTGAGAAGAAAAAGAAATCTCCACTGAAAATTCATAACCACAGTCACATTACTTGTATAGTTAAACATTCAAGGAAAAAACCATGAAAATTTAAAATGGCCCTTGAGTCAGCAGCACCAAATCAGTGTTGATGGAAGCCAACATCTCTCTCTCCGGAGAAACACCTATGTAGGCCTCAAAAACTTTCCATAAAACATCAACACACACAGTCTCTCTCTCGCGCGTGAACTACAATAAACAAAGTACCTCAATGAGCACGAGTCAGAAAAAATAACAGGAGAATAAGACCAGCAAAACAATCTGATAAAAGAATTTAATGTGTTTTAAGACTATTAAGAAAGATCTGAAAATGAGTAAGGAGCAAGACACTCATAAATAACCAAGTCATCTTTAAAATAAAAATCAAAGTGAAAAAAAAAAAAATCAAAGTGAAAAACAAGCATTCAAATTCCAACTTCGACAGAACAGCTGATTAGACAAAGAAAGCATATATAATCCATCATAGTGTTAAAGAGATGGAACCTAATGATGAAAAGGTCTAATGTGTATCTAACTACGGCTCCTGAATGATAGTAGAGAGAATGGGAAAGAAGCCATTTTTGAAAGAGATACTAGCTGTAATAAATACTCCAGAGCTTAAAAAAAAAGTTAATTACCCTAGGATTTAAGATGCCTAGTAAATTCCAAGTAGGATAAATACAAAGTATTATAAACCTAGACACACAGAGGAACACCACCATTTTACACAGTAAGTATGGCAATGATGAAATATGACAATATTAAGTAGTGATAAGGGCCTGGACCAATCTTTTAAGCTATGATTAGTATATTACACTTTTTCTCAAGCTTCATCTCATTATCAACCCCCAAAAAAGCTTACTAGGCATTTTCCCCTTACTTCTCACCTCCTCCATTTTAATTGTGCAGATATACTCTATAGAAGTTAATGTGTTATGATCTTCAGAATACCACTTACCACTGTAACACCTAAAGGTTTTTGTCAAGACCTGCCTCCCAAGAATCAATTTTCACCACCTTGAGATTAATATAGTGTGTTGTGACAAAATCATTTTAGAAAAAAACTGGTACTAGATATCCCATTAAGAGGCAATTCCACTTATAGAAATAAATGTGAGGTGAACTCTATAGTTTCAAGAGCAGTCCAACCAGATGCGAAACTGAAATAGGTTAACAGAAAACAAGCATGTTGTTAGAGTATGATTAAAAATACAGGGATCACCTTGAGATTAATATAGTGTGTTGTGACAAAATCATTTTAGAAAAAAACTGGTACTAGATATCCCATTAAGAGGCAATTCCACTTATAGAAATAAATGTGAGGTGAACTCTATAGTTTCAAGAGCAGTCCAACCAGATGCGAAACTGAAATAGGTTAACAGAAAACAAGCATGTTGTTAGAGTATGATTAAAAATACAGGGAGTTCTCCCAAATATTTTAAGTAATAAATGCTTTCCTAGATGCCTTAAGTCAGAGTTAAGATTTAACATACCCTTTTCCTAGGAGAAACACGTCATAAGATAACTGCAACAGGTAAGCTTTCACAGTCCTGACAGCAAACAGAAAATAAGCCATTGACTTTACCTCTACATTTTCATCTCCCATTTCTTGAGGTGCATCAGTGTCTGGTTCAATCACACCTTCATTGTCAATTNCCTTAAGTCAGAGTTAAGATTTAACATACCCTTTTCCTAGGAGAAACACGTCATAAGATAACTGCAACAGGTAAGCTTTCACAGTCCTGACAGCAAACAGAAAATAAGCCATTGACTTTACCTCTACATTTTCATCTCCCATTTCTTGAGGTGCATCAGTGTCTGGTTCAATCACACCTTCATTGTCAATTTCTGTCAAAGTTAAGAAAATGACAATAAGAGCTGTGCTATCCAATATAGTAGCCACTGGCCACAGGAGGCTATTAAAAACGAATTAACCTTGGCTTGTTTAACTGATGAACTGAACATTTTACTCTAGGTTAATTTAAATATTTTTATTTAAACCGATATACTAAAATATTTTCTTGTAAAACACAATTCTATTGTTTTGGTGAGATTACATTTCATTTTAATAGGCACATAATGTTAAGGTATGTTATCACAATGTAGTAGGTACCCTGCCAAGAGCAGAGTCTACACACTATTCCTAGTATGTATTACACACAGACACACCACTGATTTAGTCAATGTCAACAAACCGATTCAATGCAAATACTCTGTTCTACATATCAATACACTATACTTTTTTTTTTTTTTTTTTTACACAGATAGCACAAGTTACTGTGAAACTCTGTTGTAAATCGCGGTAAAATATTTAATTTTACCATTTTCTGTCTTTGAAAACAGCATGGATAAATTTTAAACTAAAGGTATACTACTGACAGGGCTTCCCAGGTGGCACTTGTGGTAAAGAGCCCGCCTGCCAATGCAGGAGACAAACGAGATTTGGGTTCAATCTCTGGGTCAGAAAGACCCCCTAGAGAAGGGCATGGCAGCCTACTCCAGTATTCTTGCCTGGAGAATCCCACGGACAGAGGAGCCTGGAGGGCTACAGTCACAAAGAGTCAGATACAACTGAAGTGACTTAGCACAGCAAGTACTACTGATACAGTATTAGGAAACATATTTAGCAAAGTGAATTTGATAAAAGCAGTTTCCTCTAAACAGTCAAAAAAGAATGAAATTAAAATTAGCTACCTGAAATCAGAATTCACATCCAACAAAAAAAAGTTTAATTCATTTTTAACAGGAACTGAGCTTGTGTGTGCACACTCAGTTGTGTCTGACTCTTTGCAACCCCATGGACTGTACCCCACCAGGCTCCTCTGTCCATGGAATTCTCCAGGCGAGAATACTGGAGTGGGTTGCCATTTCCTCCTCCAGAGGATCNAGGAACTGAGCTTGTGTGTGCACACTCAGTTGTGTCTGACTCTTTGCAACCCCATGGACTGTACCCCACCAGGCTCCTCTGTCCATGGAATTCTCCAGGCGAGAATACTGGAGTGGGTTGCCATTTCCTCCTCCAGAGGATCTTCCCGACCCAGGGACTGAACTCTCGTCTTCTTCACTGCAGATTCTTAACCTGCTGAGCCACCAGCTTAATTCAAGCACAGAATGCTTAATTTTTTAGAAATGATTATAGTCATTGTAATTTTCATAAAACTGTAAGACTAAAAAATATTTTACAGTAAGTAAAAGATCTGATTAAGCCCCCAAACAACAAGCCCTTTCCAACATACCAAAGATTAAGTTCCAATTCAAAATTTTAAAAATTTTAACTATTTTTTTTTAGCTTTTAGATAGATTCTATGAATTAAGAGACTATCCAATTAATAACTAGGGTATATATTTATAGTCTCAAAGGACCTCCAAATTTATGAAGAAATTTATCAGTTTGTAGTCTGAAAAAACAAAACCAAATAAAACCCCAGGCCCATGACACATCAATTCTTCTAAACTGAACCAATAATACTAATAGATGCAGATACTAAAGGAAAACAATTTTTTGATACTTGATTCAGTTATTTGAAAATGTTTACACACATCTAGAAAAACTTGGGTATGTGACCCAAGTTTCTCTACAAATTTTTTTTTACAAATTTCATGAAGTTTGAATACTGATCAAGTATTTCCAACAAAAATGTAACATCTGCATTGAGATATACTATAAATATTTAAACACTCTGAATTTGAAGACCTAGTATTAAAAATGGAAAAACAGCTCATTAACAATTTTTCCATACTGATCACAAGTTGAAATGCTAATAACATTTTACATATTAGTCTAAATCCATTATTTGAATTAATTTCAACTGATTTTAATTTTTAAAATGTGGCTACTAGAAAATTTCAAGTTTCATATGTAGTTCATGTTATACTACTATTAGCACTGATTAGTCAATCTAGTAAAAAAAATCAACACGGGATCATACTATAGTGATCATATTATATTATCAAATACACACTAACTACCATCTCCTCACCTAGATCACTTTCCTCACTTGATGGTTCGTCTGTCTTTATGTTTTCCTCCGCATTCTTACTATCTGTTTTTTCTTCCTAGCAAAGGGAAGGCAAACAATGCTATCAGCATTTAATAACACACCCAAAATATATTCTATTAATTTATACAGATTTATATATATACTATTCACATACATCATATTTCAGTTGTTACTGTTCTTTCTTGTTGTGTTTTAGTAAACTACTTTTAGTTTTCTATTTTTATTGCTCTTTTTAAGTATAGGTCCACTCCCTTATCCAAACCATTTAGACAATGAGTTTTAGAATTTTAAAAATGTTAAGATTTTAGGAACTTAATAAAGTGGATATACCACATATTATGCATTTTAGGAACCTAAAAAGTGGATATACCACATATTATGCCTTACCAGGCACTATAGTCCACAACTCCCCATAATCAAACACATTACTACTTTTGCAAAATAAAAAAGTTTTAGCAGAGATACATATTGAACACAATTTTATCTTCATACATATTTATCATATGGCAAAACAGTCTATCTAGGGCTCAGAATCTACTAAACTGACAAATGACTCATCTAAAAAAAGAATTAACTATTCTGGAGCTTTTACTTCTCTCATTTCACCCCTCAAAGATAATGTTAAATAATAAAACGGCAAATTTTCTCATCAATTTAAGACAGCTAACGAGAAAATTCGGGGGGGGGGGGGACCTTCTAGACACAGAGGCACAAAATAACAGAAAAAAATTCTGAAGAGAGCACTCTTCCCCCACCCTCATCTCTGAAGTTTAGCTACCAGTAACCTCCCCAACGACTGAGTGACTTCACTTTCACTTTCATGCATTGGAGAAGGAAATGGCAACCCACTCCAGTGTTCTTGCCTGGAGAATCCCAGGGACGGGGAGCCTGGTAGGCTGCCGTCTATGGGGTCGCACAGAGTCGGACACAACTGAAGCGACTTAGCAGTAACCTCCCACAGGCAACCTCCCTACTGTACACACCTTTTTGGCAAATATGCTAAAGCAACACTCTGAATCACACTCAGAAATACCCCTCAGGTAGTAGGCAGAAAAAATAGAGCACAACAAATTTGGGCTGTTTTTTCATTTACTTTCCAAATATTAATAGGAAATGGCAATCCACTCCAGGACTATTGCCTGGAAAATCCCATGGACAGAAGAACCTAGTAGGCTACAGTCCATGGGGTCGCAAAGAGTTGGACACGACTGAGCGACCTCACTTCACTTCACTTCACCTACAAAAATACTATATTACATGCTAAAAAATGATGATTATTATGAATGGGAATTCCCCAGAGGCCCAAAGGTTAGGATTCGCTGCAGTGCCAGGTTTCATTCTGATCCTCAGTGGGGAAGATCCAGCAAGACAAGCAGCATTGCCCTCCCCCACCCCAGATGATGAAGACTACAAATGCACACAATGACAGAGCTTGCCACCTACAGCTCATGCATATGACATGCATCCAGCATTTATTCTCACTTATTTTACAACACAGTGAATATTCAACCCCACATTCTAAGTGTCAAATCAGATTAGAGATTTGATTGCAAAATAGAAATTTTACCAAGATCTTATTTTCAAATGATTTCTTGGAGAAATCAGGGGTGGTAATTTGAGGGCAGCAGGTGAAAAACATTCCTAAGAAACCTTATAGTACTTTATCACTAAACACACAAATGAAATTCGTAACTTACCTTGGTATTTTCTTCCAATTTAGTTTTATGAGCAGCAGGTGGTATTTTACCCCCCATGCTTTAGGAAGATGAGAAAAAAAAAAATTTAGAAAACTAAAATTAAATGTGCACCTTTCCTATTCTATTTAATGTGATAGTTATCAAAAAGAATCTTCAATTACTCAGTATCTTTGATACTGATAATGAAAAATGGCTCCTGTGTACCAATCACTAAATCATTACACAATCCAAAACACCTAAGCATGCAATTCAGCAGAGTGAAGGGATTTAATGATAAGGAACAAGCATACAAACAGGACAAAATTCTTTAAAAATAACTTTTCAAAAGAACACAGTAATCAAATATGAGTTATTTTCAGTTAAATTTTAATGAAGACACTAAAATTCTTAAACTAAGTTTCAAAATGCAGCATTCCAGAATGTATTTAGGGTGACATCCAAACACAGTCCTAACAGTTTAATTCACGTTAAAACCTTGGGAGAGTATGGCAAAAACCAGTGCAATATTGTAAAGTAATTAGCCTCCAATTAAAATAAGTAAAAAAAAGAAAACACAAAACCTTGGGAGGTAACAGTCCTGCCAAGTAATGTATTAAACAAAACTCTAACCTTAAGGAAAGATCAGACAAACTCAAACTGAGGTAAGTTCTATAAAACAACGGGCTCATAATATTAAAAACTGCCAAGGTCACTGAAATCAGGGAGACTGAAGTACTATTTCAGAACAAAGAGACATGACAACAAAGTGCAACATTTAATTCTGCAGACTAGATAGTATTAACGCATCAGTTTCCTGAGCTGCTGACTGCACTGCAAAGGACAGTCCTTGTTTGTAGAAAACACACACTAAATGGCACTGGGGACAGTGTTGAAAAAAGTTCTTCATACTACACTTGCATTCTGTTTGCAAGCTAGAAAACAGTTTCCAAAAAATTTAAAACTTGGGAGGAAAACCCAAGAGGGTTTTATTCATAAACTAGATTTAGAATTTCTCACACTCCAAATTCTAGTTAACTACTGGAAGGTAACACCAATTTATAGGTACAGAAGTTTTATTTTATGCTTCCAAGGTTGAAAACAAGCTAGTTCCCTGTCAAAATTGCATACTGGACTTTGTCAATACAGGCATTTACGTAGAACTAGTGCAGAGACCTTCTCATGCCGGATCACAGAAGACTTCAGTCATAATTATCTTACTTTGCTAACATTCAGTCTACTCTGGTATAGTTACTGACACACATGTACAAAAAACTGGGTGCTATATTCTAAATTCACTGACAGTACAAATGCATTCGGTTCACTTCATTTAAAATATTTGCTGAAACAAAGGTTTACTATATAGCACAGAGAACTATTGGAAAAGGAAATGGCAACCCACTCCAGTATTCTTGCCTGGAGAATCCCATGGACAGAGAAGCCTGAAGGGCTACAGTCCATAAGGTCATGAAGAGTCAGACACAATCGAGCAACTAACACATAATGGAAAATAATTTTGAAATATATGTATAACTGAATCACCTTGCTGTGCACCTGAAACTGTATTTCAATAAAATATATATATTTTTTAAAAGACAAAAAAAAGAGTATTTGCTGAAGAGCAACGGTCCATGTACTGTGCTGGAGACCAGAATACAAAGATACTCCCTTTTATCTTAAATTACCATAAAATAAAAGGATAAAAAGCACCTACAAGATAGAATGTAGCCCGAGTTGTCAAATAGGAGAAAACAGCTTCAGAAAACACTTCTGCCTCTAGAAAAACAAAAATATTCCAAAACACATTTCTGGGAAAGAATGTAGCCTCCCCAATTCCCACTAGCTACCGAGCCAAAATCTTTTTCTTCATATCTCTCTTTGTCCAGTATATTAAACTTATAAATTCTTAAAACTAAATGAAGTTTGAAGGTATAAATAACGGTAGAAATTATGGCAAATAAGCAAACAGATTGTCTAAGCCGCGGTATCCATGACTAATTTAGTACCGGAGTGGAGGAAAACCTGAAATGGAAACCTGAAGTAGCGTTTAAGAATATTCTTAGACCTTGCAAGTCTCCACATTCAGCCCAGTCTACTATAACCTTAGACTGCTTTAAGAAGGGTGATGTGAAGGCAGAAAGAGAGGAATTAAAACACTTCAGAGACTGCAACCATTTAAGTTTTAATTTAGATGGAAACAAATAACAAAAGCTTGTAGGTTAGTATCTCAACTTAAACGTTCAGAATCAGGTGTGTACACATGCCAAGACCCTTCATTCCATACTTAAGCCAACCAAAAGAGAAATATAAAAAGAACCAGAAAGGGAATACTGGAATTACCTATGGGAAACATTAAAATAAGACACAAGGTTATCTTTTTTTTAAACGACATCTGAGAGTATTTTTCAGACCTTAAATCAGAATTCTCTTACACAGCGACCAACTCTCCGGGATAAGTTAACAACAATGTTCTCAGATATGTTTTAACTTTTCTTCAGGGTCCTCTCTACCCCTCTAGTGGTGGAACAAACCATCTATCCACTGGGTATAACGTTCACTTTTGATGCCAATTATTTCTTTCTGCAGTATAGGTCCCCTTTTCCTGCAATTTTAAGAACTTGGACTAATTATAGGCTCTTTCCTCTAAAGAATGGATAGTAAGAGGAAAGCACACAAATACCTTAAGTGACACTTTTGGATCAGGTTACGCAATAAACAACAAAAATCTAGATCTCAGTTTCTAGTCCTGAAAATCTAACTCCAACTCTTACGGGCTTTTTTCTGTCAAAAAGGAGAATTTCCAGAATAGTATTCTTAACTGTTAACAATTGTTACTAAGCTACTATACAGTAACTAACTGTAAGTGTGCTCAAAATTTTACATAAATATCAGGAGCAGAAATCTTATAGTAGCGAGAAAACTGGTATGGGTAAACAAGGACTGAGAAACTTAGGGAAAAAAAGACTATCCCACCATAAACAACGTTGATGGATTTGAACTTAAATCTCTTCATTAGAACAAACTCATTGGAAGAACTAAGTCTTCCAAATGTTGGCTAATCGTTGGTGCAGCTTTCCCTATAAAAATATTACTGAAGTAAACAGATCAATGTTTAGGGTAGTACCTTTTAAGGGTCTCGTTTCTTTGTACCGTCGCTACCTATCACCGTGAGATGCAATTTTGTATGTCATCTCTTTCAAATTAGTCACCAGAGGTACTGATTAAAAAAAAAAAATCATCTCGGGGAACGGTTCCCTTTCTTCCTTAAGTTCCCCTCCAAAACGCAGAATACTAACCTCTAAATATCAAAACGAGTTTCTGTGTTTATTCGTTTGTATTACTCAACAGATTGTTCTCATACTGTTTCATAGCTAGCATCTGGCACAATGCCTGTTCAATTAATTTCACGCTCGTAGCGACGTACTCTAAAGTTACAGATAACAAGAACAGACGGTGTTAACAAGCAGATTCTTTAAAAATCGTTTTTCTTACAGTGTTTGAAGTGATGGAACTGCCACTACCAAAGGACAAGAAGTGATTCCCAGAATAATTCTACACACTTAAAAGCGTAATCACACTCAGCTATCACTTGTACCGTAACTTATTAACCACACCAATTTTTAAGAGCATAGTGCGTGTAAGAGTTGCTTTGTGTTACTGCGACCTCAACAGGACACCAGAGACGGCAAGAAAAACAACTCCACGCTAAAGAGCAGTCTTGCCGCCCTCCCCCTCCCGTCTACAGTGTCCAGGTCCCCGCAACACCCTGCATCTCCTTATTTCGACGAAGACACACCCCTGGCCACCTCAGGGTGCAGGGAACCCAGCTCTGCCATTTCTTTCCGTGCCCCTGAACCATCTAAGCGTCCCGATCCTCCATTAGCTCTCGAGGTGGCCTCCAGGGAGCGAGCCCCGCCGCCGAGCTCCCCGCTCCTCCGCCCCGCGCCAGCTCAGGGCCCAGCACCCGCTCCGGCCGTCCCTCTTCCCTCCCCCCAACGGTCCTCAGGCCCGGGTCTCACCTCTCCACCCACTCCCTCAGGAAGCGCATTTCCTCGGTGTGCAGAACGCTGGGGTCCTGCTTACACATTTTCACGAAGGCTCGAAGCTCGCTCACTTTGCGGGGGTCCATAGTCTAGCAGTGGCGGGAGCGGGGGCGCGGCGAAGGCAGAGGCCCGATTCCAGGCCCGGGCGCTACTTCAGCGTGACCGCGCAAAGGGGGCGGCTGCCGCGAGGCAGAACAGACTAGAACCTCCCCGGCCGCTGGCTCCGCCCACCCAACGGTCTCGTGACCCCGGGTCCTTCGCCTGTTCATTCCTACTCTCTCTGCCGCTGCCCTGCGCACTGCTTAGAACCTTCTAGAAGCGTGGCTGTTCGTGCTGTTGCCTGCCTCTCCATACACTCATTCTTATATTAACGCTAGAACTGATGCTCTAGAGGGATCATCCTCCTATCCTGTGCTTTCAAGAGGCGGAAGCTGTTAGACTCTGCAGGTAGTCATTTAGAACAGAATAGTCTCTTGAGTGTGACCATTAAATAGAACGGGATGCCATGACGCCACCAAGATGGCCCTCCGGCCGGAGCGTTCCTCACAGCCCCGGGCGTGACGTAAACACACTGCGCCGCTGTGGGAGGAAAGCCCAGCGAGAGGCGCTGGCCGGAAGGGGAGGGGCGCCTGGCCAGGTTTCCTGGCGACGCAGCCCTGCTGGCGACTGCTTTTCCAGCAGGT
Organism: Oreotragus oreotragus; assembly: GCA_006410675.1. Classification (NCBI taxonomy): domain Eukaryota; kingdom Metazoa; phylum Chordata; class Mammalia; order Artiodactyla; family Bovidae; genus Oreotragus; species Oreotragus oreotragus. The sequence continues at coordinate 54,989 of SJYX01007480.1, forward strand.
TTCCTCGTTTTCTTCCTGACGCCTGAGCGTGGCAGTTATGCCCTGGCTACTCTCTGCAACTAGGCTTGTTCCCGCGGTAGCAAGCGCCCGCAGCCTCTCAGGTTAGACTTAACCTCCCACAGTGTCCCCTCCGGAGCTTGCTCTGCGAAGCCTGAGGCGCGCCAAGCGGGATCCAAGTTGGTCTCAGGCGACCCCTGCTTCGGCGAACCGTTCTACCGGGACTTCCATGCCCAAACCCTCTGTGCACTCCTCGAATTTCTTCTCTTCCTCCTACTGCCCCTGATAAAGGGTGGGCCCGGTGTTCTGTCTACCGTTGAGATATTCTGGGAGTTGAAATGACTGCAGAGAGAAAAGTGTGTGCTGTCTTCCCCGAGGGGCTAAGTCATGCGGACTCAAGAAACTTGTGTCAGTTATCACCCTTGTTCTGGTGACAAGGTGTCTCTCATCAAGTAACTCTTGTTAGGATAACCTAATAAGTTTAGGATAACTTAAAATCGTATTTTCGTGTTTTCAAAGAGTTGACATGAGAGCTGGCTCTCACGAAATGGAAGTGAAACGTTACATTTAATAACACAAATCCTTTGAGGAGTTCTCTTGGAAGAGGTAATGTTTGGAAATACTCCTGAGGCTTTTTATGACTGAAAGTTTTGCTTGTAAAGGCAAGATAGAGTATTCTGGGAATATGGGGGGTATTTTTAGGGTGTATTGTATCGTGAGGAATTAACGCAGTGAACATGAAACTTGATCAGTGAAGACTGAATCTTCTGCCTTTCAGGCAGATCTGCCATTAGGTCATATTTTTTTGGGGGGCGATAGATGAACAGTGTGTGCATCAGAGCATGTGGTCTGTGACACCAAAACTGTGTCTTGGCATTTATTTGTTGTGTTGCTATGCTGCTGGTAATTATATCAAGACGTACTCCTAACTCTAAAATATAAAAATAAAAAGTAATAATTGTCCAGTGCACAGGACTTGCCTTTGCTTCTAATAGCTAGGCTGCAGAAATCCATCCCTCTCCATCGAGAGTAGGTGAATAGATATGCTGTTAGTCAGTCTTGAACACAAAGGCCATAGCTTATGATTTAGAGCTGGAACCATTGATTTACTCGTGACTTTTCTTTTTTTGTATTCGTTGAGGCTTTGTGTGAAACCCGGTTAATCAAGGTTTAGGACAAGGTACTGGATTACACCAGGGCTTCCATGGTGGCTCAGCTGGTAAAGAATCCACCTGCAATGCAGGAGACCTGGGTTCGATCCCTAGGTTGGGAAGATCCCCTGGAAAAGGGAACGGCTACCCACTCCAGTATTCTGGCCTGGAAAATCTGATGGCCAGAGGAGCCTGGCGGGCTGCAGTCCATGGGGTCTCAAGACCATGAGATCTCAGCTGACTTAGCGACTAAACAACCACCATACATATACTGGCTTTCTGAGTGAATGATCTCATTGGATCTTCACAAGTCCAGTAAGTTAGAGCAAATATTTTACTGATAGGGAACTGAAACTAACACAGTATCACAAGTAGCAAATCAGGAATGTTTTGTGATTGCCATATAGTCCTTTTCCTATTATACTTGTAGTAGGTCGTACTCTAGCTTAGTAGAGTTCTTTTGGAACTTTTTATTGAGCCAGAATAACTTCAATGAATAACTTTTGAGTTAGGGAGTCATTCTGGATGAATTTCCACTTGCCTAGAGTTACAGTCTAGTCAGATGATAGAGAAGCAGCAGACAAATGAGAATATAGCAAAGAATGGTGATGAGAGTCTTGACTCAAGTGACATGGGAGCTCAAGAACGGCAGTATTGTCAAGTGGCCAAGTGGTATCTGACTCTTGGCAACTGGATCTTAGTTCCCCAACTGCTCCCTGCAGTGGAAGTGTGAAGTCTTAACCACTGGACCGCCAGGCAAGTCCTACTTACAGCTGCCATAGTAGGCCTGTTTAAGTGAATCAGATTATGTCACTCTTCTGCTCAGAGCCTCCAGTGGCTTCCTGTCCCAAATGTTATACCATAGTTTATACTGTCATCTGGAAGTCATTGCATACTGTGGACTTGTGTTACCTTTCATACTTCATCTACTTGCTCTCAGAAAGGGCCGCGCAGATCTCCTCCATGTTCCTCACGCACCTTGTATAACATGCTTCAGGGACGTTGGACTTGCTAGTCCTGCTACCTGGAATCTTCTTTGATCAGATATCCACATGGCTGACTCCTTCATTTCATTGAGCTCTTTTCTCACAGGTAACCATCATTTCGCCCTGGCTACCTTGGCTGAAATGTTAACACTCTTGCTCCAAAACTTGTATGTCCTTCCTCTGATTTTTTTACTTACAGCTGTGACTAACATACTTTACTTCGTATTTGTTTATTGTCTCTCTCCAGTCTAAGCTCTGTGGCAGCTAAGAGAGCTGTTTGTTTGTTCATTACTGTATCCCAGGTACCTAGGACAGACCTAGGTAGACCTAGGACTACCTCACAAATAGTGGTACTCAAAAAATACCATTGAATGAGTGAAAGAATAAACAGGATGAAAGCAGTGTGTTTTGAAAATGAAATACAGGAAGCTAAGAAGTAATTGTGTTGAAATGAAATTCATTTAAAGGAAGCAAATATATAAAAGCATTGAGCTCAAACCAGTTGCTCAATATCTGATATATCTGTAACTCTGAAACTCATCTGTTTTTCTTCCATCATAAGCCTAGGTTGTGATGGCTAAAGGTGGTATTTTAGAGTAATGTATTTTTATATCCTGTGTACATACTCAAAAAATTAGAAAGTTTCCTATCTGGTAAACGTCACTGATGGCCACCCATGCATGATACAGTCACATTGCTCTGAAAAATCCAGGGTTAGTCTGGCTTTAAAATGAAAAAAAAAAAAAAGTAAAATACGTGCATGCATGCTGTCACTTTAGTCGTGTCTGACTCTGCGACCCCACAGACTGTAGCCCACCAGGCCCCTCTGTCCATAGGATTCTCCAGGCAAGAATACCGGAGTGGGTTGCTGTTCCCTTTTCCAGGGGAGCTTCCCCACCCGGGGATCAAACCTGCATCTCTTAGGTCTCCTGTGTTGGCAGCTGAGTTCTTTACCACTAGCACTACCTGGGAAGCCCGGTAGCCAGTTAAATGTCTGCTGCTGCTGCTGCCAAGTCGCTTCAGTCGTGTACAACTCTTCACGACCCCATGGACTGCAGCCTACCAGGCTCCTCCGTCCATGGGATTTTCANTACCACTAGCACTACCTGGGAAGCCCGGTAGCCAGTTAAATGTCTGCTGCTGCTGCTGCCAAGTCGCTTCAGTCGTGTACAACTCTTCACGACCCCATGGACTGCAGCCTACCAGGCTCCTCCGTCCATGGGATTTTCAAGGCAGGAGTACTGGAGTGGGGTGCCATTGCTTTCTCCATGCAAAATACATGTAACATCAAATTTACCATGTTAATAATTTTAAACAGTTGTGAAAAGATCTCCAGAACTTTCTCATCTTGCAAATCTAAATCTGTATCCACTAACAGTGCTTTCTCCTCCTCCCTGCAGCCCCTGGTAACCGTATTTCCACTTTCTATTGCTATGAATTTGACTTCAGATAACTCATATAAGTAGAATCATAATGTCTCAAAGTTCATCCATGTTGTCACATGTGACAAGGTTTCCTTACTTTTTGAGGCTGAATTCAGAATCTGTGTATGCCTATATATAAAAATATTTTACTTATCCATCCAACCGTCAATTGACATCTGGACTGGCTCTACCTCTTGGCCTTTGTGACTAAGTGTACTATGAACATAGACGTCCAGATATAAGTGTAGCTATTTTTGACTTAAAATGCTTTTATACTTTCATTTTTAATTTATAGTGTCTTAAGTTGTGTATGAAGTGCTCTGTGATCATTGAAAAAAGTCATCTCATTAATAACTATATAGACTGAACCCACGTGTTTTAATACATTTTTAGCTGCTGATGCTTTATGTATGTCAGAAGTCTGTAATGTAGCTTTAATTAGATCAAAGGAATGATTATAGATTATAGACTTGACTAAAGAAAAACTTCATAATATATAAGCATGTATATGATGTATATAAGCATTGCAGGCAGATTCTTTACCATGTGAGCCATAAGGGAAACCCAAGAAGACTGGAGTGGGTAGCCTATCCCTTGGGCTTCCCTGGTGGCTCAGAGGTTAAAGCATCTGCCTGCAATGCAGGAGACCTGGGTTCAATCCCTGAGTTGGAAAGATCCCCTGGAGACGGAAATGGCAACCCACTCCAGTATTCTCGCCTGGAGAATCCCATGGACGAAGGAGCCTGGTGGGCTACAGTCCACGGGGTCATAAAGAATTGGACACAACTGAGCGACTTCACTCACTCACTCACGCAGCCTATCCCTTCTGCAGCATATCTTCCCGACCCAGGAATTGAACCAGGGTCTCCTGCATTGCAGTTGAATTCTTTACCAACTCAGCTATAACGGAAGCCCATATAAGCATTTATCTCAAAATCAAAAAGTAAAATAATTGTTGCTGTTTTCTAAACTCTTAATATCACTGTTACCACAATTCATCTTTTTCTAACAAATCTAATCCAAACGACCACTCATCAGATGTCTACAATCCTGCTAAGCATGTTAAAAACATAATCTTAATGTGCTGCTAAGTCACTTCAGTCGTGTCCGACTCTGTGCAACCCCTTAGACAGAAGCTCACCAGGCTCCCCCGTCCCTGGGATTCTCCAGGCAAGAACACTGGAGTGGGTTGCCATTTCCTTCTCCAATGCATGAAAGTGAAAACCAAAAGTGAAGTCACTTAGTCATGTCAGACTCTTAGCCACTCCATGGACTGCAGCCTACCAGGCTCCTCTGTCCAAGGAATTTTCTAGGCAAGAGTACTGGAGTGGGGTGCCATTGCCTTCTCCGAATCTTAGTGTCGTATGAAACAAATACTATCTACAAAACTGAATAACAGAAACACACACAGAGCTGTGTTCAAATGTTATATGAACATAATGTGTCTGAAGAATCAATTTAACGATTCCTTTTAGTTGACTTCTTCTTCTGTACTTCTTTATGCTTCTTTTTTTTCCTCTTACCACCTTCTTTGAATCCTGCAGAGAAAATAGAGGGATTCCGGTTACTGGTGACCCAAGTTATACCCTGCTCATCATTGTTTGCATGTTTGGGGCTTCAAGACTTTGGTGAATAATTGTTAAATGACTGTCTTCTCCAACTGCATTCTTCAGCAAAGCCCTCTTCATCGGCCACACCATTTGAAAGAAAGAACTTCAACTCACCATCGTCTTCATCTCTTTCTAGGTCATCCTCAATAATTATTTTTGTATTGGTATTTCTGCCATTAACAATCTTACCTGAAGTTGTAACAGTAACATAGTTGTCCATCTCACTATCATCAAATGCCAGGGAAGAAAGTAAATAAAGTCCCTCATGGCCCAGTGAACCAAATGGTGTATAGCTTGTATCATATGAAGAAAATCTCTCAAAAACTAGGTATTCACTGGATGTAGAGAAAAAGGATCTTGCACCTCTGTTTCTGCTTCCATCGGAGCTCCTTGAATTACTTAAAAGGTCTTCAAGTGAGTCTTCAAAGAAATGAAATGAAAATGGGTCCCTTTCACCAAAAATTTCTTTGAAGACATCATCTGGCTTAAGGAATGTGAAGCCATATTCAGAAGAATCATCGAAATCACTTCCACCTCCACCATTTAATCCTTCTTTGCCATATTTATCGTAAATGTCCCGTTTTTCATCATGTGATAATACCTCATATGCCTCAGCTACTTCTTTGAATTTTCTCTCAGCCTCTTCTTTGTTTTCTGGATTTTTGTCCGGGTGCCATTTAAGTGCCACTTTTCGATAAGCCTTTTTAATATCCTCAGGTGAAGCATGTCTCTCCAATCCTAGAACTTGGTAGTAATCTACCATGTTTTTAACAGATGGTTGGAAAGGGCTGCTCTAGGGAGTGAGAACTGTAGTTTGCTCTCAGCTCAGGCTCTGCTGGTGCTGGTGGTAGAGGCAGTGACTGTAAATAGGCATTTTTACATTGAGGACAATGTTATTACATTGGACCACTGCTAGGAGACGTTAGGATACTAATTATGTGGCAAGCAAGCTTACAAGCTTATGTCAGAGGGCTGCATTGTGGTATCACTCTGGGCTTGGTGTAGGGACCAGACCTAAATGGAGCTAGTCCAGAGTCAAACCAGACCATCCTTAACCCTCTGGACTGTTTCTCCCATGTTGTCCTAGAAGCCTCAAACAGTGCCCCATAAACCAGTGGAACCTGTTGTAGTATGGCCGCAGCATGCCCCTTGCATAATATGACCTTTGGTTTACTGAGCGTTAATAACCTACTTCTCAATTCTTCCATGTTTTGGTTTGGAAAAATGAAGAATTTGTGAACTCTGAAGAAGTACTCAAGCAGTTGACATACTTATTTCAGCCTTAGAAAGTCATTGTGTTGGTTTCCTGAGACTACCATAACAAATTAACACGAACATGTCTGCTTAAAACAGTAGAGGACTTCCCTGGTGGTCCAGTGGATAAGAATCCCCCTGCCAGTGCAGGGAACATAGGTTCGATCCCTGGTCCAGGAAGATTCCACATGCAGCAGAGCAGCTAAACCCATGTGCCACAACTGCTGAGCCCAGGTGCTACAACTGCTGAAGCCTGTGCACCTCCAGCCCGTGCTCCACGAGAGAAGCCACCCAGTGAGACGCGCACGCACCACAGCAGAGTAGCCCCCGCTCTCCACACCTGGATAAAACCCACACAGCAGCGAAGACCCAGCACAACCAGAATGTTTAAAAAATAGATACATTAAAAACAACAATGGCAATGGCACCCCACCCCAGTACTCATGCCTGGAAAATCCCATGGACGGAGTAGCCTGGTGGGCTGCAGTCCATGGGGTCGCTAACAGTCGGACAGACTGAGCGACTTCACTTTCACTTTTCTCTTTCATGCATTGGAGAAGGAAATGGCAACCCACTCCAGTATTCTTGCCTGGAGAATCCCAGGGATGGGGGAGCCTGGTGGGCTGCCGTCTATGGGGTCACACAGAGTCGGACACGACTGAAGTGACTTAGCAGCAGCAGCAGCAAAAACAACAACAAACGTAGAAATGCGTTGTCTCACAGTTCTGGAGATCAGAAGCTTGACATCGTGTGTCAGCAGGGCTCCATTCCTTCCAAAGGCTCTAGGAGGGACTCCATCCTTTACGTCTCAGCTTCTGGTGGCTCTAGGTATTCCTTGGCTTGTGGCCACATCACTCCTATTTCTGCCTCCGTGGTTACATTGCTTCCTTCTCTTTTGTCTCTCTCCTCCCTCTGCATTTCTCTTGTAAAGAAGGACACAGGTCATTGGATTTAGGACTGACCCAGATAATGCAGGATGATCTTTTTATCTCAAGTTTCTTAATCTAGTTCTACATCAGCAGAAACCTTTCTTCCAAATTAACAGTCACAGGGTCTAAGGATTACAGCATAGACATATCTTTTGCGGGCTACCGTGCAAAATATTGCAGTGATAAAACCATTTTAATGCACTGAGAGGAACTTCTTTAATGGAATAGGGACTAAAAATAACAATCATAGGAAGAATAGTATTCAGTGAAATTTAAATACATACACTGTCATTCCTACTTTATAATCCCTACTAGAACCTTTAACTTGATGTAGACTTTCGCGTTTTGCTGTTGGAGTGATTGTATGTTCACAGGGAGATTGTATGGCACTAATAGTGTCACTGGGAATTTGGCAGAGAGGACTTACTGAGTGGCAGAGTGGAGGGGAAGGAGCAAAGATTTTGAAGTTAAAACTGAGTTTAAATCCTAGCTTTCTAAGTACTGCATGAGAAAGTGGAAGTGTTAGTTGCTCAGTCATGTCTGACTCTTTGTGACTCTATGGACTATAGCCTGCAAGGCTCCTCTGTCCATGGGATTCTCCAGGCAAGGATACTGGAATGGGTTCCCACTCCTTTCTCCAGGGGATCTTCCCAACCTGGGGATCGAACCCAGGTCTCCTGCATTGCAGGCAGACTACTTACCGTATGAGCCAACATTGCACAAATTACTTCCGAATCTAATTCCTGTTTGTTTATTTCTTTAAGCGATAACACCAACCTCATGACAGTTAAAAATCTAATTCCTTAGTTTGGGGTACAAAGCCTTCAGTTGTCTGATCCTTATCTTGCTGATATTTTACTTTCCCTCGAGCAGCAGCACTGACCTGAAACTCTCTTTCCATCCCTCTTCCCTTAGTAAGCACACGCGCGCGTGTAAGCACAGTGTCTTCTCTGCCTTCCCCTTCGTGTCCCATTCGTGACACCTTCCACTCCGCTTGTCGCTTTCACTTGACCACTTCCTGCTCAGAGTAGGCGTCAGCTACTTCCGCAGCCCCCCAGGAGCCCCGTTCGTGTGCTTCTCTGTTCCCCAGAGCTCTGTGCCTGTCTTTGTCGCCGAGCCTTCCCACAGCATTGTTTTAGTCGTTGCGCTCTCAGAAACCTCGTGTGTGAATCCACCACTGTGCTCGCCATGTGGGATTGCTCTGTCTCACATCCACTAGACTATCTATTCTTTTAAGACCAAGGAAGATAGTCTTATGTTATTCTTGTGTTTTTTCCAGCATGTGCCAGTCACACACTTAATAGATCTCATTGAGTACTCAAGTATTGAACTCTAGTATTCAGTACTAGTATTGAAGCTTACTAGCTTCCTGTGTACTAACTATGATTAAGCATTTTTCATACATTATTTCATCTAGCTCTAACATTCCAAGATTAAATGAGATAGTATGTGCATATTTTCCCAGACTTCTAATCATACTGAGTGTATATATACCTTTATTATGTAATAGTAGACTAAAGTCCGGGGAAGGCAATGGCACCCCACCCCAGTACTCTTGCCTGGAAAATCCAATGGACGGAGTAGCCTGGTGGGCTGCAGTCCATGGGGTCGCTAACAGTCGAACAGACTGAGCGACTTCACTTTCACTTTACTCTTTCATGCATTGGAGAAGGAAATGGCAACCCACTCCAGTATTCTTGCCTGGAGAATCCCAGGGATGGGGGAGCCTGGTGGGCTGCCGTCTATGGGGTCACACAGAGTCGGACACGACTGAAGTGACTTAGCAGCAGCAGCAGCAGACTAAAGTCACTCAAGGTAAAAACAATCTTATTCCTATATCCCCGAGGCCCAACACAGGCTCTGGCTGGCTCAGAGGAAGGGCCATGCAAATATTGAAGGAGATACTGACTTACATTTTTCTAAAGCAAGCCACTGCTGGAGACAGATAAATGTGGATATACTGTGAGGACTACCTAGATGCACTGTTCCATTTCATCGTCCTTATTTCTTCTTCAGGATGCTTGTCATGTTCACGGCGAAGATACTCCCTGCAGCCCATCCCAGAGAGGAGGATACCAAACCGATACTTAGGCCAGCCCAGCCCCTTTACACACCCACACCTCCTCAGACCAGGTAAGGCCTTTGAACTGTAATGACCGTCTCTCTCTTCAGATGCTTTGTCTAGAACCATGCCATCCAGTAGAATTTTTTAATTAATGTAAATTTAAATAGCTGCAGGGCTAATAGTTCTGTTTAGTCAGCACCATCTAGGGGAATAAATATAATTAGGCTAAAATTCAAAAGTATCAGTGGAAAAAAATATGTATTTCAAGATGTTTTTAAAGAAACGTTTCCTAAAACATGATTTCTAGAACTGTGTTCTGACTATCAATTCGTTGTGAACTGTGTTAAAGACACGCTGCTGCTGCTAAAATTGCTTCAGTCGTGTCCGATTCTGTGCGCCCCCATAGACGGCAGCCCACTAGACTTCCCTGTCCCTGGGATTCTCCATCAAGAACACTGGAGTGGGTTGCCATTTCCTTCTCCAATGCATGAAAGTGAAAAGGGAAAGTGAAGTCGCTCAGTCATGTCCAACTCTTTAACGACCCCATGGACTGCAGCCCACCAGGCTCCTCCGTCCATGGATTTTCCAGGCAAGAGTACTGGAGTGGGGTGCCATTGCCTTCTCTGAAAGACATGTTAGGAAACATTTTTCTTGAAAACATGAAATGCTCGTTTCAGTATTAACAAAAATATTTCTATAGAGGTTACACAAGATCTCCAGATGTGATTGTCCCAGCTTTGAGAGGTGCTAACAATGATAAAGGTGATGCAAAAAGTTGATAAAAGTTTACTCCACTGATTCTCATAAATTGGTAAAGGTTTACCGCACTGATTGTTTTTCTACTTTAAGATTCCAATTTTACTGCTAGAAGATATGTCATTCAATTCAGTTCAGTCGCTCAGTTGTGTCTGACTCTTTGTGACCCCATGAATCGCAGCACGCCAGGCCTCCCTGTCCATCACCAACTCCCGGAGTTCAGTCAGACTCAGGTCCATCGAGTCGGTGATGCCGTCCAGCCATCTCATCCTCTGTCGCCCCCTTCTCCTCCTGCCCCCAATCCCTCCCAGCATCAGAGTCTTTTCCAATGAGTCAACTCTTCGCATGAAGATATGTCATTACTATTGTTCAAATTCATACCTAAGGTTTCTTTGTTTTGTTTTTTCAAAGAGACAGTTAAGTGATGAACCATGATGAATGAATATCATCCCAAAGAGGTAGATAGGATGAACCCAAATGCTTTGTAGAAAATGCAGTCAGGTTTTCCCAGGCTTCTGCCATGGGAAGTTAAATCTATATTTACTGTATAAGCCTAGATTATTAATCCAATTTGAATTGCCTTTGGAAATATGTTGCTCTTTCACTATCTCCACTCAGTGAATGATACCAGTGTGTCTCTCAGTGAGGGCTTCCTGTTGCTGATTCTTCATCAGACTAGAGTTCCTGCTGGGAAGTCGGCTGAGACTCAGGAAATGCAGCTCACCACTGAAACACACAAGAAATCAGAGTTTTTCAAAGCTGTAAGGTAAGCTTTGTAGCAGTACAGTTGGTGCTAATTTAAATATTTCTCTATCCAGTCAACCTGCCTGCAGCTTCAGTTTGATATTAAGTTTTACCAGCTTTGAAAATTACTGATTTCTTGTGGTGAGATACTTTTACATGGTGAGCTGCAATTTCCAGGCCTTGAAACTAGTAACCATATCCTCAGGGGGATGGCCTCTGTGTCTAGACTGTTATATCTGTTATGTACATGGTAACTATGTAAAAAGTGAGTGTGAATAAATATACACATCCAAGTTCATATGTTCATATAAACTTTGGGGAGAAAGGAATACACATCATAATCTTTATTCTCCTGGACAATAAGGATTGGTGTAAGTGAGAAGGGATAGAAGTAGATGGAATTTGAGAAGAGAATTATCATTGTCAAAAAAGCCATCACATACAGTTTCCAAAGTATTAATCACTTATCTTCCACCATGTAGAGATGAGAACTTATCAAAGTGTTAAAATAATTCTGGGGTATAGGAAAAGTCAATTATTAAGAAAAATTAAAAACATGTAATCCTTTTTAAAAAAATCTCTTTTATAGACTTAAAGTCAGTTTGTTTGAAATATAAAATTAGGTTTCTATGATATGTTTTGCTCCCAAAGGTTTCGTGTTTGGCATGTTTTCCCAGTACTTGCCAGTACTTTAAACTTTTGGAAAACATCTCAGTCATTTTCCTAATTATTATACAAGTTCTACATATATTATAGGCAAATTAAAGAATACAGATAAGCATAATTTTTTTTAAAAATTACTCAGTTCCACCATTTAGAGAAAGCAACTATTGAGATGTTAGTGCTTTATTTTTCTAGACTTATTTCTTACATAGAATTGTGTGTGCATGTATACACACTCTATATACTGATCAATTATTTCTTTTTTTTTTTTTTTAATGGTGTATTTTATTTTTTTTTTAATTATTTCTTTAAAGTAAATTCTTAGTGGGACTTCCCAGGCAGTCCAGTGATTAGGACTCTATACTTTCACTGCGGTGGCCCAGGTTCAGTCCCTGGTTGGGGAATTAAGATCCCAAAAGCCATGTGGCAAAAAAAGAAAAACCCCAAATTCTTAGAAGTGAAATTACTGGATCAACACCTGAATTTTTAATTTCCCTGGATTTCTTTTGGCCATACATATGCGTTTCCTGAAGCAACAGTAACTTGGACGATAGCAGCAGAAAGACATGGGAGATAAAGGAGTTCTGTGTTGGCTGTGCTTACTACTGCTTTAGATCGAAATGAAGAGTCAGATTCACTCCCCCAAGTCCTCTCAGTGATTTTTAAAACTTGTCCTTTGCTTAAAGAAGTCTGAGCATTATAGGCTATTTCTTCTTTTTATGACATTGCCATCTCTGTGTTAAGAACCATGACAGAAATGTCAGTTCATCCTCCTTGATCATTAACATGCCTTCTACTTATTATCTATCACCAGGAAGAAAAGGGATTCCATAAAGGAAGGCAAGTGGCATTCTGAGCTAAGTACCATTACGAACCATGAGTCTACTTTTACAGTATCTGTACAGGAAAGACACTTAGATAGTTCCTTGACATTGCAAGGTGTGCAGCTTCCTCAACAGTTCCCTTCCAGAGGATAGGAAAAATTAGTGCCTAATTAAGTATTATTTCCAAAAACCTACATTTCTAACATTTTTATGTTCCTAAGCAAAATTAATTTTGGAATATGTGATATAGTTTGGAGCTTAAAAGGGGGTTATTCAAAGAGTTGGGCTTATCAGAATGACTTTCTGACCATGCAGAACCACTTCTTGGTTTTCTTTCAACTACACCAATGACTAGCTTCACTGGGACATAATCAGAACACAACTGTGTGGCCCAGAATTTGAGGGAATGCCTTTACCATGAACTTTTTTGTCCCTTATCATCAAATAATGGCTAAGAGTGTACGGTTATTGTTAAGTGTAATATTTAAAATGATGAAAGATTCTAGAGTGGATTATGCATAATCATTCCCAAATCTTCGCTTAAAAGTTTCAAAACCAGTTAGTTATCATCTTTAGTTTAGTGATAGTTTAGTTGTAGTTCTGCCTTAAGCAAGAGGTGTATTTTTTTTTTTAAGTTTGGTTAAACATGGTTAACTTTAATAGTATCTAAAAGATCAAGATTTATTTCAGTGGGGTGAGATTTTTATACTATTATAGATACTACAGAAACACCTTTGTGCATATTTCTTGTCCATACCAAGAAATTCTCTGGGGTAAAGATTAGCATGAATCTACCCCAGGAAAGAATTGGAAATCTTCTAAAGAACTGAATAATAAAAGTCTCCTGAATCACTCGAAACTCATTCTTGTCATTGTGCAAGAAAGCCAGATAATTTGGCGCTTTCATGTAAAAACAATTACTTCTATAAGGATAATGATTGTCCCTATACCTACATACAACAATATAACTCATACCCCATTCAAGATATAGAACATTGCCATCACCCTAGAAAGTCCTCGCATACCCTTCTAGGCAATCCCACCTCCCTTCCTAACCACTGGTCTCGTTTCTATCAGCGTGATTGTTTTGCCTGTTCTTGAGTTTTGTGTAAGTGAAATCGTACAGTATGAACCCTTTTTCTCTGGCTTGTTTTGCTCAGTATATGCAAATAAAATCCATTTAGAGATTTTTTTCAATTATTTGGTCATTTTATTTTTTCAGAGACATCTGTGTTTTACATTGTAAAGGAAATGTTTGTTAACTTTTTATTTATCCCCATTTTCCAACTATATGGTAATAGATCATTTTATGCACTTCTTTCTTATTACACAATAAAAGCTAAACAGAATATTAAACAGAATTCAGGGACACGTCTTCAAATCAGACCATGTTAAAATCTTAACCTAGGGACTCCCCTGGCAGTTCAGTGGTTAAGACTCCTCTCTTCTGCAGGGGGCACAGGTAGGGGAACTAAGAACTCACATGCCACAAGGCACAGCCAGAAAAGAAAAAAAATCCTAACCTAGTTAGTTTCAGGAAGCAATTAAAATACATACCTAGATTGTAGCAAAGACTTGCGTCTTTCCATCCATATTCAGTCTTCATAAAACTTTCCTCTCTGGGTTTTCTGCCTGGCTGATAAAATATGAAGAACATTTTTCTTGTTGTCTTCAGAGGCCCAGTTCTCGAAATCTTGGAAGAGCTTTTCTTCTTGGCAGCCGACTCTCAAGATTGATTATGAGACTTTGCTATTTAGAGTCCAGATTGTGACATCTAGGCATTTGATTGGCTAAATAAGCTTGTTCAGTTAGCCCCTCTATCCTTAATTGACTTCACGTGATAAAATACTGACTGTGCCTTTTAATACTTTACAGTTTGATGAAATTACCCATAAAGTCTATTCAGATACAATTTTATCTGAAGAAAGTCAGGCTACATTGACCATAATGGTTAGTTCTGTGATCAAAGGCCATAATAACTCTTAGGTTTACCTCTAGAGTTAAAGTTCATTTCGTTATCACACTTTTACCCCCTCCTTCAATTGATAAGGAAAGGTATGTTTTTTCTTGGATAATTGTTCTGTTGTGACCAAGAGTTCCTTGAAATTTCAGAAGTTTAGAAGCATTTAGTTAATAGTCACTCTATAGTGTTTATAATTAGTAAGCTTGGGGAAATACAGCCAGTGTTTTAAATATTTCTCATATAGTCATTTGTATGAAATTACGTTCAAATGATGAATGCTTGAAGGATGTGAAAGATGGTTTTGCAATCCTGCTTTGATTTTTAAATAATTTTTATCTTTTTTCAGAAGTTACTTCCTAATACGCTATGTGTATACTCTGTTATTAATGAAAATGAGATAACACATTCATTAAGATCACTAATACTTTGAGTTTTCTTTCAAAAAAAATTTTTTTAAACACAAAATGGATTGATTTTTTAAGTTGAGTTTTATTACATGGACTAAGGCTGTGAAATAACCAAAAGTCAAGCACAGTAAAGGGACAAAAGTTCAACAAAAAAAGGAAAAGTTGGATAATTCACTTGTTATAAGCAGCCTCTGCTTTTAGAAGAGTATGTGCTGTTTGTGGTAAACTGGGACATTTCCAATATTGAGTAACAACAGCAGAATTAATATGAATAATTCTCAGGGAGATAAATAGTTAAGCTATTCTTAGGCTCTGGTACAAAGTTCAGTATTCTGCGGTGGAGCCCTAGGGTACTCTTAGCCAACTTAATCCTGAGAGAAAGAAATGTGATACGAGCTCTTCTAGAACCAGCTCTGTTGCTTTGCCAATTCAAATTGTCACAAGACCCCTCGTTTATCTATCTCGTTTCTCCCCAATTTCATTAATAAAAATGTCAGTGTTTCTATTGTAGGTAAATAAAAGTTAAAAATTATTAATGGGATACAGCTACAGGTAAAACAACTAGACACTTCCCCAGAAAACAGAAACAACTGAGTTGCATGTACTGGACATGAGTTCTAGGAAAACTCGAAGAACTTTGATCCACCAATTTCTCTCCTGGGACTATCCCACAGGAATAAAAGCAACAGTGTACATAGGGCAGGAAGGCACCCNCATATTAACTCCTGTCTCTTATACACCTCTAGATGTGTATAAGAGACAGGTACTGGACATGAGTTCTAGGAAAACTCGAAGAACTTTGATCCACCAATTTCTCTCCTGGGACTATCCCACAGGAATAAAAGCAACAGTGTACATAGGGCAGGAAGGCACCCTGTGCATACAAGTATAAAGATTATTTATTATGATAGCAGAAAGTTAGACGAATGCCCACCAGTAGGGAAATTAATCAGGAAATTATGAGATAGTGCTCCAAGAAATAATATGGAGACATCAAGCAGATTGAGTTGACGTTATGCCAGATGAGTTGGTGGGAGGGATTTCTATGAGGTATTGTTGTGTTAGAAAAGCAATGTGAAAAAAAAAAAAACAAAAAAGCAATGTGAAGAAAAGATTGTGTGGTGTCCCATTTTTGTAAAACACTAGGGACTCATAAAACCCTAAATGCAGGTAATATGTATGCGTTTATATGAATATTGAGAAAAATAGGATTGCTCAGTCACTAAATCCTGTTGTTGTTGTTGCTAAGTCATGTCCGACGCTGTGATCCCCTGGACTGTACCAGGCCAGGCTCCTCTGTCCTCCACTATTTCCTGGAGTTTGCTCAGATTCATGTCTGTAATTGCCTCCACTCTTCTCCAGTAGCATCTTTGACACCTTCCAACTTGGGGGGCTCATCTTCCAGTGTCGTATCTTTTTTAAAAGCCTTTTCATACCGTTCATGGGGTTCTCACAGCAAGAATACTGGAGTGACTTGCCATTCCTTTCTCCAATAAACCACGTTTTGTCAGAGCTCTTCATTATGACCGTCTGTCTTGGGTAGCCCTGCACACATGGCTCATAGCTTCATTGAGTTATGCAAGCTCCTTCCCCCGTGACAAGGCTGTGATCCATCAAGGGGAAGAATACAAACCATGGGGGTGTACTAGAATACAAACCATGGGGTGGCTCTAATGTGGGTAGAAGGAGGGAAGGGGAATGAGGGTGGGAGGGGAGAGTATGGTGTGATTACATTTATACACAACTATAAGATGTATATATGAAAAAGAAATAGTTAATTTTTTAAAAAGTAGATCAAAGGAACAAATGAGCATGAACAGGGTTAATTAAGAAAGTGTTTTGAATGAGAAGGGTCTAAAAGCAAACATCTTGAGCTTCAAGTCTCGGAGTGGAATTGCTTTGGAAGGAGAAGAAATTTTAGAAAAGGGGCACATTGTAAGCAAGGTATTAGGGAAAGAAAAAGTTGGACTTGAGACTTAGAAGTAATTAATTTCACAATAATTGGAGGAATACTAAGAAAAAAGTTTAAGTCTCCAAAGACCACATATTGTGTAATTTCATTTATATGAAATCTCTATAATAGACAAATCCATAGAGACAGAAAATAGCGGTTGTCAAAGGCTGGGGTGGATTCAGAGGAAACAGAATAACCTAGGCTAATTGGTATGGGGCTTCTTTTTGGAGTGATGAAATTTTCTCAAATTGTTTTTGGTAATGGTTGCACAAATCTGTGAATATACCAAAAAGCATTGAATTCTGTACTTGTAAGTGGGTGAACTGTATGGTATGAAAATATCTCAGTAAAGCTGTTAACAAAATTGTTGGCCAGATAAGCTGAAGTTACGTGGTAGAGAACATTAATATGTTAATATTAAACATAAGCTTAATTGTTTGAATTTGATCTAATGGACAATAGAAAACCGTTATAGGTTATGAGTATGGAGTGGACTGTCCATGGTTTCCCTTTTTTACCCTCTTTATCTCTTATTTGAGATTTTAGTTGTAAGAGTATATACTCACTGAAACAAAATTCAAAGAATATAAAAATCATGTTAGAGAATTTCAGTTTATTTCATTCTCCATAGGTTACCACTATAAAAATTGTGATTCTTTTACAAATTTTTATAAATTCTTTTTTTCCCCTCTCCTTTAATTTTTTTTTTAAATAATGGGAACATATTGTCCATCTTGATATTTAACTTTTTATATACAGCAGTGTTTCATGGCCATTTTCTCATACTTGCATATGGAGACTGGCTACCACAGGGAATAATAGTTTCCCACATCACAGGGTCATTGTGAAGATTAAATAAGTTGATTGTTGTTGTTCAGTTACTAAGTCGTGTCCAACTCTTTGTGACCCCATTGAACTGTAGCCCACCAGGTTCCTCTGTCCATGGGATTTTCCAGGCAAGAATACTGAAGTGGCTTGCCATTTCCTTTTCCAAGGGATCCTCCCAACCCAGGGCTTGAAGCTGCATCTCCTGCATTATCAGATGGATTCTTTACCACTGAACCACAAGGGAAGCCCAAATAAGTTGATACATGTAAATAATTAGAATAGTACAGACGCATAGTAAGCATTCGGTAAGCATTAGATGTTGTTTTATTGTTAAGTGTAGGCTTAGGAAACAACTGTTTTAGTAGTTCTTTTGGTTGAGAACCTGAAGTGAAAGCAGACATAGTTTCCATTCAGAAGTGAAGCATTCACTCAGGCATCACTGGGCTAGCAGCCAGGCAGTCTTCTAGGTACTAGTATTAAGAACTAAGACATAACCCTTCAAAAGTTCTTAAAATGGGTTGTTTGGGTGAGCTTAAAGGAATCTGAGACTCTTGAAATTATATTCCAAAAGTTAGTATGTGCCTAAACGGAGTTTAGTAAACAGAATAAATCCATAGCTTTCAAAAGATTCTCTAGGGCATCTTCAAGTCTCTAAGAACCACTTACTTTATCAGATTTGATTCTCATGACAGCCCCAAGAGGTAGATAATATTACTAGAGTTCAAAGGCCTGCTATATTCCAGTTGTTATTCTGGGCCCTGAGAATATAGCATTGGGCAAACAGACAAAATTCGATATCTTCAAAGAACTTACATTCTTTTGGGGAAGTCTTATACAGAAAATGTGATCCTTCTCCTCACCTTGTATATTGAAACTTAAGGGCAACTTGGATTGTGTCCCTGAGAGTGCCTTCTGCATAATAATATTTAATAAATATTTGAGCGAATGAGTAAAAGAATGGACCAGAGAGCTGGAAAAGATCTTAAGGGGTCGTGATCCCAGTTTTCAGGCAGGACCACATTTAACTATCATTTCTTCCAAATTTTTGCAGTGGAATAGAAATTTGAAACCTGGGTTATCTCCTTAATTTTGCCATGTGCTGTGAGGAGATTGGGCATAAATTGAAGAAATGAACTTGAGTGTCTCCATCTAATATTAAACTATCTTAAGTATCGATACTCTGCCACTATAGAAATGAGAAGCTTCACTGTTATCTGTCGTTTCTAGGGGAGGTGACGCCAGGACTATCCCAGGTGGAATATGCCCTTCGCAGACACAAACTAATGTCTCTGATCCACAAGGAAGCACAAGAGCAGAGCGGCACAGACCACACAGTGGTACTGCTGTCCAACCCTACGTACTACATGAGCAACGACATCCCCTATACTTTCCACCAAGACAACAATTTCCTGTACCTGTGTGGATTCCAGGAACCTGATAGCATCCTGGTCCTTCAGAGCCTCCCTGGCGAGCAGTTACCGGCACACAAGGCCATGCTTTTTGTGCCTCCGAGAGACCCCAGTCGAGAACTTTGGGATGGCCCTCGCTCTGGCCCCGATGGAGCAATAGCTCTAACTGGAGTGGATGAAGCCTATACACTGGAGGAATTTCAACATCTTGTACCAAAGCTGAAAGGTAACAGACGGGAGCAGAAGTCAGATCACAGGCCAGCTTGGGACTAAGACCTTCTTGCCCATTTGGTCTTCATTTGCTAAAACTATTAGCATGGCAACATTTCCCTTGGCACTGTGAAAGAATATAAAGCTTTTCCATAAGACTTTAAGGATTTCATGTATTCATTTGCTAAATCTTCGTTAGGTTATTCATTCAGAGACTGTCTGTCCTAGTGTGGAGTCCAGAAGGAGGGTTTTAATGTGGAGGATGGACATGGCCACTCTTAGGGTCACTGACCAGCCTGTTGACTCTTGCCTACTACTTACTGCACCACTTTTGCCAGCTTTTCAGAAACTGGCAGTATTCTCAAAGAGTGATTTATCGTTCACCAGCAGCAGAAACATTGGTGATGCATTATAGAATTACAAATGCAGAATAGATACTGGAAGTGTAGAATCTGTGGCCCCCATTTCATACCTTCTATCAGAATCTGCATTTTAATAAGATTCTCCGGTGGTTCATATACACAGTTGAGTTCATGCCCCTTGAAAAGCATCTCTATGTTTATTCTGGTAGAATTGTGATCACTCAGTGTTTTGAGATTCCTTTTCTAGAACTTTTCAGAATGTATACTACATTATAAACTATCCTTAGTGATTCTTAGTGATTCATCTACAGCTCCAGGAAGTATTTTATTTTTTAAAGTGTCCAAAAGTCACATAGAGATAAGATAGATGGTCAAGTTATAAAATATTGATTTTAGACAAAATAATGTATTTGATTGTAAAATTTCAGTCCATTATTCTTGTAAGATTTATAAGCATTTCTTAAGTCATTCTCTAATTAAAAGAGGATTTCAAAATTGCTTCCAACAATCCTGGATTGAAAGTTTAAAGTCTGAAAAGGTTTTAAAAGCCTAAAAAGGTTGGCCTATGATTTTATAAAATGACAGCAAATAGTCATGGTTGTTTTTTTAAAAATTACAACAACTAAATTTCTGTTGAAAGTAAGATTAGAGTTTTACATGTAATCTATATTTAAAATTGGTTTTATTTTAAAAAGTAAAAATATTTTGGAGATTGTATCACTAATACATACCCAATCAACATTTTTAGGACTTTCCCCCCTCTTCTGTCCCAAGTCCATTGTATGAAACATAGAAATCTTCAGATTTAAATTGTTGGGAATACTACTCACAGGTTTCTGTCAGAAAATAAAAAGGGGGGAAAACAAATAGACACATGGTCTAAGCGGAGAAAATTTTCATGGTGTGCCTTATCTTATGTCTCGAGCAAAACTCAACCATTTCCTTGGGTCTGCAAAGTGAAAAGGTGAACTGTGGTAATCTGTAATGAGAACACATGGCAGATGAAAGAGGACAGGTGTTCTGGATGAATGTGGATTATCGGCTGTGAGACCCCCTCTCACCAGTACTGAGACTGTTTGAAACTAAGGGATGGAGCACTTTTAACCATGAGGTTGTGAGCTGAGTACTTTTTCTGTCCTTCTGTGTTCAGTTATTTAACAGAACCTCTAGCTGACTTGTGGTGTGGAGAACAATTGTCAGAATTGTTCTTAAACAGTTAATAAATAATCAAAGCTTGAGTAAAGCTCTAGTTTCATCTGTTGTCTTTACAAAAAAACACTGAGATTTGAGGGCAGAAAAAGCCGTATATCCAGTCTCAGAATATCTTGCCATTTTCAGGAAGGGCCTTCCCAATGACTTAGGTCCTGAGAGAGTATTCAACCCTTTAGAGTTTATACTACACATTTTAAAATGGTTTTGACTCTTTAAGTCTGTGACAGGTGGTATTTCTTGTTGCTGTTTTATTTTAAATCTGTTTTAAGCTGAGACACATACACTGTGGTATGACTGGATGAGGCCTGCTCACAAACAACTCCACTGTGACCACATGCAGCAGCTGGCAGAGGTCAAAGCCAGGAGCAAGAACAAGGTTCGGGCTGTGCAGCAGCTGGTACAGCGCCTCAGGCTGATCAAATCTCCTGCAGAAATTGAACGGATGCAGATTGCTGGGAAGCTGACATCACAGGTATGGGTTCCTACCGAAAAAGTTCTTCCCAAATTAAAAAAGCCCAGCTTTTAGGGTTCAATGAGCACCCTGAGGTTGTGTACCCAGGGCAGTAGTCTCACGGCACATGGACATACAGCTTCTGCTTTGATGTTTACCAAGTGTGTCTAGAGACTTGTGCAGAACTTAGGAAAGCAAATCAGATATCCTTCTTGTGTCTTTTTATCCATGATCTTAGTTGTGTCTCTTTGGAACAACATAAGTTAATTCATTTTATTTCCTTTCCTTATCATAATTACAGTAATAGTGGCAGAGCTTATCAAATTAGATTCATGGGACCTAGAATGACCATGCTTACAAATTATTGGTTTATTCCAAGAGAAGGGCACAGTTTACCGGCAGCATTAACGTGAAAATAGCTATCACAGCTAATGGCTGTCTCACAGCCGTGTCCAGAGAAGCTGAGTGCAGGCTCCTGTCGTCCTTCCGCAGTAAGGACCGGGCAGGGTGCATTTTCTCTGGGGCTCAGAAACCACAAATGCATGCATAGAACACCTCGGAACCAGGAAGCCCCAGGAATCTCAGCTAGGGATTTTTGGATTTTGGTCTCATTGGCATATTCCTGCTCTGTAATAGCTCTCACAGAGACCAAGTATAAACCTTTGATCTCATCAACATAGAGTAGATGACATTCTACCATCATATTGCGGTACCTCTTTTAAACCATCGTCACAATTGATGACTACATAATGTTCATTTAGATTATTATTAATCAGTGTTTTTCGAGTTCAACCTGTTAAATATTCCCACAGTTTGCTTCCCAGGATAGCTCCTTTATAATAGATCCATCCTGTGACGTGAGAATTAGAAACAAAAAAAAAAAACCCAAAACTAGCTACACTTGTATTGTTTCATATAGTCAAACACAGAGCTCTCTCATCTCTTGTCCATTTTGAGAACGTATATCACTCTGGGAATCTGGGAAGTGTGTTTGTTAGGTTGGCTATTGTGTAGCTCTGTTCTAGGCTCTTCAAAAGAGAAAGATATTTCATCAGAGCCCTCCACCCCAAGGAGCTTCCGAGTCAAGGCTAGGAGAAATAGCATTGTCTTACTTTAAGCATCTCTCCAGGCACAAAATTACGTCAGGTTTTCCCTTTTATGTCACCCGTTGATTGCTCCCTTGAAACTGTTTTCCATAGTGGCTTCACCATTTGACATTTCTGCTAGCAGTATACAAGGGTTCCAATTTCTCTGCATCCTCACCAAGACTTGTTTTTCGGTTTGGGGGTTTGGTTTTGTTCGTTTGCTTTGATGATAGCCACCCTCATGGATGTGAAATGGTGTCTTTGGCTTCCTTGTTGGTCCAGTGGTTAAGAGTGGTCCTTGCGGAAAAAAAAGAATCTGCCTTGCAGTGCAGGGGACATGGGTTCAACCAGTCCCTGGTCCAGGAAGATCCCACATGCCCCGGGGCAACTAAGCCAATGAACCGTAACTGCTGGGCCCATGCCCCCAACTGCAGAACCTGGGCACCCTAAGCCAGTGGTCTGCACCAAGAGAGGCCGCTGTAATGAGGAGCCTTCGCACCACAGCTAGACAGTGGCCCCCACTCGCTGTAACTAGAGGAAGTCCACCCACAGCAAAGACTAGAGCAGCCAAAAGTAAATAATTTTCACACACACACACACACAAGAAATGGTATCTCATTTTGGTTTTGATTAGCATTTTCCTCATCACCCATTGAACATCTTTCTGTGTGCTTATTGGACCTTTATATATCATCTTTGGAGACATGTCCATTCAGCTCTTTTGCCTATTTTCTAATAGGACTATTTATCTTTTTGTTTTTTAGTTGCAGAGTTCTTTACATAGTATTCTGTGTACTAAACCTTAAGAGATAAGGGTCTCTGATTTTTTTTTTTTTTTTTTTTTTGTCCTCCATCAGACAGTTTGCCATACTTGAATTATCTTAGTTGTAGCCTATCTCAGAAGCCTCACTGGTTCATTAACAGTGGTGCAAGTTTCTTTGGTTAGAGCTCCACCTGCTGCCCAAAGTGAGTGAGACTCGTCTGAAGAAGGGTGGGCTTTCTCAGACCAAAGCCATACCTGCTGTCAGTTTGCGATTCCTTTCCAATCCATTATGCTAGCTGCTAAGGTTCAGATTTATCTTTTTCAGATTCCACTGATTTAAAAGCCAGTACTACTTCAAACCAGCAGTGGTTTGGCAGTCCCTCTTATCAGAATCATCCTTTTTCTTTCAAAATAATTCCTTAACCATGTATTTTAAGAATAGTTCAGGTATGCTGGAACAATTGGGTGTCCACATGTGCAATAAAGATGTTGGACCCATACCTCACACACATTTACAAAAATTAACTCAAAATAGATCAAACACCTAACCTTAAGAGCTACAAGTATATAAAGCTCCTAGAAGAAAATACAGGGCTGAATCTTTATGAATTTGAATTTATTAAATATGACACCAAAATAAAAATAAATAAATTGGATTTGATCAAAGTTAAAAATAGTTGTGTTTCAAAGGGCATTTTTCAAGAGTGTAAAAAGGCAACCTCCAGAATGGGAGAAAATGTTTGCAAGTCATATATCTGATAAAGGTCGAGTATTCAGAATATGTAAAGAATTCTTGCAACTCAAAAAAGGAAAGCCCATGATAGTACAGAGGTTAGGACTCCACACTGTCACTGCTGAGGGTGATGGTTCAATCCCTGATCGGGGAACTAAGATCCTGCAAGCTTCTTGGCACGGCCAAAAGAAAAAAAAGGACAGCCCAATTATAAAGTGAGTGAAACTTGAATGGACATCTCTCCAAAGATATACAAATGACCTAAGCACATGAAAAAATGTTTTAAATATCATTAGCCACTTGGGAAATGCAAATCAAAATCATATACCACTTCATACCTAATAATATGCCTTATTAAAAAACAAATGTTGAGATTCCCTGGTGGCTCAGTGGTAAAGAATCTACCAGCCAGTGCAGGGGACATGGGTTCAGTCCCGGGTCAGGGAAGATCCTACATGCCTCGGGGCACCTAAGCCCAAGCACCACACTGCTGAGCCTGTGCTCTGGAGCTTGGGCATTAAGAGAAACCAGCACCATGAGAAGCCCGTGCACCGCAGCTGGAGAGTAGCCCCCACTGGCCACAACTAGAGAAAGCCCGCGTGCATAATGAGGACCCAGCACAGCCATAACTAAATAAAAATCTTCCTTAAAAAATAACAATAACAAGTGTTGGCAAGGATGTGGAAAAATTGAGACCTTTGTACATTACCCTGGTGGCTCAGGCAGTAAAGTGTCTGCCTACAGTGCGGGAGACCTGGGTTCAATCCATGGGTTGGGAAAATCTCCTGGAGAAGGAAATGGTACCCACTCAAAATTCTCCAAGCCAGGCTTCAGCAATATGTGAACCGTGAACTCCCTGATGTTCAAGCTGGTTTTGGAACAGGCAGAGGAACCAGAGATCAAATTGCCAACATCCGCTGGATCATGGAAAAAGCAAGAGAGTTCCAGAAAAACATCTATTACTGCTTTATTGACTATGCCAAAGCCTTTGACTGTGTGGATCACAAGAAACTGTGGAAAATTCTGAAAGAGATGGGAATACCAGACCACCTAACCTGCCTCTTGAGAAATCTGTATGCAGGTCAGGAAGCAACAGTTAGAACTGGACATGGAACAACAGACTGGTTCCAAATAGGAAAAGGAGTACGTCAAGGCTGTATATTGTCTCCCTGCTTATTTAACTTCTATGCAGAGTACATCATGAGAAACGCTGGAATGGAAGAAACACAAGCTGGAATCAAGATTGCCGGGAGAAATATCAATAACCTCAGATATGCTGATGACACCACCCTTATGGCAGAAAGTGAGGAGGAGCTAAAAAGCCTCTTGATGAAAGTGAAGGAGGAGAGCGAAAAAGTTGGCTTAAAGCTCAACATTCAGAAAACGAAGATCATGGCATCCGGTCCCATCACTTCATGGGAAATAGATGGGGAAACAGTGGAAACAGTGTCAGACTTTATTTTTTTGGGCTCCAAAATCACTGCAGATGGTGACTGCAGCCATGAAATTAAAAGACGCTTACTCCTTGGAAGAAAAGTTATGACCAACCTGGATAGTATATTCAAAAGCAGAGACATTACTTTGCCGACTAAGGTCCGCCTAGTCAAGGCTATGGTTTTTCCTGTGGTCATGTATGGATGTGAAAGTTGGACTGTGAAGAAAGCTGAGCGCCGAAGAATCGATGCTTTTGAACTGTGGTGTTGGAGAAGACTCTTGAGAGTCCCTTGGACTGCAAGGAGATCCAACCAGTCCATTCTGAAGGAGATCAACCCTGGGATTTCTTTGGAAGGAATGATGCTAAAGCTGAAACTCCAGTACTTTGGCCACCTCACGCGAAGAGTTGACTCATTGGAAAAGACTCTGATGCTGGGAGGGATTGGGGGCAGGAGGAGAAGGGGACGACCGAGGATGAGATGGCCGGATGGCATCACGGACTCGATGGATGTGAGTCTGAGTGAACTCCAGGAGATGGTGATGGACAGGGAGGCCTGGCGTGCTGCGATTCATGGGGTCGCAAAGAGTCGGACATGACTGAGCGACTGAACTGACTGAACTGACTGGTATTCTTGCCTGGAAAATCCCATGGATGGAGGAACCTGGTAGACTACAGTCCATGGGGTCGCAAAGAGTTGGGCACGACTGAGTGACATTTACTTACTTACTTGTACATTACCAGTAGAAGTGTTCAGTCACTGTGGAAAATACTTGGGGGTTCCTGAAAAAAATTAAGCAATTATTATATGACCTGACAGTTCTTCTCTTAGGTATATACCCCAAAGAATTAAAAACAGGTGCTCAAACAATGGTGGGGGTGGTTTAGTCACTAAGTAGTGTCCAGTTCTTGCGACCCCGTGAACTGTAGCCTGCCAGACTCCTCTGTCCGTGGGATTCTCCAGGCAAGAATACTGGAATGGGTTGTCATCTGCTTCTCCAGAGGGTCTTCCTGACCCAGGGATTGAACCCAGATCTCTTGCATTTCAGGCAGAATCTTTACCAACTGAGTGAGCGAAGTTGAGTCACTATTGACAATAGCCGAAAGGTGCAAACAGCTCTTAGGACCATCCTTTGATGAACGGATAAGCAAAATGTAGTGTATATATGAGAGTCCCTGGTGGCTCAGAGGTTAAAGCGTCTGCCTCCAATGCGGGAGACCCAGGTTCAATCCCTGGGTTGGGAAGATCCCCTGGAGAAGGAAATGGCAATCCACTCCAGTACTCTTGCCTGGAGAATCCCATGGACGGAGAAGCCTAGTAGGTTACAGTCCACGGGGTCGCAAAGAGTCGGACACGACTGAGCGACTTCACCTTCAGTGTATATACATACAGTGGAATACTGGCCAGGCGTAAAAAGGAATGAGGTACTGATGCGTTCCACAACACTGATGAACCTTGAAGCCGTTATCCTAAGTGAAGCAGAGCAGACACAAAAGGCCACCCATTATGTAGTTCCGTTTATGTGAAGTAGCCAGAATATGTAAATCCATAGAAACCAGAAGCAGACTGATGCTTGCCAGGGGCTAGGGTGACAGGGATATGGGGAAAGTAACTGCATGTTTGGGTAGGGCGTTTCTTTTGGGGTGGTGAAAATGTTTTTAAACTAGACAGAGGTAGAGGCTGCCTAGCATTGTCAATAGACTAAATACCACTGAAGTGTTCACTTTTTTTTTTTTTTTGGCCACGAGGCGCAGCTTGTGGGCTATTAGTCCCCCAACCAGGAACCAAACCTATGCCCCCTGTGGTGGAAGCACAGAGAATTCCCCGAACTGTTCACTGTTAAATTGGTTAATTTTATGTAATGTGGATTTCATGTCGGGTTTAAAAAAAAAAATGAATGAATGAATTTAGATGCCAGATGTACTGACAAATGGCAGTTAAACGGGTCACTTGTTAAAGACAGTGGTAGTGCTTACAAGTCTTGAGTTACTAAAGCAGAAGGGTACAGTGGGTCAAGAAGCAACAGAACTAGACTCGCAACAGTGGACTGTTCAAAGTTGGGAAAGGAGCGCATCGGGTCTGCATATCGTCACCCGGCCTATGTAACTTAGATGCAGGGTACATCATGCAAAATACTGGACTGGATGAGGCTCGAGCTGAAATCACGATTGCGAGGGGAAATAACCCCAGATATGCAAATGATACCACTCTAATGGCAGAAAGTGAAGAGGAACTAAAGAGCCTCGTGATGAAGGTGAAAGACGAGTGAAAAGGCTGGCTTGAAACCCAACATTCAAAAACTAAGACCACAGTATCCGGTCCCATTACTTCATATCAAACAAGGGGGGAAAGTGGAAGCAGTGACAGATTTTATTTTCCTGGGCTCCAAAATCACTGCAGATGGTGACTGCAGCCATGAAATATAAAAGACATTTGCTCCTTGGAAGGAAAGTTATGACAAACCTAGACAGAGTATTAAAAAGCAGAGACATTACTTTACCAACATACGGATATGAGAGTTGGACCATGAAGAAGGCTGAGCACCGAAGAACTGATGCTCTCGGATTGTGCTGAGAAGATTCTTGGGTCCCTTAGACTGCAAGGAGATCAAACCAGTTAAAATTTTCAGTTGATTCAGAAAATCAACCCTGACTATTGCTTGGAAGGATTGATGCTGAAGCTGAAGTTCCAGTACTTTGG
The DNA here is from genome assembly GCA_006410675.1 of Oreotragus oreotragus. Lineage (NCBI taxonomy): Eukaryota > Metazoa > Chordata > Mammalia > Artiodactyla > Bovidae > Oreotragus > Oreotragus oreotragus. Next base: position 82,902 of record SJYX01007480.1, read on the forward strand.
CGACCTGATGTGAAGAGCCAATTCATTGGAAAAGACTCTGATGCTGGGAAAGATTGAAGACAGAAGAAGGGGGCAGCAGAGGATGAGATGGTTAGATAACATCACCAACTCAACAGACATGAATTTGAGCAAACTCGGGGAGATTAGTGAAGGACAAATTAGTGAAGTGTGCCTGGCACACTGCAGTCCATGGGGTCGCAAAGAGTCAGATACAGCTTAACCACTGAACGACAATAACCCATCAGCCAGGTCCAGAGAACAGGCTCCTGTTGTCCTCCTCAGTCAGGACTGGGGAAGATGAGCTTTCTCGGAGCCTCTGGAACCACAGAAACACACATAGAACACCTCGGACCCAGGCAGCCCCAGGAATCTCAGCCAGGGATCCTAGGGTTTTGATTATGTTGGTAAATTCGTGCTATGAAGCAGCAAAGCCCTTCAGAGGTCCCAGAGAATCAAAGAGCAAACCAGTAATTTCACTGTTATCAATACTGATAAGCTGATAACAGACTGCTTGGAAACTCCTCTCAGCACTGTTAACCAGCATGGTTCAGACCTTGACCAGGGTTCTAAAATTTAGAAGAAAGAAAGTGGAAGTGTCAGTCACTCAGTTATGTCCAGCTCTGCGACCCCATGGACTGTAGCCCGTCAAGCTCCTCCATCCAGGGGATTCTCCAGGCAAGAATACTGGAGTAGGTTGCCATTCCCTTCTCCAGGGGATCTTCCCAACCCAGGGATCAAACTTGGGTCTCCCACACTGGAGGTGGGTTCTTTACCATCTGAGCCACAGGGAAACCATCTTAGAAGTATTAAGTCTGGTAATTCCTTTATAATCTACCAATTTAGTAATGACAACAGAGAATTTGCCCTTATTTTTCTTAATAAACAACTTCTAGCTATCAGTGATTATATTCCTTCAGAGTTCCCAACATTCTAATCTAGAATGTTTCTATAAGACTTTTGATATTTGGGCAAAATAGTTTCCTTAAGAATAGTTACACTAACAAAAGGGTTAAAAAAAAAAAAAGAATCTTACAGAAAAACCTGGACAAACTGTTTGGCCAACCCAGGAATCCCCTGTGATAGCCGCGCTGCATGTGTGCTGTTTCCTATCTTTGTAAACATCCACGTCTGTAATTCCTCACTGGACCTCACTTCAGAAAGGATTTTGATTAGCTTACGTGGATACATAAAATACAAGAGAGCATAAATTCGTGGTAGAGTTGAAGAAAAGCAAGATTTGAGGGGAATGGAGCTAAAACAAAATAAAAACCAAAGGCACATTGTGTAAGATGTTACAGAAAAACCCAAATGAACTTATTAGCCAATCCAGTAATTAAAATTACTGATATTGTAGGCCGGTGGTTCTCAACCGGGGGCAGTTTTGTGTTCCCTAGGGGACATTTGGCAACATCTAATTATCACAGTTAGGGAATGCTACTGTCATCCTGCATTGAACAGGATAGCCCCCAAAGAATAACCTGGTCCAAAATGTTGATAGTGCTAAGGTTGGGGAACCCTGCTATAGGCTGGACCAGTCAATCCATAATTGCATATATTCTAAGGCTGTAGAAGCATTCTGAAAGATAAATGACAGATGTGTTTCCCTGCCGCTTATTCTAGCATACAGTGTATATTCTAAGTGGGAAGGTTGAATGCCCTTCCACTAAGTCTGTCATCAGCCAACTATTCTGGAAAGCAATATTTTCCCCTTTGGAAAGCTGTGTTATTGCGCTCACAAAGCCATAACTTCAGGTCAACAAAGTTGGGGAGAACTGTGTTTTTCATTTGAGCTCCAGTATTTTGAATGTTTGGATAAACAACGTAGTTAAAATGGGACTATATTCTTTTCTTCCTTCATTCTCTTTGCAGGCTTTTATAGAGACCATGTTTGCCAGTAAAGCCCCTGTGGAAGAAGGCTTTCTTTATGCTAAGGTGAGCTTTAAATGCCTGGCGAAGTTTTGTCAGAGGCAAATGTACTTTCTTGACTTGGCATATGGCATCCAGTTGGCTTTCATGGACATGACTAGGGCATCCATGAAGAGGATTTGGTTCTTAAATGTCACTGGTAATTTATTAGATGAGTTTAAAGTATGTAGAGCTACCCTGATAGCTCAAATGGTAAAGAATCCGCCTGCAACGCCAGAGACCCAGGTTCAATTCCTGGGTCAGGAAGATCTGCTGGAGAAGAGGTAGACTTACCCACTCCAGTATTCTGACCTGGAGAATTCCATGAACTATTCCATGGGGTCACAGAGAGTCAAACACGACTGAACTACTTTTACTTTCTTTCACAATTAAATGGAGAAAATTGAAAAGAACAGATAAGGAAGGACTTTCACAAGTGGGAGTTAAGAAGAATCATAGTATTTAGGTAAATGTAAAGACAGAGAATCCGAGGCGGTTCTGTGGATAGTACCAGATACGAATCAGCCTCCAGCTTCATCCTAGGACATAACGAAATTAGAATTTACCATTTGCCTAGCATCCTTTTTCAAATTTCCAGAGCATGTAGGTTGGTAGCTATTTGGAAAGTTGAAATTGGAAATTTATAGCTCTTGTTAAAAATGCAAGTTGTATTCCAGTGTTTACCTAAATAAGAAAAAAAGTAACATGTAAAGTGTCTAGACTATATCTCTGTACTCAGCCTGATCATAAGTTCTCTGTGCGGTCTTCAGGACTTAACTGTTTGAAAATCATAGGAAAGTTAGAGCACTTCGAAGAAAAGAACAGATTTAGTAATAGAGTTGAATAACAGTATTGGGGTGAGAATAAAAGAAATGGACTGAAATTATAGCGTAAAACTTTGGTTAAAAAGATGTGATGGGTCGTTTTCCGGTATTGACTTAAGTACTTGACTGGAGGTATGAGCTGTTGAAGAGAGACTAGACTAGGGCAGCCTTAAGGAAATCCTTTCTTCAGTCCTGTATTGTCAGACTTTGCTGCTGTTTTTCAGTTTGAGTTTGAATGCCGGGCCCGTGGTGCAGACATCTTAGCTTACCCACCTGTGGTTGCTGGAGGTAACCGGTCAAACACTTTGCACTATGTGAAGAACAATCAGCTCATCAAGGTGCGTAGATCCCCTTCAGTGCTACTACCTCTGGATTCAGATGCCTTAGTAGGAAACAGCTGTAGCCTCACAGCCCCTTAACCTTCAGCTTTCACAAGCTAACTGCCGTTTATAAAACCCTTTGTTTATAAAATGCTTTTATAGACATGCTATCCTTTGATCCTCACATTAGCACTGTGAGATAAGAGCAGTTATTAGCATGCCTGTTTAACAGAAAAGAAGCTTTAGGTAACTCATTAATGCAGAGCCAACTATTCTAGTCTAAATCCTCTGCTCATTTCATGTGGTAAAAAAACTCCTTCACTGAGGTCTTGTGCCAACAACAGGCTAAGCTTATTTTAGGAGCAGGCAGATTTTACCAGTAGCTTATTAGCTGTGAGGGAACTTATATTTTATGGTTTTCTTCCCAAGTGATTTATAAGTAAAGAATCTTGAATTCCTTTATTAAGTCTATTTTTAATTATCTACTTAAATTTACAGTAAATTCAAAAAAAAGAATATAGCAAACATGTAAATTATACTTTTTTTTCTAAGAATACCTGTGAACCAATGACTCAACTGAAGAACATTGCCAGTATGTTCAATCTACTTACATACCCTTATGCTCTGCCATCCCACAGCCTCCCTCCAAAAGGTCACTAAGCAGTAACCTAAATTTTTGTTTATCATTCTCTTGGGTTTTTTTAGAAAATAGTTTTATCATATAGACATGATTCCCCAAACAATATTAATTAGTTCTGCCTCTTTATGAACTATATCAAAATTACATACTGCTATATGTAGTTTTGGGAGCTTAACTTTTCTTTTTACTCAAGCAGGATAAAATAATTTTTTCCCCATGTATTTGTATATGTTTACACTCCTACCAGCATATATGTATAATTAATTCTGTTGGCCATATTCTCTCTATCCCTTGCTAGTATCAAACTTCTTAATTTCTATCATTTTAGTTGGGATAAGACATTGTGGTCTCATTGTGGTCTTAATTTCCATTGCCTCTATTCCCAATGAAGTTAAGCATCTTGTGGCACAACTGGTTTCAACTTGCTCATGTGTTGTTTAGTATATTCTGATTGGTGTAAATGAGTAAGATTGTCTTATAATTTTTCTCTTGCTGTCTTTTTCTGGTTTTCACATCAAGGTGTCAAACAGTTTATTTTTTAATATTATAAAATGATTTGAATTAATGTTCCTTGAAAATTGGTTAGAACGTCCTGTGGATTTGGGCCTGATATTATCTCTTGTGGGCCTTTTAACTGTGGTTCAATTTCTTTAATATACTGAGACTTTCTATTTATTTTTACATATCTTATTGTAAAATGCAACCTACTGGGAAAGTACTTAAACCATAAAGGAAGAGTTTAATGGGTAATTTTAAAGATTCATATAACCATTACCCACATCAAGAAATAAAACATACCAGCAAGCTGTAGCTTGCTGGCCTTCTGGGCCAAATCCAGCCTTCCACTTTGTTTTTTAAATAAAGTTTCATTGGAACACAGTGATTTCTGCTCCCCTACCCTTACCCCGTGGGCAGAGTTGAGTAGTTGCATCAGAGACAGTATGGTCCACAAAGTAAATATCACTAGCCCTTTACAGAAAAAACTTGTCAGCCCCTGAAATAGGGCCTTACTGTGTCCCCCACCCTCAAGCGGCTCTTCCTCTGGGTGGTCTTTGCCCTCCCTGTGATAGCTCCTCCTCTCCCTGATCGGGTAACCACTCTGCCAGTATTGATAGTGATCATGTCTTTGCTTTTCTTTTTCTTTTACAATTAATAAATAATGTAGTTTTACATCATTTGCTTTGCTTTTAGTTATGTTTGAACTTTATGTATTTGAAATACTGTGTGTGTCTTCTTTCATACGACAGTGTGTTGTTGCATGCCACTATAGTTCGTTCATTGTAATTGCTAAAGTGTGAAATAGCAGGTAAAGTGTGGCTTATGAAGTTAAATCTATTTTCGTAAGAATGCTAAGATGCTACGTGCTCTTTTTCACTCTTTCTGTCTCTCAGCTGTACAGTTAAGTATCCCAGAGGTTTTATGACATGAAACATCACTCCAAATTGAATGCAGAACCAAATATGAGGACACTCTAGCTGTCTTCTATTTTTCTGTGCTAAACAGAGATTTGCAAAAATGTAAAGCAGCGCCACTTTTCTAACAATATTTTTTAGAAAAAGTTATTTTCATTAAAAATGTTATTTTAGCATGTAATGAGTGGGTTTATTATTATTTTAAAATGAATAAATATTATAAACTTTTCTGTTTTAATTTCTTAATGTGATAAAGATCCATAGATATATTTTCTGGGTTTTTACCATTATGAAGAATATTCTGTGAACAGTATATAAGTTATCAAGGTTGCCTAAGGAACACCTTGGGGAAGGCAATGGCACCCCACCCCAGTACTCTTGCCTGGAAAATCCAGTGGACGGAGTAGCCTGGTGGGCTGCAGTCCATGGGGTCGCTAACAGTCGGACAGACTGAGCGACTTCACTTTCACTTTTCTCTTTCATGCATTGGAGAAGGAAATGGCAACCCACTCCAGTATTCTTGCCTGGAGAGTCCCAGGGATGGGGGAGCCTGGTGGGCTGCCGTCTATGGGGTCACACAGAGTCGGACACGACTGAAGTGACTTAGCAGCAGCAGCAGCTTAAAAAAAAAAATGAATGAATGAATTTAGATGCCAGATGTACTGACAAATGGCAGTTAAACGGGTCACTTGTTAAAGACAGTGGTAGTGCTTACAAGTCTTGAGTTACTAAAGCAGAAGGGTACAGTGGGTCAAGAAGCAACAGAACTAGACTCGCAACAGTGGACTGTTCAAAGTTGGGAAAGGAGCGCATCGGGTCTGCATATCGTCACCCGGCCTATGTAACTTAGATGCAGGGTACATCATGCAAAATACTGGACTGGATGAGGCTCGAGCTGAAATCACGATTGCGAGGGGAAATAACCCCAGATATGCAAATGATACCACTCTAATGGCAGAAAGTGAAGAGGAACTAAAGAGCCTCGTGATGAAGGTGAAAGACGAGTGAAAAGGCTGGCTTGAAACCCAACATTCAAAAACTAAGACCACAGTATCCGGTCCCATTACTTCATATCAAACAAGGGGGGAAAGTGGAAGCAGTGACAGATTTTATTTTCCTGGGCTCCAAAATCACTGCAGATGGTGACTGCAGCCATGAAATATAAAAGACATTTGCTCCTTGGAAGGAAAGTTATGACAAACCTAGACAGAGTATTAAAAAGCAGAGACATTACTTTACCAACATACGGATATGAGAGTTGGACCATGAAGAAGGCTGAGCACCGAAGAACTGATGCTCTCGGATTGTGCTGAGAAGATTCTTGGGTCCCTTAGACTGCAAGGAGATCAAACCAGTTAAAATTTTCAGTTGATTCAGAAAATCAACCCTGACTATTGCTTGGAAGGATTGATGCTGAAGCTGAAGTTCCAGTACTTTGGCGACCTGATGTGAAGAGCCAATTCATTGGAAAAGACTCTGATGCTGGGAAAGATTGAAGACAGAAGAAGGGGGCAGCAGAGGATGAGATGGTTAGATAACATCACCAACTCAACAGACATGAATTTGAGCAAACTCGGGGAGATTAGTGAAGGACAAATTAGTGAAGTGTGCCTGGCACACTGCAGTCCATGGGGTCGCAAAGAGTCAGATACAGCTTAACCACTGAACGACAATAACCCATCAGCCAGGTCCAGAGAACAGGCTCCTGTTGTCCTCCTCAGTCAGGACTGGGGAAGATGAGCTTTCTCGGAGCCTCTGGAACCACAGAAACACACATAGAACACCTCGGACCCAGGCAGCCCCAGGAATCTCAGCCAGGGATCCTAGGGTTTTGATTATGTTGGTAAATTCGTGCTATGAAGCAGCAAAGCCCTTCAGAGGTCCCAGAGAATCAAAGAGCAAACCAGTAATTTCACTGTTATCAATACTGATAAGCTGATAACAGACTGCTTGGAAACTCCTCTCAGCACTGTTAACCAGCATGGTTCAGACCTTGACCAGGGTTCTAAAATTTAGAAGAAAGAAAGTGGAAGTGTCAGTCACTCAGTTATGTCCAGCTCTGCGACCCCATGGACTGTAGCCCGTCAAGCTCCTCCATCCAGGGGATTCTCCAGGCAAGAATACTGGAGTAGGTTGCCATTCCCTTCTCCAGGGGATCTTCCCAACCCAGGGATCAAACTTGGGTCTCCCACACTGGAGGTGGGTTCTTTACCATCTGAGCCACAGGGAAACCATCTTAGAAGTATTAAGTCTGGTAATTCCTTTATAATCTACCAATTTAGTAATGACAACAGAGAATTTGCCCTTATTTTTCTTAATAAACAACTTCTAGCTATCAGTGATTATATTCCTTCAGAGTTCCCAACATTCTAATCTAGAATGTTTCTATAAGACTTTTGATATTTGGGCAAAATAGTTTCCTTAAGAATAGTTACACTAACAAAAGGGTTAAAAAAAAAAAAAGAATCTTACAGAAAAACCTGGACAAACTGTTTGGCCAACCCAGGAATCCCCTGTGATAGCCGCGCTGCATGTGTGCTGTTTCCTATCTTTGTAAACATCCACGTCTGTAATTCCTCACTGGACCTCGCTTCAGAAAGGATTTTGATTAGCTTACGTGGATACATAAAATACAAGAGAGCATAAATTCGTGGTAGAGTTGAAGAAAAGCAAGATTTGAGGGGAATGGAGCTAAAACAAAATAAAAACCAAAGGCACATTGTGTAAGATGTTACAGAAAAACCCAAATGAACTTATTAGCCAATCCAGTAATTAAAATTACTGATATTGTAGGCCGGTGGTTCTCAACCGGGGGCAGTTTTGTGTTCCCTAGGGGACATTTGGCAACATCTAATTATCACAGTTAGGGAATGCTACTGTCATCCTGCATTGAACAGGATAGCCCCCAAAGAATAACCTGGTCCAAAATGTTGATAGTGCTAAGGTTGGGGAACCCTGCTATAGGCTGGACCAGTCAATCCATAATTGCATATATTCTAAGGCTGTAGAAGCATTCTGAAAGATAAATGACAGATGTGTTTCCCTGCCGCTTATTCTAGCATACAGTGTATATTCTAAGTGGGAAGGTTGAATGCCCTTCCACTAAGTCTGTCATCAGCCAACTATTCTGGAAAGCAATATTTTCCCCTTTGGAAAGCTGTGTTATTGCGCTCACAAAGCCATAACTTCAGGTCAACAAAGTTGGGGAGAACTGTGTTTTTCATTTGAGCTCCAGTATTTTGAATGTTTGGATAAACAACGTAGTTAAAATGGGACTATATTCTTTTCTTCCTTCATTCTCTTTGCAGGCTTTTATAGAGACCATGTTTGCCAGTAAAGCCCCTGTGGAAGAAGGCTTTCTTTATGCTAAGGTGAGCTTTAAATGCCTGGCGAAGTTTTGTCAGAGGCAAATGTACTTTCTTGACTTGGCATATGGCATCCAGTTGGCTTTCATGGACATGACTAGGGCATCCATGAAGAGGATTTGGTTCTTAAATGTCACTGGTAATTTATTAGATGAGTTTAAAGTATGTAGAGCTACCCTGATAGCTCAAATGGTAAAGAATCCGCCTGCAACGCCAGAGACCCAGGTTCAATTCCTGGGTCAGGAAGATCTGCTGGAGAAGAGGTAGACTTACCCACTCCAGTATTCTGACCTGGAGAATTCCATGAACTATTCCATGGGGTCACAGAGAGTCAAACACGACTGAACTACTTTTACTTTCTTTCACAATTAAATGGAGAAAATTGAAAAGAACAGATAAGGAAGGACTTTCACAAGTGGGAGTTAAGAAGAATCATAGTATTTAGGTAAATGTAAAGACAGAGAATCCGAGGCGGTTCTGTGGATAGTACCAGATACGAATCAGCCTCCAGCTTCATCCTAGGACATAACGAAATTAGAATTTACCATTTGCCTAGCATCCTTTTTCAAATTTCCAGAGCATGTAGGTTGGTAGCTATTTGGAAAGTTGAAATTGGAAATTTATAGCTCTTGTTAAAAATGCAAGTTGTATTCCAGTGTTTACCTAAATAAGAAAAAAAGTAACATGTAAAGTGTCTAGACTATATCTCTGTACTCAGCCTGATCATAAGTTCTCTGTGCGGTCTTCAGGACTTAACTGTTTGAAAATCATAGGAAAGTTAGAGCACTTCGAAGAAAAGAACAGATTTAGTAATAGAGTTGAATAACAGTATTGGGGTGAGAATAAAAGAAATGGACTGAAATTATAGCGTAAAACTTTGGTTAAAAAGATGTGATGGGTCGTTTTCCGGTATTGACTTAAGTACTTGACTGGAGGTATGAGCTGTTGAAGAGAGACTAGACTAGGGCAGCCTTAAGGAAATCCTTTCTTCAGTCCTGTATTGTCAGACTTTGCTGCTGTTTTTCAGTTTGAGTTTGAATGCCGGGCCCGTGGTGCAGACATCTTAGCTTACCCACCTGTGGTTGCTGGAGGTAACCGGTCAAACACTTTGCACTATGTGAAGAACAATCAGCTCATCAAGGTGCGTAGATCCCCTTCAGTGCTACTACCTCTGGATTCAGATGCCTTAGTAGGAAACAGCTGTAGCCTCACAGCCCCTTAACCTTCAGCTTTCACAAGCTAACTGCCGTTTATAAAACCCTTTGTTTATAAAATGCTTTTATAGACATGCTATCCTTTGATCCTCACATTAGCACTGTGAGATAAGAGCAGTTATTAGCATGCCTGTTTAACAGAAAAGAAGCTTTAGGTAACTCATTAATGCAGAGCCAACTATTCTAGTCTAAATCCTCTGCTCATTTCATGTGGTAAAAAAACTCCTTCACTGAGGTCTTGTGCCAACAACAGGCTAAGCTTATTTTAGGAGCAGGCAGATTTTACCAGTAGCTTATTAGCTGTGAGGGAACTTATATTTTATGGTTTTCTTCCCAAGTGATTTATAAGTAAAGAATCTTGAATTCCTTTATTAAGTCTATTTTTAATTATCTACTTAAATTTACAGTAAATTCAAAAAAAATATAGCAAACATGTAAATTATACTTTTTTTTCTAAGAATACCTGTGAACCAATGACTCAACTGAAGAACATTGCCAGTATGTTCAATCTACTTACATACCCTTATGCTCTGCCATCCCACAGCCTCCCTCCAAAAGGTCACTAAGCAGTAACCTAAATTTTTGTTTATCATTCTCTTGGGTTTTTTTAGAAAATAGTTTTATCATATAGACATGATTCCCCAAACAATATTAATTAGTTCTGCCTCTTTATGAACTATATCAAAATTACATACTGCTATATGTAGTTTTGGGAGCTTAACTTTTCTTTTTACTCAAGCAGGATAAAATAATTTTTTCCCCATGTATTTGTATATGTTTACACTCCTACCAGCATATATGTATAATTAATTCTGTTGGCCATATTCTCTCTATCCCTTGCTAGTATCAAACTTCTTAATTTCTATCATTTTAGTTGGGATAAGACATTGTGGTCTCATTGTGGTCTTAATTTCCATTGCCTCTATTCCCAATGAAGTTAAGCATCTTGTGGCACAACTGGTTTCAACTTGCTCATGTGTTGTTTAGTATATTCTGATTGGTGTAAATGAGTAAGATTGTCTTATAATTTTTCTCTTGCTGTCTTTTTCTGGTTTTCACATCAAGGTGTCAAACAGTTTATTTTTTAATATTATAAAATGATTTGAATTAATGTTCCTTGAAAATTGGTTAGAACGTCCTGTGGATTTGGGCCTGATATTATCTCTTGTGGGCCTTTTAACTGTGGTTCAATTTCTTTAATATACTGAGACTTTCTATTTATTTTTACATATCTTATTGTAAAATGCAACCTACTGGGAAAGTACTTAAACCATAAAGGAAGAGTTTAATGGGTAATTTTAAAGATTCATATAACCATTACCCACATCAAGAAATAAAACATACCAGCAAGCTGTAGCTTGCTGGCCTTCTGGGCCAAATCCAGCCTTCCACTTTGTTTTTTAAATAAAGTTTCATTGGAACACAGTGATTTCTGCTCCCCTACCCTTACCCCGTGGGCAGAGTTGAGTAGTTGCATCAGAGACAGTATGGTCCACAAAGTAAATATCACTAGCCCTTTACAGAAAAAACTTGTCAGCCCCTGAAATAGGGCCTTACTGTGTCCCCCACCCTCAAGCGGCTCTTCCTCTGGGTGGTCTTTGCCCTCCCTGTGATAGCTCCTCCTCTCCCTGATCGGGTAACCACTCTGCCAGTATTGATAGTGATCATGTCTTTGCTTTTCTTTTTCTTTTACAATTAATAAATAATGTAGTTTTACATCGTTTGCTTTGCTTTTAGTTATGTTTGAACTTTATGTATTTGAAATACTGTGTGTGTCTTCTTTCATACGACAGTGTGTTGTTGCATGCCACTATAGTTCGTTCATTGTAATTGCTAAAGTGTGAAATAGCAGGTAAAGTGTGGCTTATGAAGTTAAATCTATTTTCGTAAGAATGCTAAGATGTTACGTGCTCTTTTTCACTCTTTCTGTCTCTCAGCTGTACAGTTAAGTATCCCAGAGGTTTTATGACATGAAACATCACTCCAAATTGAATGCAGAACCAAATATGAGGACACTCTAGCTGTCTTCTATTTTTCTGTGCTAAACAGAGATTTGCAAAAATGTAAAGCAGCGCCACTTTTCTAACAATATTTTTTAGAAAAAGTTATTTTCATTAAAAATGTTATTTTAGCATGTAATGAGTGGGTTTATTATTATTTTAAAATGAATAAATATTATAAACTTTTCTGTTTTAATTTCTTAATGTGATAAAGATCCATAGATATATTTTCTGGGTTTTTACCATTATGAAGAATATTCTGTGAACAGTATATAAGTTATCAAGGTTGCCTAAGGAACACCTTGGGGAAGGCAATGGCACCCCACCCCAGTACTCTTGCCTGGAAAATCCAGTGGACGGAGTAGCCTGGTGGGCTGCAGTCCACGGGGTCACTAACAGTCGGACAGACTGAGCGACTTCACTTTCACTTTTCTCTTTCATGCATTGGAGAAGGAAATGGCAACCCACTCCAGTGTTCTTGCCTGGAGAATCCCAGGGATGGGAGAGCCTGGTGGGCTGTCGTCTATGGGGTCACACAGAGTCGGACACAACTGAAGTGACTTAGCAGCAAGGAACACCTAATAGTGGAGTTGCTGAGTCATAGGGTATGCATATTTGCAACTTTGGTAGAAAATGCCTAGGACATCCCTGGTGGTCCAGTGGTTTAAACTCTGCCTTTCCATTGCAAAGGGCTCAGGTTTGATCCCTGATTGAGAAAGTTCTGCATGCCACACAGTGAGGCCAAAAAAAAAGAAACTGCCAGACATTCCCAAAGTGATTTTATCAATTTATATTTCCATTCTTCCTGAAACAGTTTTGTAGATTATATTTTTCTAGCATTTCATCCAAGTTTTTAAAATTATTCTTAGAATTATCTTACGTTTTAATCTTTTGTGTTTGGAATTATTTATACTTTTACCTTCTTTTTCTTTCCTTTTGTTTTTTGTTTTCCTTTATGTACCTTTTTACAGTCTTGAACTATTTTTGCCTTCTCTTTTTTTCTGATAAAACTTAATAGACAGTTTCTTTGAAAGTAAATATACATATCCCTATGAACCAGCAATTTCTTTTGTAGGTACTTTTCCAAGAAATATTAAAACATATATCCCCAAAATGCTTTGTACAAGAATGTCGATAGCCAATTTGTAACTAGGATATTAGATAAGGACGTTGCCATGTGGTATATCCTTAAGAAAAAGGAGCAAACCACAGCACTGCCAAGAGCACAAATGACCTCAAAAGAAAAAAATTGCAAGCTATATGATTCTATTCCTATGTTCATATGGAGTTCTGGAATAAGCAAAACTCATCTATGGTGGTAGAAATCAGATCAGTGGTTGCTTCTGATGGGGCGTTGACTGGGTAAGAGTGTGAACATATGCTCACCTGAGTATATACATTTGACAGAACTTCGTTCTGTACACTTAAGATCTGTGCAAAGAAATCTCAGCAGAGGTTTGTGGGGTTTTATTCTTCTGTTAAAGTCAACTTCACATATCATTAATGCTATTTTGTCTTTGCTTATTATCTTACCACACTGTCCTGGCCTTTGTTAATTTTACCCTTCTCTCTTTATGTTCATTCTCTTGTTCTTTTTCTAGCTTCTTAAATTAGGTGCTAAACTTTTTTTTTTTTTTTTACTGTGACATGTGACTTAAAGGATCTTAGTCCCCTGGCCAGGAATCAAACCTGGGCATTGAAAGCACCTGGTCCTAACCACGGGACAACCAGGGACTTCCCTAAATTCATTAATTTTCATCATTTTTTCCTTTCTAAGCATGATTATTTAAGAATTAATATTTCACTTTCATTATATTCCATGTATTAAAGTTTTCATATTTGGTTTTTCTTCATAGTTTTACCACCAGGGTACCTGTTCCTAAACAATATAGTATTCATTCTTGAGAAACTAGAGAATAAGCACCAATCTAGCTTTATAAGGCAAGAAGACATATTGCTGTTATTAGAGAAATAAGGGAAAATGGTTGAAAACCTATAGGTCATAGTCTAGCTTTGGTTATCTAAAAGTTTTCAATTCAAGTTAGCGGGCAAGGTTATCAACAAGCCACGAGAAACGCAGGGTATTGGAAGGGCTCTGCTGTTGACTGGCTAGTAGGAGACTGGCACAGTTGTGGTCAGAGAGACTGCAGGCTGCCCGTGGTTCTGCCTCAGTGCTTACCACAGCGACGTGCAGCTGTCAGGAATAGGTCACAGCAGAGGCTTTAAACAAATTTACCTGCATGTTCATCTTCCCTTCTTACCTCTTAGACGGCCTTTCTGGGATCACCTTCCTTCCACCTCAGCATCCTTTAGATGAAGGTATATAGCTGATAAACTTGTTCCACTTTAGTTTAGCCAAAGCAGCTTTATTTCATTCTCATTCTTGAAAAATGGCTATGCTGAGAAAACCATCCTAGATTGACAGTTATTTTTAGTCATCAGTTTTAATATATTTTTACTCTCTTTTCTGACTTTCAGTGTTGCTGATCTTAGAAAAGAAAATAATTATTATTTTACTTTGGGAAATGTCTTTTTTGCTACATTAAGATTTCTTTTTCTTTGGTATTTCTCAATCTTACTGTATTTCTAAGTACAAATTTATTTTTACATGTCTCATTATGATACCTTCTGGTTCCTGAATCTGTAGATTTGTGTCTTTATCAGTTCTAGGAAATGCTCAGATATTTCTTTAGATATCACCTCTTCTGTGTCTCTCTGTTCACTCCTTCAAGGACTTCAGTTAGATGTGTTAATAGGTTAAACCTCTTTTCTGTTTTCAGTAAGATAACTTTTCTTTCATGTTTACATTGGCTTTCTCTGTCTCTGTCGTATTCTAGGGGATTTGGGTAGGTCTGTCTTCTAGGAAATTAATTTTTTTCATTTGTCTAACCTACTCCTTCAGCCGTCCACCTAGTATTTTATTTCAGCAGTAATTTTTATCTCCATTCCCTTCAAATCCACATGATTATTTTTTAGTTGTCACTTGTTGCTTGTTAACCTTTGCAATTCCATTCTTTATCTCTTTAAACATTTCATGACAGCGATTATGTCATGAGTTCCAGATAATTCCTGGAATTCTGGAAGATCTGAATTTGGTATTTGTTGTTCCTGCTGAGTCTCACTGACCGTGTCATGTGCTTGACAGTGAGAGCCTCTGGTTGTGAGCTTATGTTTGCTTGTTGTTATTTTGGGGAAATCGTGAAGTCTCAAATTTGGGGACCATTTCCTCTAAATATTATTTGCATATGCTTTTGTCAGAAGTGAAGTGGGTCCTGATGACCCAGGGCCCTGTTATCCCCTGTGAATGTCCTGGGTTATTGAAGGAATCTCCTGCTCATCTTCCCCACTCTGCAGACACTTTCTTTCCTGTATACTGTAATACTTACCTTATCACTCCCAGCCCTAGTTTCAGTTCCAGGCTGTCTTTATTCAAGGAAAAAAAGTCTTTAAGACATCTCTTACATGATGTAATGTCAACATTTCATAGAATATATTTTTATCCAGAACTGAGTTGTTTTCTAAAATTTAGTCTATATTTTACCAGAAATAAAAACCACATTCGTTCTTCTTATCATTATTATATTATTCTAGTGTGTGCCAAGTTCTGTGCTTATGTGCTTATTTAGATATGAATGAGATATGGCCTGTCATCAAAGGCAGAAACAGAAAATTTCAGTATAACGTGACCAGTGGTAAAACAGAGATTTACGCAAAGTGGTTTTTTTTTCTTTTTTTGCTCCCACCAAATGTTTGATGGAGAGCAAAAGAGAGAGTGACATTCTAAAGTTAAATGGGTAAGTTCTATGTGAATAAAGGCCTTGGATACCAACTTACATAGGTTTTTTTTTTAATTAATAGTGACAGAGGTAACATTTATGATGTGCTAATGTTCGCATCTAGTAATTCAAACTGAAGCACTATGGTTCCAGATCCAACACACTTAACCACTCAACAGTGCCGTCTCTCTTGCTGCTGCTGCTGCTAAGTCACTTCAGTCGTGTCCGACTCTGTGTGACCCCATAAACGACAGCCCACCAGGCTCCCCCATCCCTGGGATTCTCCAGGCAAGAATACTGGAGTGGGTCGCCATTTCCTTCTCCAATGCATGAAAGAGAAAAGTGAAAGTGAAGTCGCTCAGTCTGTCCGACTGTTAGCGACCCCATGGACTGCAGCCCACCAGGCTACTCTGTCCATTGGATTTTCCAGGCAAGAGTACTGGGGTGGGGTGCCATTGCCTTCCCTGGCCGTCTCTCTTGAGCCAACGTGAATTCATATGAAACACTTAGACGCTGTTTCTTGTGAGAAGGAACCAGAGATTAGAGTCCTTTAAACTGGAACTTTTGTTTTCTTAATGAAAGGCATAAAGAGTTTAAGTTAGAAGATACAACTAGCAGTCATAGTCACCTTTGTTTACCTGTCTTATTCTTGTTCCAGGATGGGGAGATGGTGCTGCTGGATGGAGGCTGTGAGTCTTCCTGCTACGTGAGTGACATCACTCGTACCTGGCCTGTCAATGGCAGGTAGGGCTGCTACAGATCCCACTGCTTCTTAGGAATATGAGTTAGAAAATGGGTATGTTTGGAATAAAGGACTAAAGAAATATACAGGGTCCCTCCAGCTCAGGTTAACTGCCTTTACAAAGCTCCTGATTCTTTTCTGAGACTGCTTTATTCATCATATCATAGGATGAGGCACATAAAGATACCTAGTTAACATGTGCACACACACTAAAAAAAAAAATTAAAGTTTTACTTTTCTGATTACAAAAATAATATTTAAGTTTTGGTAGAATAGTTTGGCCAGGTTAACCCTCCACAGATAATAATTACAGAATCTGGACAAAATATTAGGAATAGCATTTGGAACTTCTCTGGTGGTACAGTGGATAAGAATCCGCCTGCCAGTGCAGGGCACACAGGTTTGAGCTCTGGTCTGGGAAGATTCCACATACTGTGGAGCCACTAAACCCTTGCATCACAGCTAGTGGGCCTGCATGCTGCAATTACTGAAGTCGTGCACCTGACGCCTGCACTCCACAAGCAGAGAAGCTACCGCAGGGAGAAGCCTGCACACCGCAACAAAGTAGCTGCCACCCTACAACTAGAGAAAGCCAGCCTGCAGCAGCAAAGGCCCAGGCAACCAAAAATAAAAAAATAAATAAAAATAGTCTACAACTAGAGAAAGCCAGCCTGCAGCAACAAAGACCCAGGCAACCAAAAACTAAAAAAATAAAAACAAGTATCTGAAGACACCAGAGAGCTTTCTAAAAGCTGCCAGAAACTGCAGCTATAAGTCTGTCCCTGAAAGAAAAGCTGTAATGGGTAAGATGTAAGTGGTTAGAGTTTTCCTTCATTACTGCTAAAGAATGATTATTCTAAGGAAATGCAGAAACTAATAAGTTACTAGTAGCCAAAGTATCAACTAGTTTATCCCATGACATCTGCTTTGCCTGTAAGAAGTAGATCTTTAGACTGTTTTTTTCTTTGGTTGGTTGGTTGGCTGACTGGTTGGTTTTGTTTGTATTTGTGTTTTTTTTTAATGGTTAAAAAAAAATGGGAAAGATCAAGGTTCAGCCTGATCCGGCCCTCTAACTGCATTCATGGCTGGGTGCATCTTCTCACTTCACCATGTGTATCTGCTGACCGTTGAGTTTTTCTAATCAAACTTAGAAGAAAACTTCCTGCAATATCAGGCAGTTCCAAATTCTCGTTCTTGGATTTCCCTGTCGCCAGGTTCACGGCACCTCAAGCAGAGCTCTATGAAGCTGTTCTCGAAGTCCAGAGAGATTGTCTGACCCTCTGTTACCCTGGAACCAGCTTGGAGAATGTCTACAGCATGATGCTGACATTGATAAGCCAGAAGCTAAAGGAATTGGGGATCACGAAGAACATTAAGGAGAAGAATCCCTTCAAGGTATTTCACTTCCTTCAATCCCAGTTCTTAAGAACACCTAACTTGCTGCTTGGGCTTTATCCTATGTAAAGCTAATTCGATTTAGAAACGGGAGTTTGTGATTCTTCTGTAAGAGGGACTTTTGAACATAGAGTAAAACAAAAGGCGCAGTACTTCTTTCTCCCAGAAGATGGCAGCACATGCAGTTCATTACATACTGTGTGACTAGCTCAGTCTTCAGAAAACATAAAATGAAGTCTGGTGTAGACAAGGTGGAAAAGGACAGAAAAGGGAGGAGAAGTTAACTCTTTCTTTTTTAATGGTTTTGAAAAAGTAGGGCTCGAAGGGTGAAGGTGTGTATGGCTTCAGTAACATTGTTGAGACTTTTAACAGTATCCTCACTTGCCATGTCTTTAGGGAATTTCATCTGCATCCAAAGTATGATGGTGTTGAAGAAAACTTTAAAGACTCAGTTTTAAATTAAGATGCCAGTGGTCAAGCCAGACAGACCAGTAAGGTATCTCTTATCTCCAAGTTAGGCTGCCAGGGCTTCTTTTACCAGTAGGGAAGAAGCTGTAATTCCTCCTGTTCATGCCAACAAATCTTTAATTAACGGACAGAAGTACTCAGGTTGGTAAATGCCTCATAATTACTGTGTTATATGACATTTCCTACCTACCCTACAAGCTGCTGTGAGATACTTAGGGTCTCCAGAGAAGGCTCCCCGAGAGGGATTGTGGGCATGTTGGAAAAAGAACTGTTCTAACATAATTATCTCCCCTTCCCCCCCAGAAAAGAAATTTTCACTTGCCATTGTCATTGCCGGGGCAACCCTAGTTAGCATGTGTGTAGTACAAAATGGTAGGAACAGAAATGTGGATTCGTAATTAACAGAATGCCATTGGCAGAATTACACACAAGAGGTAGCAGTTTCAGTCTCTTAAGCATTAGCCCAAGGATAGATGACACAGGCGGCAGAGCTAAGGGCAGGGGGCAGTATTGACACATATCTCATGGCTTTACAGAGGCCCAACTTTTCCCTTAAGGATCATTACTCTGATAACACTGTGGTCATATCATTTCCAGGCTGCTCGAAAATACTGCCCTCATCATGTTGGCCATTACCTGGGGATGGATGTCCACGACACTCCAGACATGCCCCGCTCCCTCCCTCTCCAGCCCGGTATGGTAATCACCGTGGAGCCAGGTAAGGGAAGGTGCCACAGTCTCCCATCCCCTGGGACGCATAATCCTAGTGTTAGATAGAAGGGTAAATACTTTAAATTAGAAGAAACAGGAATATGAATCTCTCCAGTATAGAAGGGAACTTTATTTTAGATCCTCCTTGAGCTTTTTTATTTAATATCACACAGTTTGTTTGACTTCCCCAGTAAACAACAGATGGGGAATGCTTCCTATCAGTAGATAGTAAGAGATACATATGTATTTTAACCCTGCCTTTGCCAGGACCAATTTGTACTAGCCTTCCTTTTGTGGTGGGCTGCTGACGCCTGTGAACCCCTGGCACTTTCCTTCAGAGATTCTCAGATTCCCCACATTCACAGTTGCAGCTCCTCTGCAAACTGCATGGAACTGCCTGCATTATTCCACTCTTCGGTATCCAGACCCTTTCTCCTGGGCTTCAGAGAGAGCGGGCAGTCTGATGGTTCCCAGCTTGAATGATGGTAGGCGTGGGCAGGGGAGAAGTAGTGGCCGTGGTGGAGTGTGAAGACGGAGACGACAAGGTAGTTTAAAACACAGATGCTGTTTTCTGTCATGAAAGCAGATCTCAGTCTTAAATTTCAAGTGTTTTCACATCTAAATTATGTAAGTTATAGCCGGGACACGTCTTTTAAGCTCCCCTTTGAGCCCAGGCGTATGCTGCTATCTGTGGCCTTATTTACCGTTTAGTCCAATCGAGTTGGCACTTCCTTAGGCTTTGACTGCACTTTCCTTTGCTGATCCTTTTATCACAGAACGGCATCTCGTGAGTATAGAACAGGAAATTTACAGTTTCTTAAAATGAAAAGACCTGTATCTGTCTGATTTTATGATTAGAAAGGGAAACTTGGCCTTTTAGAATTCTTCAGATGTTCATTAAACTCTTCCTTTTTCCCTCTTTATATCATGTGCATCAGTTACATTTATGACTTATTTCAGTATTTCTGCAGCTTCTGGTTGTTGAGACTAATATAAGTGTTTTTTAAATACATGATAAAATTCTGTATGTCCTTGTTTTTGCAAAGTGCCCTTCTTCCAAGGGACTGTTAGGCAAAGAAAGAATGCATTTATGTAAGCTACTAATTCCCAGCATATATTGACATACTCATAAAGTAACTTTAGTGGCCTGTTTGAGCCATTAGCACGTGACAGAATCATGATCAACATTATTGTAGTTGAAGAGATCTCGAAGACTAATAACACAAAATAACTACAATAATAGTTCTAGTAATGTTAGGCAACATTTATTGACAGTTTATATACCAGACATTTTTATATCTATTATCTCACTTTCACTCCACATTTTTATTGGTAGGTACTGTTAGGATCCTGGCTTTACAGATGAATTGTAACACAAAGAGGTTAACTTACTCGCCCCAAATCATCCAGTCACTGCCATTTTTGAACCAAACATTCTACTTCTTTTTTCTGCTTCTCAGGAATTTATATTCCGGAGGACGACCAAGATGCCCCTGAGAGGTTTCGCGGTCTCGGTGTACGAATTGAGGATGATGTGGTGGTGACTGAGGCATCCCCGCTCATCCTTTCTGCAGATTGTCCCAAAGAGATGAAGGACATCGAGCAGATATGCAGTAGGGCCTCTTGACCCTCACGGCAGCCCACGTGGGTGTCAGGTGCAGGAGGGGTGGACGCAGGCATCTGTGCATGTGTGCTTTCGGGGTTCTCTGTGTGGATACTTGTTCATGTGTTCCATTGGGGAGTGTTGCAGCTGTGTGAGTCTGTGATTGTGTGTGTTGTCTTTTTGTCTTCTGTGGCTAGAAATTTGGAAAAATTGCATTTTTGGACTGTATGTTACTGCAACTTTATTAACATTAATTCTGTAGAATTAATGACCAAGACAAGGTTAACGTTAAGATATAAGGAAGGATGTTGGTTACATATGTCCATCCATTCCAGTTGGCACTTGTGGAAAATTCTATCCTCTCCAGATCCTTCCCCTTCTGCACTTTTCCTGAGATCTACCTAATAGCATAAAATTTTTGTGTAATGCTTGTACTTTGAGCTTATCACCAGAGTCTGCCTACATTGAAAGCCACCTGTCAGTGATTGTGGGTGGCCAGGATGTACCTTCCATAATACCTGCCTTACCTGTTCAGGAGCCCACGTGAGCCCTCAGGGCACTGGTGTTCTCCAGCCCCATCACTGAGCCACAGTCCAGATTCTAGCAACACCAGCTATCGAACAGAACATTTGTAAGCTTTTCTTACTATTTGGTTGCCTGGGACCTGGAAGGTGTTTAGAGTCTTGATAAGGAAGGAAATGGAAGAGAAAGAAAAGTATGTATGTGTCTGCTGTAGATCCAGACCGCCATCTGTCTGTTTTCAATCTAAAGAGAACTCCTTTCCCAGATATCCTTGCTGTCGCTATAGACTCTTACCACACCGATCCTCAGAGCACAGCCTTGAAGCTGCTTCTCTGGCCAAGGGCAGATCCTCTGCTCACCCTGTTAAGAGTCAGGGGAACAGCACCCAGTTACCATTCTGTGATTTCCTCTAGTGCTGATAAAAGCAAAACATGGAACCCAGCCAGTAGCTATAAACACCCTCTGATCCTTTCCTTCCTTGGACGTTAGCACTGGACGGGCAATGGGAAAGGCTAGCATTTCCCTCCATATAGCATTGAATGAAGTTATTTTAAACTCAGTTTGCAGAGTGAATGGGGCTAGACCCTTGCAGATGGTTTATTTGGGAGCTTCAGTCATAGGGGGCTGCTTTAGGAAATAGTGTATTCACCTCCTTTAAACCTGAATATGAACCCAAGGTGTATAAAACATGCTGTTAGAACATAAATTTAGGAAAATAATTGCTTTAGGGAAGAACAGGCTAGGAGAGGAGCATTGTTGCCTCTGCCACACACTTTTATGGCTGTGAAAGTATTCGGGAGTTGCTATTTTTCCCCTGTGATAAACTGTAACTGTTTTTTTTTAATTTGAAACACAGCAGTTAAGAAGTAGACTAATAACTCTCCTCTTCCCATAGTTGTACCCAAGTTAGGAAGGTACCTCTCATGGTGACTTAAAGCTGTCTTTTTGTGTCTTCTTTCAAAATGTTGTTATCTTTTCATTAACCTTCGTATGGTCAGAAAAGGAAAACTCCTACTATAGACGTTATATGTTAATTGGGTTTAAAAGCCATAAAGTAAGTTAAACCCCCAGATAAAGACACTGTATCTCATTAAAATTTTAAAAATGGGCTTTGTTACATATTTTAAGACATGCATAACCAACATCCTCCTTAACTTTCTTAATAATAGAAAGACTGCAGGCATGATGCGTGAGTGCCGCCTCTCCCTGTCCTGTGTCCATGTCAGATCACAAGCACAGCACAGCGGCTTTTCACCAGCCCAGCTGTGACTTCAGAGTCCTTCCAGTAACTGCTGTCAATAAAGCAAGAGTTGGGCCTTGAGTTAGCCTCTGTTTACCATCCCTCAGCTGGCATATGATCAACAATCATGTAACTTATTTTTGTATGTATGTTAGAAAGTACATGAGAGCCGGGGTGGCAGCATAAAGGACCTCACTTGGAAGAGGTTTTTATGGTGTGGTTCTATTTTTTTTTTTTTTTTTNGTCAATAAAGCAAGAGTTGGGCCTTGAGTTAGCCTCTGTTTACCATCCCTCAGCTGGCATATGATCAACAATCATGTAACTTATTTTTGTATGTATGTTAGAAAGTACATGAGAGCCGGGGTGGCAGCATAAAGGACCTCACTTGGAAGAGGTTTTTATGGTGTGGTTCTTTTTTTTTTTTTTTTTTTAGTTTCCTGAAGTGTAAGAGTGTGTTTTAAGCCTGAACAAATATACTTCAAGCTGAAGTGCTTAATAATTCTAATATGATAACGTGACTGTATCATTAAGCCCTAGTGGTAGAGCAGAATTCCACTATCACAAAGCATATGGGTCTTCCTGGCTGCTTTCACCTCTGCCTGTGTGTCCCTGAGGAACTTGGGGTAACCATCAGTATTATTCAGGTCAGGGTCTCCACTGAAACCCAAGCCTTTGGGGGTTCGCTTCATGAGGAGCTGAGAGAAGTGCAGTTTTTGCGAGCATTTCTTAATGCTTTGTTTGACTTTTGTGCAATTATATAAGTTCAATTTGGACAAAAAGCTGTTACCTTTTAAGGCGCTATTGACTGAAAATAAATACATCATTCCCCAACAAGGGAAGAGCATTTGTTACTGTCATTTTAAAAATAAACTATAAAACAATATAAGAATGTATGGTTGGTATTTGTGTGTTATTTTCAAATCTAAAGTTCATAGCTCTAAATGCAACTTTTGTTTTATAAAGTATTTTGTTTTACAAAGCATTCATTGAAGACTGTCACAAAATCATGTTGGCAAACTTGGAATAATCTTACCAGTCATAGAAGGGGGGAACCAATGGATTAGATTTACTCAAGGATGTAACATATAACATGGTGACTATACTTGATAACATTGTATTGGAAAATTGAAATCTGCTGAGAAAATAGAACTTAAATGTTCTCACACACAAAAAAAGAAATTTGTGAGGTGATGGATGTGTTAATTAACTCAATGGGAGACATCTTTTCACAATATATAATGTGTATCAAATCATTAGGATGTACACTTTATAGTATTGTCAATTACAGCTTAAGCAAA
>SJYX01007480.1:106569-187072 GCA_006410675.1 Oreotragus oreotragus
TGGGCGGGGGGCAGGGGTGGTGGTGGGCCGGCCTTCTCTGGTGGCTCAGTGGTTAAGAATCTGCCTGCCAATCAGGAAACACTCAATCCCCAATCCAGGAAGACCTCACATGCCTGGGAGACACTCAGTCCCCAATCCAGGAAGACCTCACATGCCTCGGAGAAACAAAGCCCCTGCTCCACAACTGTTGAGCCTGTGCTGAGTCACTTCAGGCGTGTCCGACTCTTTGTGACCCTATGGACACAGGAGTCTCCAGACAAGAACACTGGAGTGGGTTGCCGTGCCATCCTTTAGGGGATCTTCCTGAACCAGGGATCGAACCCACATCCCATATCTCCTGCGTTACCAGCTGGGTTCTTTACCACTGGTGCCACCTGGGAAGCCCCATCTGACCATGTGACTGGTTAAAATCCTTCGGTGGTTGCTCATCACTGCAGATAAAGACCAAAACTCTTCCCATGGCTCTATGGAACATCGCATGCCCTGGTTCATACCAGTGGTAAATGTTTATCAACTGACTCTAGGAGGATAAGGGAATCCCTAGTTGTAGCATTTGCCAGTTTCCATGGCATAAATAGGACAATTTCAAGATACCAATTTAGGGAACTGGGAGAAGAGGCTAACAATTGATTCTTGCACGTCTTTGCAGACTCTTATATCACACTGGTTCTCTTCATGTTTGAGCCATTCCAGGCTTCTTTATGAGTGTACTATGCATTCTATGCTTGCAGCCCCTTCTGTATGCTGTTGGCTCTACCTGAAATGGCACCTTCTTCCACATCCCTCAGTGTGTGTGAGTGCTGGAGCCAAACTGCATCAGTTTGCAGGAGCAATTGTTAACCTTTTGAGAAATTTGCAGTCTGACTGCTAAAGCTACAAATCAGAACTTTATTTCTTTTTTAAGAACTGGTTTTGTTTGTTTGTTTTTAGTATTTATCCATTTGGCTGTGCCAGGTCTCAGTTGTACACAGGATCTTTAGTTGCAGCATGCAAACTGCTAGTTGTGGCACGTGGGATCCAATTCCCTGACCAGCGATTGAACCTGGGCCCTCAGCAGTGAAACCTTGGTATCCTAGCCTGGGAATTCCCTATTGTTTTCTTTATTGATAACAAATACTCCTAGAACAGTGCTTGGTCTGTTGTATGTGCCCACTNTCCAATTCCCTGACCAGCGATTGAACCTGGGCCCTCAGCAGTGAAACCTTGGTATCCTAGCCTGGGAATTCCCTATTGTTTTCTTTATTGATAACAAATACTCCTAGAACAGTGCTTGGTCTGTTGTATGTGCCCACTATGTGTTGACTGAATAAATTTGAAGCCAGGGCCCAGGTTCAAACCCCAGCATTGGGTGCTTACAGTCTTAGTCACTGGACCACCAAGGAAATCCCAAGAGCTGTTTCGTTTTATTTACCAGCATACCACTGCATCCAGTCTTCTTTGACTGGCTCTCCTTCAATCTCAAACCATTTCCTCTAAGAGGACTTCCTCTACCTTCCAGGCAGTCTTTCTGCTTCAAGACACCCTTTACTTCTCCTTTCCTAAAATTCATTGGAATTATCGTTAACTGACTATTGCCTCTCTTCTACATATGGTAAATTCAATGATGAAAAGGGACTTTTCCAAGTTCTTAGAATATCAGATACCTTTTAATCTAAAGCAATATGGTGTAGTTGACACAGCAGGTTCTGTGAATATTTTAGGAATATTTGTTGAATGAATGGGTGGATCAACTGAACAGAGCTAAACTGAACAGCCTATTGCATTGTAAACTAAAATTATGAAGGGTAAGAATCTATATGGGGTCTACAAAAAGTTTATGCAGCAGGAGCTAGTATACAGAAAGGCATGGCCAATCATCACAGCCAGGAAAATATCCGAAGGAGAGATGAGTACATGAGGCTTTCATAGCTTAATGGAACAGCCCCACCGTAGCTCTTCACAGAGCAAACAACTTGCAAACTGTTGCTGCTTCCTCTCCTGTATCTCTACAATACCTGCTTCCAACAAATTTTAAAATTTTTCAAAATTGAAATAAGATTAAGTCAGTTTTGGGCTTCCCAGGTGGCGCAGAGGTAAAAAATTCCTCTGTCAATGCAGGAGACACAAGAGACTCATATTAAATCCCTAGGTGGGGAGGATCCTCTGAAAATGGCAACCTACTCCAGTATCTTGCCTAGAAAATCCCATGGACAGAGGAGCCTGGTGGGCTACAGTCCAGGGGGTTGCAAAGACTCAGACACGACTGAGCACATGTGTGCATGCACACGTGTCACTGAGTCCCCTCCCTTACACTGTTCCCCTCCAATGCCTTCCAATAACATCTACAATAATATCCCCACCTGATCTGACCCCAGCTACCTGTCTCACATCTCTTAACCACCCTTGCTGCATAAGCTTCAAATTTATTCAGTCAACACATAGTGGGCACATACAACGGACCAAGCACTGTTCTAGGAGTATTTGTTATCAATAAAGAAAACAATAGGGAATTCCCAGGCTAGGATACCAAGCTTNCCCCAGCTACCTGTCTCACATCTCTTAACCACCCTTGCTGCATAAGCTTCAAATTTATTCAGTCAACACATAGTGGGCACATACAACGGACCAAGCACTGTTCTAGGAGTATTTGTTATCAATAAAGAAAACAATAGGGAATTCCCAGGCTAGGATACCAAGCTTTCACTGCTGAGGGCCCAGGTTCAAACCCTGGTCGGGAAACAAAGATCCCACAACCTGCACAGGGCAGTCAAAAATAGAATAAAATATTCCTTCTCCTGGCCAGACACACAGAAGCAATAAATCTACTAAATGAGTAAACAAACAAAAAGTTAGAATGTACATGTACCATTAAAGGAAAAAGTTCAGTAAAATGAATGGGAAGCATATCATACAGGGTCTTTTAGGCCCTTGCAAGGAATTCAGCTGAAATGTTACTCATCATAGGGGCCTTATCTAATCACCTATTTTAATATTGCCTCCATCTCCCCTCAGTCTCATGACTTTCTTTGACTTAACTGATACCTGTGGTTTTCTGATATATTTGTTGACTTGTATATTATTTTCCTATGGGGTGTTTGACTCCGCATCACTATATCTCTCCCATTTACAACAGGACTCAGTACACACTCAGTGAATTTGTTGAATGAAGATACTGCTAAGTCACTTCAGTTGTGTCCGACTCTGTGTGACCCCATAGACGGCAGCCCACCAGGCTCCCCTGTCCCTGGGATTCTCCAGGCAAGAACACTGGAGTGGGTTGCCATTTCCTTCTCCAATGCATGAAAGTGAAAAGTGAAAGTGAAGTCGCTCGGTGGCGTCCGACCCTCAGCGACCTCATGGACTGCAGCCTTCTAGGTTCCTCCATCCATGGGATTTTCCAGGCAAGAGTACTGGAGTGGGGTGCCATTGCCTTCATATGCCCTCAATACTTTAATTTACTCTGGTTTTCCAATACTCCGGCAAGAAAACAAATAACTGAATTCCTAAAATGGAATCATTAATTTAAAAAACTTGCTTTGTAAGGTTTCCTCTCACATAAATTTTCTATATTCTAGTCTGGTTAAAGCTGTGGTGGTGTTTCCACCGATTTGTTCTTTACGATTAAGACAAGGAAGCAAGTCCTATTTCTTCTGGTTTAACAGTGGAGTCAACACAATCCATCATTCTTCAATTTTCTTTTAAGAGAAAACATGAGATTTCAAAAAAGTCAACACAAGATTTAAGAGTGATCGAGCAGAGTCATACCTCTGCAGGATTAGAGATGAAAAAGTGGAGCCTGGTCTAGAGATGGGAAGGTGACAGAAAGTACAGGTGCTTTTGCGGTTAAGGAATGATCAGTAAGAATAAGTGGCAAATACCTCACACAAATACTTCAAAAAGTGCAGCGACTTCAAATGCGAGGATGGCGCAACCAGAGGAAAGAGGGCCGAAATTAAGGAGAAAGATGAGCACCCGTTGAGGAATGGGAAGAGTGTGCTCAAGCGAGTGAAGATGAAATCGTGCACTTTAACCACAGACCCTTCCAGGGCGGACTGGTATATTTGGGGTAGGCTGGGGCCGGCACCTCCCAGGCTGCTAAGCCTCCTCCGACCCCCTCTTTCAGGTGGGCAGGTGAAGGCAGGGCTGGAGAATGCCTGTTCAGTTCAGTCCTGGGGAGGACACTGGGCAGGAGGGGGAGACCATCTTCCCGCTGAAACCTGAGGATTTCCCGAATTGGAATCAGGAACTCGAACGGCCTTTCAAGGAGGGTAAGCACCTCCGCCGGGTTCAGAGCCGATCAGTATCTGGAAAGCCCAGTGTGAGGTCTCAGGTTTGGCGGCAGCAGGAGGCGGGACGCCCACCCTTGCTCCTTCCCCGGAAGAACGCGACGGTGGACCGGCGGGCAGTGGGGGCTGCGCGGCGCCAGAGAACGAGAGGCGGAGCCGGTGCTGCAGGTCGCGGTGTAGGCGAAGGAAGCAGCCGCCGCCCCAGCTGAGAGTGTGGCTGGGGGCTTCCCGGGGGAGGGCAACAAGAGCGAGTCCTTTCGAACGTCTCCACCCGGCTCGCTCGCGTCGGCCCGGCCCGCCGGCCCCGCCCCGCCCCGCCCCGCCCCAGCCACTCCGGCCTCCGCCTCCTCCAGGCCAACGCGGGGTAGGTGTGTGAGGGAGGGTAGGGTTGGGGGGAAACTAGCGCCAGCGCCTTTAAGGGGCGTGGCTACACGCTCCGCCCCTACCTGCCCCTAGCGCGCCAGTGAGGGGTGGGGTGAGGAAGGAGGTGCCAGGGTGGGAGGGGAAGCGAGGCGTGCTCTGGCGCGCAGGCGCAGTAACCGGCCGACAGACCGTGTGTTTCCAAAATGGCGGCAGCGATGGATGTGGATACCCCGAGCGGCACCAACAGCGGCGCGGGCAAGAAGCGCTTTGAAGTGAAAAAGGTTGGGTCTCGCCAGCGCCTTCCTCGGGGAAGCTAGAGAGACGCGGATCTGGCTGGCAGGCCCGAGGATGACCGAAGCGCAGAGGAAAGGGCTTCATTTCAGGGCGTTTCTGGGACAGGGTACCAGGAAAGGAAGCCGGGGGGCGGGCCTTAGGATTGATCGGCGTGGGTGCGGCCCACTGTCCGGGGCGGTGTTGGTTTCGTTCAGAGGCTGAGGGGCCAATCACGGAAGTGCTTATTGAGATAGTGCGGTTGCGACTTGACTGCAGGAGCCAAGCGCCTGAGCTGTCACTGGAGTGGCGGAGGGGTGGGGAAAGAGCGGGTGGGGTGGGTGGAAGGGGGGAGTCGGAACCTTGCTTCGGGTGGAGGATGGGGGCAGTGCGGCGAAAGCCGGGAACCTGAGGTCCTACCGCATTGGAGGCCTCTGAGGACCCGGGCTGGACATCTCCGTGCCCTGCCCCTGTCTGAAACTTGGAGTTCCTCTGACGGACCACGACCTGGTGGTCTTCGCCTAACCGAGGCCTCCATTAGCCCTCTCCGGTCCTCGCCTCTGCCAAGTTAAAAGTGTCTCGAGTGTAACTCTTGGCTCTTCTGAGAGGTCTGTAGGTTTGTCACAAAGCTGCCCGAGTCCTGCGGTCACACCCAGAAACCCCATGTCCAAAAAAAAAGCATGGTGAAATTTGTTAAAATGTGAGCTCAAACCTTGTGTCATTTAGCGAGAGTTGAGTACTAGTTGCGAACGACCTGGTAGAAATGGAAAAGCAGAAATGTGTGGAACGTGTCTTTTTGCATGAAATGCCTTACGGTTGTTTGCAACTATACAGTTTGGGAGAAAAGTGCGGATTCCCAACTAAGGTAAAACAAGTATGTACAAAATGAGGACTCTGAAATAGGAAAGATGTTCCTGGAACATCTAGCTAGACCCTGACAGTATTCCCCCTCCTGGTGCTTTTTGTCGTTTCATTGTGGGCACTGCGTGCTCAGGTACAGCCAGCAGCCATATTGAAGAATAGAAGTAGGATTTTTTTTTTTCCTCTAAGTTGAAGCTGTGTGAAAAGTCCTGAAGAAGTTACCAGACACTGAGAATTCGGCTAGAAAGAGACGAAGGTTTAGGAAGTGGCACCAGATTCGTGGATGAAAAGGAGTTTGGAAATATTTATAATTGCAGAAGTCAGAAGGTTGAGTTACTTAAATGCTACTTTTAGATAAACTCTTGCGGAAATTAACATAACAGTCTCAGCAGATAGGAAACAAAATTCTAAAGTTTGTTATGCAATTATCTTGTAAGATTTAAGAGTTGACCTTGGTGTGTACTGACACTGGGTGATTGGTTATCCGCTTATCCCATGATTACCCGTTTTATGATCCAGTCATCATCTTAGTTCATTCTGTTCCTTGCTTTCCCCTATTCCTGCTTCCAGAGTTGCCTTGAAGAGCAGATATTCATTTATGCAGAAATTGAGCTCTCCTGCAACTGCCAGTTGCAGGAGAGCCTGTGCAGTAATTCAAGTTTGTGATTATTAGACCTAAAACAGACACTTAAACATTATTCCTGATTTGTTTACCTTGACATGGCCACCTAAACTGTAGGTAAAAATTAAAAGATGACATTCATTTCTGTATTCATATACTCTTGGGAGAATGGGTGTGCATAGTGTAGCTCTTGCTCTCTGAAATAGTAAATGAGAGTAATGTAATATCCAGCAGCTCTTTTGTTTAGTGGTCCTTGTAGCCAAAAAGATGATAAGTGCAGCATGAAATCCTAGAGTGTATGCGTGGTTTATGTGTCGTATGTGTGTCTGTGTTTTGAGGAGTGGAGTGCATTGTTCCCCGTTTTCTCTTTACAGTGGAATGCAGTAGCCCTCTGGGCCTGGGATATTGTGGTTGATAACTGTGCCATCTGCAGGAACCACATTATGGATCTTTGTAAGTAATTGAAGGAGGATGGGGGGAGGTTGAGAAGGTTACAGAGATTGCAGCTATCCTGATGTGACCAATTTTCTTCTTCACAAAGAAATATAGTCAGAGCATTTGGGGCCTTCTACATCTAGTTTCAAATAAAGTAGCTTTTTATGATATCCTGCAGGCATACCCATCTCTCAGAATAAATCTGCTCAACCTAAAGATGGCAGGGCCACATTTAGAATGAATTGTGGACACCCAGGTCCCGTTGACTGTATCCTATTTCCCATCACGTAACCACACTCAAAGGCAAAAACAGTGAAAGAAAATTAACTTTGAGCTAAAATCTGTCCAGCACTAGTTTTTGCTGGGGAAAATTTATGAAGAAAAGAGGCCCAAGAGTGGATTTTCAGTGTTAGCCCCAAATGTAGTTAGAGGGCATCACTGCTGACACCTCGGTAGTCAGTTCATTGCTCTAAAGAAATTTCATTTCAATTTCCACATATTTCATTACACATAGTGGGCAACACATAGTAGGTTTGGTTCTAGTTGTTGATGGAAGTTAGTAATAGGGGCCAGAATGTTGATCACACCAGGAACAGTCATTTTTTTCATCCAGATACTAAAATGGTTTGATTGAAATCAGAAATAGCATAAAGAATGTGCAGCTTTCTAGAATCGAAGTTATAACTTAGTTTTAAATGACTTACCTGTGTCTTCGGGTTTCTCTTGAGCCACTGTCCTATCTGGTAGTTCCTCTGACTTTCTCTCCATTCTTGAAGTGCCTGTGCTCTTGTTTAGAACCCTTATATATCCTGTTTGAATCTTCTCCATCCCTTCTCTACCACTCTCCCCCTATCTTTATCTGACTCAGCACTAAGTGTAAGTCAAAAATGCAGGCACATACATAATTTGACGTTTTCTGATACTCATATTAATAAAGTTAAACAGATGATCTGTATTTTATCCTATATCCAGGATATTTAAAATTTCAACATGTAATCAATATTTTAAAGTGAAATATTTTTACTTTTTTGTACTAAGTTTTCAAAGTGCATTATACACTTCCAGTGCATCTCATTTCAGACTAGCCACATTTCAGGTGCTCAATAGCCATGTGTGGCCAGGGCTACTTATTAGGTCATGCAGAACTAAGCCCTAGTTGGTCTTCAGATCTCACCTTAAACTTGCTCAAAGATGTTTTCCCTGACCGTACTTACATACACACAAACACAAGCTAGAACAGTTCTGTTCAATATTTCCAAGATGTCCTCTAGTTTCCTTTGAGATTCTGTGGCAGTCATTTACCTTAGTTGGCTCTTCATAATTCCATGTTATTCACAGCTGTGTTCTAGCATCTGGCCTAGTGTTCTAGTACATAATAGTTTCTCCCTAGGTGCTTGCTCTGTGAAGAACAGAAACAAAATAGGGGACCAGTCTGTGATCACTGCAACTTGGAAAGCACAAATCAAATATTTTGTGTTGGAAAGTAGTCTTGGTCTGTGTTGGTCGTTTACTCCTCTTGGTTTCTTTTGAGTTTTGACCCTATTTTAACACTTTTTCACAAAACAGTCAAAGCAGATCAACAGCTACCATGATGTTTAATGGAGATAGAAAAGACCCATCACAGAAAAACACATGCACGGTTTTACATGTGCTTGGGTGGGGTGTTTGATTACATGCTTGCCCTTTTTTTTTTTTTGGCTGTGAATTTTCACAAGGAGTTGTACCCAGAGAAAATTTTACTTTCTTGAGGCTCTCTTCTATAAATACTTAATGATTTTATATAATCCTGACTTTTTTTTTAACTTCTTGTGTTTAAGTCATTGTGTGTCTCTGGTTGCAAGAGAATGGACTTCTTGAGAAGACAGTGACAGACAAAGGCCATTGATATTGTCTTCTCTTAGTGTTTAACGCTTGAGGGGTTGATGTGGACTTTTAGGTAGACACTTGAAAGTGAAAGTGAAGTCACTCAGTCGTGTCCAACTCTTTGTGACCCTGTGGACTGTAGCCCACCAGGCTCCTCCGTCCATGGGATTCTCCAGGCAAGAATACTGGAGTGGGTTGCCATTTCCTTCTCCAAGATAGATGCCTGCTTTATCATATATTTTAAATGTCAGATGCAGAAGGAGAGCATTGAATTCCTATAACAAAGTAATTTCACGTCATGTATTTTATTCATTTGATGAATATTTACACCCTGGGCATTTTGCAAGGCTCCAGGATAAAACAGTGACTGGGACTGAGTCTTTACCCTTATGAAACATACCCTTCTGCCTATTATAGACACTAAAGAGAAATCTGGTCGCCGCAACTGGACTTGTCTTCCTTTCAAAAATGAACTATGGTTCTTGTAAAAAGACTTTTCGTTAAAGATGAAAATAAGAATCTTGATTTAGTAGTGACCATTTTCTAACAAATTCTGGCCTGGTGTTAAATGAATAATTATATACATAGTTGTAAATAAATGAGTAATTATGGCTGAGCTCCAGTTGAACCCACCTACAAAGCATTCTTGGTCTGAAGACTTCCCTTTTGGCATCCAAATTGATACTATATGTCCTATTATAGTCTTGGACTTAACTTTGCATTACCCTGCTTCTTGGTTCTTTTAAAGAATTGCTGAAAAATATAACCTGCTAGGTGTCGTTTTCTCCATTACCTCTGGTAATCTTGTCCCAGGTGAAGGGTTGTCCAGAAGTGCTTAGACCCAGCCTTTGCCCATAAGTTAGTCTTTTCCTAAAACCACAAAAAAGATCCATCCGAGTTTGCAAAGGGTGAAATCTCTTCACTTCTGGAAAGAAGCTGTTGCTTCTTTAGCAGTCCTCTGGTGGTGATGGCCCTTGTATTAAAGTCCTCAAGCTTTGTAAGAACACTTCTGCCTTTGCAGGGGTCCGATAAGAACCTGTTGCGTGCTGCTTTTTTGTCTGCTTTAGGCTGACGGTGAGCAATTTCTTCCCCTGTTTAAGCAAACGACTAAACCCCTATGCTCACTCTCTGAACCAAAAGCTTGAAAACATTTTATCTTTGAGTAGTAATTTTTCATGCCTTATCCTCTTTTATCTGGCATTCTAGATTGCAGCCCTATTTCTGATTTTTAAAGTTATTGTTAAAGTGTAGCTGACTTACAATAGTTTATTAGTTTCAGGTGTACAACATAGTGATTGAAAGTATAGCGTATACTCCCTTTGAAGTTATTATAAAATGTTTGCTATATTCCCTGTGCTGTGCAGTTTATTTTTGTTCTCTTAAGAATTTTCTGATAAAGAATAGATATTTGGCCCCCATTCTCTCTATTTATAGAAGCCATTTTTGTTTCCTTATTCAAGTACTGAGAGCCTACTTTGCACTTGGCATAGAAAGACAGCCCCCTAAAAATATGTAGACCTAGAAAATTTTAAACACGGTAATATACCTTGAAACAGTCTCATTATTAAATAATAATAATTGTGCCTCTTACTTAGCTGATTTCTTAATACATAGTCCGCATCTTAAGTGAGAGGATTCCACTTGAAGAACATCAGATTTTCTTTTCTCTGCCATCTTTTTGGAACAGGGTGCATTCACAGCCCCCATACATTCTTTTTTTTTTTTAATATTTTAAAATCTTCATTTATTTATTGGGCTATGCCAGGTCTTAGTTGCAACATGTGGGATCTAGTCCCCTGACTAGGAATCAAACCAGACCCCCTGCACTGGGAACACAAAGTCTTAGCCACTGGACCACCAGGGAAGTTCCCCCTACATATTTTTTAATTTATGACATAGACTCTAGGTAGGTTCTCCACTTTTTTCAGAAGGAAAACCAGTTACTCTCTTTAAACTGTGAATCTGGATAGCAAAGAAGCTGTGATTTCAGATCCTTTGCCATTCATATTTTTGAAGGATGGGGAAAAGCATTATTATGTTATATATCACTTCCCAAGACCAAGTTAACATCTCAGCATTATTTTCTTACAGTTTTACTATGTTCCACCTATTAAAGTATGAAATAATTGCCTCCTATTAAATAGACTTTCCTGAAGCTTTTTATTCATCAGAAAGAAGACTCCATTTAGTTACCACCTTCAGAGAAAGCAAATTACACACTAGTAGTTCTTGTTCTTGGAATATTTATCCCCAATAGAGGTTTACTCATCCTTTCTTGATCTCAGTCAAATTTTCATTCAACTTAAGTTCCCTCCCTTCCCCCTCTGAAATGGATATTTGGGTAGTTTGCGGTAATTTGTTCCACTCACTCACTGGTCAGAAACATCTCGGGGCAGTAAGCATCACAGCTGGTGACCCCCATTTCTCCAAGCTGTTGGCCTCACAAACTTGCTGTGTTGTCGGTGCTTTGAGGACCTGAGTTTTGATGTCCTCGCGCAGAGCATCCACAGCCCTCTACAACCCCTTTGATTTGCTCTGTACCAGCTCCGTGTGTCTGCCTGACTCTTTCAGGAACTGGAGCTTGTCAATGAGGCTTTCATGTTGCAAACCTGGGTGGTGTAAGGGCCCAAGAGCAAACATTCACCCCGCATGGAGAAGACGCCAGTTCTCAGAACACCAAGAGTTAGGAGGTGGCTTTAAGAACTTACTAAGTTTACCGCATTAGGAGGAATCACTGTCATCTGGACAAGTCAGGTCACATTCAGAATTAGAAAGCACCCTTTGCTGTGTTGCTCTGTTTTTGAATCAGGGGAGGAATTCTTTGCAAAGCATGCTGTTAAGTCATAGCTCTGCCTTCTCTGTTCACCCCTTTCCACATTCATTAAAAAACAATTATGATCAATTAACCACTTGAAATTCTGTTCCAGTTGAGGCCATCAGCACCACCCCCTCCCCTGTCGTGTCTTCATGCGTGGGTAGAGCCACTGGAGGTCAAAGGTGGTTGCTCGTGGAGGCCAGTGATCATGTCGCTCTTGTTCCCGCAGGCATAGAATGTCAAGCCAACCAGGCGTCCGCTACTTCCGAAGAATGCACCGTGGCGTGGGGCGTCTGTAACGTAAGGCAATATCTTTTCCTCCCAGCGTGGCTTGTAAACATAGTGCTGCTTCTCCTTCTTTGCCCATCTTGTAACTAACTAGGGAAAAAAAGACTAGCCCACGTTTCTCCCCAAAGGTACACAGATAGCCCAAAAAAAAAAAAAAAAGGCATTTAAAACCATTGTACTCTTCACCTGTAAAAATTACTAGTTATAGAGGCAGTAGTTTGTCTCAACTATGAAGTATACCAGCATCGGCAGCAACATTGTTGGGCTTCGTCTCTGAGAATTGCCTTCAAAGCCTACGGCACAATCATTGGAACATTCTGTTAGCGGAAATCTTTACTTGCTTATCAGATTTTCTTAAAGGCTGAGTGTCTTGTGGAACTAAGTTAGGTGAATAAATTGAGCATTCCTGTGTGTGTTGCCGGCGACGGGGGCAGATGTACCAAGTTAACATTTGGGTTTTTTTTTAATGTGCTTCGTGACAGAAATGTTTTGTGCAGCATTGTTGGACTGAATGTACAGCCTTCCAGGGAGTGACAGCTGTGAAGGATAATAGACATCAAATATGTTATTTCCAGCACTTTAAAAATTCATCCTTATAGCCATGTAGTCCCAGTCACATGAGCTAAAAATGTCCTGTCCGGGCGTCCTGTGCCCAGGGGACAGAGAGCTCCCAGCATGACACAGGCCTAAGAAGCCACACTCGAGTCAGACCACCACTCCCTGTCTCTGTGACTGACTTGCTAGGCAGCTGCGGGCAAGGTATTGGCCCCTCTAAGCCTCATATGAAATGGAGCTGTTAGTAGACTGCTTAGCATCATAATCAGGATGAAATGATTTTATGTTTAAAAAAAAATGCTTAGAGGAGTTCAGGGTTTGGGTGGGGCATGAGCCACCCATCTCCTTGCATGACCCTGCAATAAACCTTTTTCTCTGCTCAAAAAAAAAATAAAGTGCTTAGAATACCTCCTGCAAGTCCCTTTGGCAGTCTCACGGTAGCCCCTGTTGGTCAAGGGACTGTGCCATCTTCGAGGATAAAGAATAAAGCATATCGGGCTCTTGGCTCTCCGTGGTATCCAGGTGTAGAGTGAGAACCATGTCACTTTGTGGTGGAAGGAAAAGGAGTGCACTGCTCCTTAAATTTGACTCAGGAGAGTCACACTAGAGAGACCTGCCACCAGGAAGAGCAGCAGGTGTGCCTGAAGCCTTTGGACTAGTCCTGGGTTCCCGTGTTGGGGACCAGCTCTGTGAATTAGGCACATCACTTAACTCATCTGGGCTTCAGTTTCCCGTCTGTAAAATGAAGGTGATAATGCCCATCACGCTTGGTGGGGTTGCTGCAGGCTCCAGTGAGGTAATAGGTGTTTATAGCCCTCCTGTCAAGTGTAAAGCACTAGACACTGCGTTTTGAGACTGCTGGGTATGTCCATTGATAGGTCTTAGATTGTTCGCAGGAGGAAAGCTGGGATCAAGGATGCTCAGGGATGCTGTTCCGGCCCAGCAGCCCCATTTGCAGCCCCTCTTTCCCTCCATCTTCAGGGTGGGGCGCAAGTACAAGGCCCCTGAAACGCAGCAAAGAGCCAGTGGGGCAGCTGGGAGGGAGAACGGGGTCCTGAATGCCCTTAGGTGAGCCTGTCCCCACTGCCTGGGGATTGAAAAAATGCCTCCACTTTCTGACCTTTGGAAATTTTGTTTTTCTTCTTCTTCACCGTAAGTTGGGTGAGCATCAGGATGAAAAGGATCTTGCAAAGGGCCGTCACCCTGGGAGTCTTTGTCCCTCTGAGTAGCCCCAGTGCACTAGTGTGGACTCTTGTCTTCATCACTGCATTCTATGTCTGTCTTTGTGGAAAGTCAGTGTTCACAGATGGTAATTCACATTACGATCATGCATGTTTGGGTAGACACACTGACCAGGTTTCAGGGCTGTAAGCCAGGCCTGCCCAAACTTTGATTGTGTGTTGGGGCGTCAGCACTTCTCCCTAGGCCCCACCTCAGCCGACCTGTCGTGGCCCAGACGCGGGGCCCCTGTTGCTCCATCCTGATGCTGCTCCCACGAGCAGGGCTGAAGGATAAGCGTCCCTGCAGAACTGCATCTGCACGCCACTGACACACAGACTTCGCTTTTCCCCAAATCCGAAGGCCACCTCCTCATTCCCTGTTAGCCCCAGTGTTCTTGGTCCTTTTGCGCTTTTACTTCCCATCTTGATCATGGAACTAGCCCTTTGATGCTCTTCCAGCTGCTTGCATGCAGCATGCCCATCACATTGCTTCCTCTTACCCTGATTTTTTTATCTGATTCCTTTTTTAAGACAAAGTCTCTCACCCACTACTAGAGGCTTGTTGAGTACCAAGCTTTTATAATATCAATGCCTCTATGAGCAAATCTGCAAATAAGAGTCCTTTGGGCAGTGTTGAGCTGGGTGTGGAAGGTCGGGGACATGCCCGTCGCAGTTCTAGGTGGTTGGCAGGAGTGATGCACCTCCACGTGCTAAGGAGAACCCTCCCCTCCTCGGTTTGCCTTCTCCAAGATGGGGAGGGAGCTGGAGACCAAGAGTGGGGAATTTGAAATGTGTGGATGATTGAGGGCCTCCTTTTGCCTGTGTGTGAGGAAAGCAAGCCTGCCCTCCAGGCTGACTAGACCCAGGAAGCCCCACTCCATCTTACCTTAGGCAAAGGGGAACACCCCTTTGTTCACTGCGTGAACACCCGCCATCCTTCCTAAATGTGTTCTTCATTTGGTAGGAACGAAGCCTCACAAATGTTTCGTGGGCCGTGGCCTGGCACCTAGCCAGGTGTGACCCCTTGTAGACCTTTTGTCTCCCATTGTGTGCTGCCTTCCATGGTTCTTCTCCAGCCGCTGTGTATCACCACCCTGCTCCCCTTGAGATGTATTGTCCGTAGACGACTGAGCCTGCACAATTATTTTTAATAAAATGTATCTTTTCTTCCAGCATGCTTTTCACTTCCACTGCATCTCTCGCTGGCTCAAAACACGGCAGGTGTGTCCATTGGACAACAGAGAGTGGGAATTCCAAAAGTAGGTGTCCCTGGCTGTTTCGACACTGTATGTAAGGTTGGGCTTTGTGGTCAGTGCCATTCTTGGACTCACGTCAAGCTGGAGGGTGCGCAGTTTTAAAAGATGAAGACATAGAACATGCTTGGTTCACAAAGTAGCTTTCAGTTAGTTAGACAAGGACTCGCCTCTGTGGAAAATGCATAAGGTGAACCAACATTAGAAACTTGCAGCCTAGAGTTTCCCATCCATCTAGGTAGGGTCTTTGGAAGTAGTAGTAGAAGCTTGCAAATTCTCATTTCGCAAGCTATTAAATATTTCCACAATCACATCAATAATAAGGCTCCAGGGGCCAACTAATGTCATCTGTCTTTGGGCTAGAATTATATCATGTTTCATTGGTTTATCTCACAGGGATTAATTCTGATACAGCATCTGTGGCTATCTCAACTAAATCATTATTGTTGCTCCTGTTAATTGTAGTAGCGTGTAAGTAATACATGGCATGCAAATTTTCAAAACTTCAAATGATCAGTCTGTACTAGTAATTCCTAAAAGAGGAATTTCTGGTTTAAGAGTATGTATGTTTTTAATTTTGATAGTGTCAGATTTTTTTCCTTTCCCAAGAATATGTACTAATTCACAGCCCCTACCAACAGTGAAGCGGAAAACGTCCTTCTCCATTTCTTGCCAGTGCTCTGTTATCAGACGTTTTCAGCTTAGCTACTGACAGGTGAAAATTAGTTTTCAATTGTATTTTTTAAAACTTTTGAGTAAAGTTGGGCTGCTTTTCATATGTTTTTATGCCTGTTGTATTTGTCTGTGAAACGCTTTTTTATCTCTTGAATTTTCAGTTAATTTATCAAATTTTGAATGGAAAGGGGGACTTTCGAAGTTCTCAAGAGACCTTTGTAATTGACTGTGCCGTGGAGCAGGCTCAGGGTGCCATTTTGGACCAAAACTGTCTCACGAAGCCCATACACGTGCCCAGGGCTGAGCCTAAGGAGTGGGGGGTGTGATGAATCCTCCTGCTGGGCTTTGAACTGTCGCTTTATCCAGCTGGTGACTTTGCCTGGCTGTGGTTATGAGGGCCCTGGGAAAACAAATTCATAAGAAGCAAATTTCATTTCAGCATGCTTTAATCTGATGGATAACTTCCAGGTTATTCTCACTAACAAGCTGGAGCTCTACCCTGTGAGGACTTTTTTAGGGAATTTTTAAGCAAATTTCTTACAAGGAGTGCTTAAAGAATCTAGCAACCCTTCAGGATGATGGCAACAGTGATGCAGAGTTCTGGTGCCCTGGTCTCCATCTGTGTAGCAAAGTATTTTCATCAGAGGCGAACTACCCACTAAGAGCCACGGCAAAAGATTAAGATAATAATGGATTCTGTGTTCAAGATATCTTACATGTGGAAAAAATGTCCTACCATTGGTTATAATCTTTCTGAAGCCAAGTTTTGGCCTCTGGGGAAATCAGAAAGGACCTGAGATCCATAGCTAGTTTCTTGACAGTTCTTTCTGCGGTGCTCAGCGGACTCAGGGCTGTAATTGGAACTGGTGATAGATTTTGACACTGAAGGCTGTACGGTTACTGTCCTCTATACGGGCCTTACCCTAAACTAGCCCGAGTATGGGAGTTGAGGGGAAGAAGCGGCCCACAGGGAGGGGAGCGGGGGATTCAAGCTGTCTCAGCTGCTTACTGGCCATCAAGTGCAGCTCCCTTTCACAGCCATCAGCCGTGACTCCTCCCTGTCACTGCCCAGCATCTGCCTGGCACCAGGAAAGAGTCAGGTGGGTGCAGTTGAGTGGGGGACCATCACTATGAAGAGGGTGGTAGGGACAATGTTACAGGAGGCCAGTAGGCTGAAAGGGGCAGAGACCAGGGTTGTAACCCATTCTTCAAAGTTTTAACCCGATTGGTGGATATATTTTTAGCAGGTGTTACAGTCTCAAACAGGGAATCACGATAAGGAATGAATTAATAATTTACTTTGTCTTCCAGGTATGGGCACTAGAAAAAGAATTCTTCCATCAAGCTCAGCTGTTTTTGTTATCCACTGAATGACTTGCCCTCCTGTTACTTAATTATAAATTAGATAGAACTGTGTCTCTTCTGCTTTGTCTTTTCAGTTTCCTATTCCGGCAGCCATACTGTATTCTGTGTCAAATAAAATCCAGTTGGATTCTAGAACAGACGCTGTCTTTTGTGTATGTGCAAAAAGTGAACGCAAGTAAAGGGCCTCCCGCCCCTTTCTAGGGTGGAAGGCCAGGTACTGTGTCTCTTCTGCTTTGTCTTTTCAGTTTCCTATTCCGGCAGCCATACTGTATTCTGTGTCAAATAAAATCCAGTTGGATTCTAGAACAGACGCTGTCTTTTGTGTATGTGCAAAAAGTGAACGCAAGTAAAGGGCCTCCCGCCCCTTTCTAGGGTGGAAGGCCAGGTTTTGAAAGTGAGGTGTTTGTTCATCAGAGCCAAAGCAGGATCGTCCTGTGAGCACGTCGCTTGGTCTCGAGGAAGCCTGGTCTACAGCCTGGCTGCTGCTGATGATCTTGGGCGAGTGGTCTCTCTGCTCCGAGCTCTTCCTCCTCCGTGAAGTGGCTGCTAAGGACTAAACGGGATCATGCAGGCACAGAAAGAGGCCTTATAAACTGTGAGAACGCTGTACAGGTGTTAACTTTGTGTATGACATGTTGCTTTCTCATTTTAGTTTAGAAAAGTTAACTTGAAAAAAAATTAATATATCATCTTGGCTGGCGATAGAGTAATCTGTGAACTCAAATTGGAAATCAATGTCATTTAGAGTTAACGGGAGAATTCAGGTTTCCCTTCCTCACCACCACCCTTTGTAGTTTGTTTAAAATGCCTTGGCTGTGGACAGAACTGCCAGTTCTAACACTACTTCAGTCTCTTGGGCTTTAACTGAGAGGCGGGTTAATTTACTGCAGTGATTCTCAAAGTGTGCTGAGGACTTGCGGGAGTAATGGAAACACTTTCAGGAGGTTCACAGAGTTCCTTTTCCAGCTGCATGTCTGTACAAGGCCAATTTTTCTTTTTTTTCTTCAGCCAAAGCAACGTATTGAATGAAGAAGCAGAGCAGTGGATCCAGCTGTCTTCTGCTGAGTCAGATATAAAAGAGATTTGCAAAAATGTAAAACGGTGCCACCCTTCTAACTTTTGTTTTGAAAACTAGTTACTTTGAATAAAAATATTTATGTTAACGTGATGGATTTTTGGTCTTTTAAAATCTTTTAAATTTCTCAGTTTGATTTCCATCGTGGTGAGTATCTGTAGATGCAACCCCCATAAAAACTCTTTGGTTTCTTCGGTGTTTAAGATCATAAGGGGACCCTAAGACTCAAAAGTTTGAGAACCTCTAGCTTAGTAATAAGAACTTTGAGGTCCAACCTGGGTGGAACCCAGCTTCCCCACTTGGCCACCAATAGTGCAGGCACTCAGGGCCAGGTGGCTGCTGCCATCGATGTTGCTTCAACCCTCGGCAGAAATCACCTCCTTTAAACCCCCTTCAGGTGGTCATTCACCCTGCAGGAACACTTCAGCAATGTAGAAGAACGGTCTCACACAGTTGGCGTCACATATTTGCAGAGTTCTGCCTGGGTGTTCATGAGGACCCTTGGTTGCAGAGCAGCCGACTCGAGCTTCTGCTTAGGTCAGGGAACGTTTGTGAGGGCTAGGGGGCTGTGTCCCCTGAATGGAGTGAGGGACACAGAAAGGGCTGGACCTAAGAGTGAATGACTAGGACCNTCTCACACAGTTGGCGTCACATATTTGCAGAGTTCTGCCTGGGTGTTCATGAGGACCCTTGGTTGCAGAGCAGCCGACTCGAGCTTCTGCTTAGGTCAGGGAACGTTTGTGAGGGCTAGGGGGCTGTGTCCCCTGAATGGAGTGAGGGACACAGAAAGGGCTGGACCTAAGAGTGAATGACTAGGACCTAAGAATGAGTGACTAGGACCTAAGAATGAATGACTAGGACCTGGGATTCTCTGTCGCTCTTTCACAAAGACTAGCTTCTTTGTTTTTGGCTACACTTATAGCTTGTGGGATCTGGAGTCCCTGACCAGGGATCAAACCTTCGCCTGATGAATGGCGGTGCAACTCTCCCAATTCCCGAAGCCGCAGGCATTCAGAGGCATCTGAGCTACTCCCTTCGGCCCTGCATGTAAGTAGTCATTAAACTCCATTCACCCGCTGCCCTCTCACTGCAACCTGCGCCCTCTTCTCCATTCCCATCGCCACTGACAGAGCACAGGCTGTCTTCATTTTCCTCTAAAACAATTGCAGTCCAACTGTTATCGTTAGTCTCCTTCCTACAACCTGCAACAAATCTTTAATTTGACTGATGCCCCTTCCACTAGCTGGGAAATCTCTACCTAGATGGACAGAGTAGACGAGCGTACCTCATCCCGGCTCCTCCGGCTTCCAAGCAGCTGGAGAGGTAGGGTACCCCACCTCCATCAGAGACACTCGGCCTGCCATCCTCTGTGGCTATGGGCAGCAGCACTGACCCAAGGCCCAGTGCAGACAGCCAAGTGGGTTGTGACAGCCGGTGTTTAATAGCCTCAATAGCCAGCACCTTCCCAGACCAGTTCTGTGGCATCATTTTGGCCGTGGTCCCAGTGCCTGCCCATTTTCTGAGCCTGATTCTCCAACATGCCCTGTGCTGC
The DNA here is from genome assembly GCA_006410675.1 of Oreotragus oreotragus. Lineage (NCBI taxonomy): Eukaryota > Metazoa > Chordata > Mammalia > Artiodactyla > Bovidae > Oreotragus > Oreotragus oreotragus. The sequence goes on from SJYX01007480.1 coordinate 126,047, forward strand.
GGTGAGCTCTCCAACATCATTTCTTACGTATCCAGTCTGCCGCAACGATAGCTCAGGCCTTTGGTTCTCAGCTGTCATCGTTAATCCCCTCCTGCCCCTGCCAGGTACGTCTACACTGTTTTCTTATTCATTCTCAAAACATTCCTAAAAAGCCCATCATTTTACGAAAATGTCATCTGACATTTTTTATTCACTTCAGCCAACAGAACACTCTTCTAAAAAGTCCTTTGCCTGTATTTTCTCTCCGTGGTTTTTGTCCCCATTTTGATCAGTTTCTTTTTTCCCTGCACTGCTTGGCATGTGGGATCTTAGTTCCCTGACCAGGAATCGAACGCCTTCCCCTGAAGCAAGGAATCGTTAACCATTAGACCACCAGGGAAGTCCCTCTAGTGATATTTTTTCCTTCAATACCTTTTATTCTCTTCCTACTTGGACCAATTTTTCAGCCTACTGTTGAAACACCTTTTGAGGGCCTCTTTTCCCCACTGAGCCCACTGCCCTGCCCACTTACTTGGGCCTTCACCCCTTGGCATACAGAGCCTCACATGACCTGTAACCTCAAAGCTCATCCCCATCTCTGTTCCTCTCTTTCCAGCCTGGCATGAGCTCCTCTGACCTCATCCCAGTGCCATGTGGAAGCTTCAGCTGGATTTGCTTGAACCCCCTGTCCTTCCAAGAATATCTCCTGCCCAATCCAGTCCACCTCCCTACTCCCTTGTCTCGGTGCTGAGTTACCTGAGAGGTTAGCCCTCCCCAAAACTCCTCTAAACAGGGTCGGGCCCCTGCCTCCCTTTAGGGCCTCCAGCATCATGGTGTTCTCTTTTCTCTGAACTTTGAAATCTCCCCCAAAGTGAGGCCATATTTCTAGCTAAACCCAGGCTGTGATGAAGTCTGAAACGGCGTGGTGTCTTTCACCAAAGTGTCCCCTTTCTTCTACTTTCTTCAGAGCAACCTCAGAGTAACAATTTTTCGAACTAATTGTTTCTACATTTTGCATTCTGAGACATGAAACTAACCATTACACAAAAGTAGAGCCCATCATCCTATACTTAGCAGAGAATGGAACTATTTTCAGATGCCTTGATAATTATTCTATGTTCTGCCAAACAACTCCTCCTGGAAGTGATAGCCTCTATCTTGCTCAGAGACACTGATATCCAGACAAACAGTCTAGAAACATTAAACTCATCTTTAATGCCACCTCAACCCTCATCCCAAATATCCATGTGGATATTGTGTCCTATCTATTATACTTCAATTTTGCGTCTCTCAGATCCACTTTTGTCCACTCTGTTTCCACTATTCAGGCCTTGATCGTCATCTGGATTGTTGAAATGTGTTCATTATTCCCTTCAGCGACAAGATTTAGGAGCCCTTATAATAGAAAGTGGCTTCCCAGGTGATGTTAGAGATAAATAACCCTCCCGTCAATGCAGGAGACTTAGGAGATGCAGGTTCAGTCCCTGGGTCGGGAAGACCCCCTGCAGAAGGAAATAGCAACCCATTCTAATAGTCTTGCCTAGAGAATCCTGTGGACAGAGGAGCCTGGCAGGCTACAGTCCATGGGGTCACAAAGAGTCAGACACAACTGAAACAATTTAGCAGGAATGCATGGGGCTTCCCTCATAGCTCAGTTGGTAAAGAATCCACCCGAGATACAGAAGACCCTAGTTCGATTTCTGGGTCGGGAAGATCCGTGGAGAAGGGATAGGCTACCCACTCTAGTATTCTTGGGCTTCCCTTGTGGCTCAGCTGGTAAAGAATCGCCTGCAATGCAGGAGACCTGAGTTCAATCCCTGGGTTGAGAGGATCCCCTGGAAAAGGGAAAGGCTACCCACTCCAGTATTCTGGCCTGGAGAATTCCATTGACTATGCAGTCCATGGGGTCGCAAAGAGTCGGACACGACTGAGCGACTCCCACTTCACTTCATGCACAGAATAGAAAGTATCATGAAAGAATAATCCAAGGACTTCCCTTAGATTATTAGTCCAGTGGTTAAGTCTTCACCTTCCAGTGTGGGAGGTACAGGTTCGACCCCTCGAGGCCAAAAAATCAAAACATAAAACAAAAAGAGTAATGTAACAAATCCAATGACTTTTTAAATAACCCACATTAAAAAAAAAAAAAGAATCCAGAAGGTCCAGTTTTATGCTGTCTGAAGAGTCTGCCCCTTCAACAAACTCCTGTTCTCTGACTCTTCTGAGCTGTATTCTCGAGTCTGCATCTTCATTCATTCAAAACTGTTGGGGAACAAGGCAAAGATGAAGGAGCATACATTTGCCAACAATTTCTTTGTTTACACCATAAATGTTTAAATCTCACCGAATTTCAAAACTTCACAAAAATACAACTGCCTAGAAATAAACATGTAGACATGCTCTAACACTAATCAAATGGAATAATAATTGTACGATGGGACTTTAATAGGGTAGAATATTTTCTTTAATTGTGAAAACTGATAAAAATGTTTATTATGTGATGCCAAAAGGAAACAGAATTATTACGGGCATCGTGATTGCCCACGTAGTATATTCGACAATATACTCCAGTAAAAAATATAGACAATATGCAAAATGAGATTGCAGCTAGGCATATTAAATTGTGGATCATTTATCACCATGTTTCATTTATTTTTGCCATGTTTCCTCTTGCATTTGAACGGGAAATAATAAGGAAAGGGGGCGGGGCTTGCTTCCCTTGTGGCTCAGTGCTAAAAAAAAAAAATCGGCCTGACAATTCAAGAGACTCAGGTTTGATCCCCAGTCCAGGAAGATCCCACGTGCTGTGGAGCAACTAAGTCCAAGACCCACAGCTGTGCCCTGGCATCTGGGAGCTACGACTGCTGGAGCCCACGTCCCTAGGGCTCTGAAACAAGAGAAGCCCGAGCTCCACACCGGAGAGTAGCCCCCGCTCACGAGTAGAGAGAAGGCCTGAGCAGCAACAAAGACCCAGCACAAGCAAAAGTAAAAGAAACTTAAAATATTAAAAAAAAATAAAATAAGAAAAAGAATTCCCACACCCCCTTCCCCACCAAGACGCTAAGTTGTCTTCAGACTCCGGAAGGCTCCACTTACCAAGATCAGTGGCCCAAACTACTGAAGCATGATCCTCAAAATTCACGACTTCCATCATGTTCTCATATATACAACCTCATCTGATCTTCCTAACCACTGCCTCTCTCAGATCTTTGCTTCTGAACAAAGTCAGTGGCTGGGTTCCTTGTCTCCACTCCCATCCCAGGGCATCTTGGAGACACCTGAGACTGTGTTCAGCTCCCTTGTGTCAGACTGACAACCCCATTCTTCATTGCTTACCTGCTGGGTGTTCCTATAAAAATGGCAGATGCTGTAAAGCTCAGGAGCCTGACTCTCTCCTTGCTTTATCTGAGTTGCCAAGCTCCTCTCTGCTGTCATTATATCTTCCTTTGTTATATCCCATCCTCTTGAGTATACAGCATTATCTGTATTTTCACACTCCTACTCAAATTTCTCCCTAAGGCCTTCTTGATCTCCACTGCCTTCCCATAGCGAGGGGTCAAATGAGTTTAAGCTAAAAGCCTGGCTCTGCTACCAACACAAGGTGACTCTGAACAAGGTTCTGAGCTTAGGAGCCTTATCTTTAAAAACAGGTATAAGGGATACCATGAAAAGTGAGAAATAAAGAAAATTAGATCACCTGCTGAGATTAACATCGAAGAGAGCCGAGCTGGGATTACAGATGGGCAGACAGAGGAAAAGTGGATCCCAGGCAAGCAAGAAAGGACTGGGGAGGGATTCATGGCATTCATACATCCAAATAAATAATATGTTGACTTCTAAAGGGGCTTAATCTCAGCAACCTAAAACCTGAGCCTCACTGAGTCAAAAGTAAGCAGGGCGCACCCCTGCTCCCTGCAGAAGCAGCAGCCTCGGCTAATAGACTTTGCCTAGTAACAGCCTTTGAGAAAGCCAGCCTCCCTTTGGAAGTCTTCGTCTGCTTTATATGTTTGTTTTGTTGGGTTCTGTCATTTATTTCCGTGTTGGTGGCGGCCGAGGCTGCTCTCTAGTTGCAGTGCTCTAGCTTCTCATCTCAGGACTCAGGCTCTGGAGTTAAGGCCCCAGAACACAAGCTCTAGTTGTGGCACACCAGCTCGGTTGCCCTGCGGCACGTGACATCCTCCCAGACCGGGGATCACATCCATGTCCCTCACGTTGGCAGGCAGGCTCTCCACCACTGGACCACCAGGAGAGTCCTGCTTTAAATATCTGCATCATCTGACTAACTTTAAAAAGCTCTTCCTTGGCTTTCCCATTGAACATAAGTTGAAACTTCTCACCCACAGCAACTTCTTCTCAGGTGAGCTGACCCCTGCCTGCCTTCCCACATCTAGGCATGTCATTCCCTCTGGTATTTACAGAGCTCCAACCACCTGCCTGACCCCCACTTCTCTGCCCCAAGGGAGCCAGGACCTCGGCCTGGGGCTCCCCCACTTCTCAGCACGACTGGCTTCAAGTCTCAGAGCTCCCCTTAATTGCCACTGCCCCAGCAGGACTTCCCTGCCACCCATTCATTCTATCACATCAACCCATTTTATTGTCTACACAGTACTTGGTGCTATTAAAATCCTCTTGGTCCCTTATGTGATCACTTGTTTTACCTGGTTCTGAAATTTCAGGAAAACAAAAACCTCACCTGTTTTATTCACCCCTGAATCTCCAGCACCTACCAAGGCACCTTTGCTGCTTGAAAAAATAAACACAGGAATGAGAGATCAATTGACTCTTTCATTTATTTAACTTAAGCTGACCAAATCAACTGTGATCCAGGTTTGGTGGTCTGTTGGGAAAGAGCATTAAACAGACGGTAGAGATGTAGTTTTTCTGATTCTTGTAATAGCTATGGTTCACNTGTTTTTGCTTTGGCTCCATCCCTTCATTCTTTCTGGAGTCATTTCTCCACTGATCTCCAGTAGCATATTGGGTACCTACTGACCTGGGGAGTTCATCTTTCAATGTCCCATCTTTTTTGCCTTTTCATACTGTTCATGGGGTTCTCGAGGCAAAAATACTGAAGTGGTTTGCCATTCCCTTCTCCAATGGACCACATTCTGTCATACCTCTCCACCATGAGCCATCTGTCTTGGGTGGCCCCACACGGCATGGCTCAGTTTCATTGAGTTAAAGAGGGCTGTGGTCCATATGAGCAGACTGGCTATTTGTTCTGTTCATGGGGTTCTCGAGGCAAAAATACTGAAGTGGTTTGCCATTCCCTTCTCCAATGGACCACATTCTGTCATACCTCTCCACCATGAGCCATCTGTCTTGGGTGGCCCCACACGGCATGGCTCAGTTTCATTGAGTTAAAGAGGGCTGTGGTCCATATGAGCAGACTGGCTATTTGTTGTGATTGTGGTTTCAGTCTGTCTGCCCTCTGATGCCCTCTCTCAGCACCTACCATCTTACTTGGGTTTCTCTTACCTTGGACATAGGGTATCTCTTTATGGCTGCTCCAGCAAAGTGCAGCCACCACTCCTTACCTTGAACATGGGGTAGCTCCTCTTGGCCACCATCCCTGACTAGACATGGCGTAGCTCCTCTTGGCCGCGCTCATGGGCCATTCCAGCCACTGCGCTCGTGCGTTTTTGTGTAGACATGTTTTTATTTCTTTTGAGTATATATCTAGGAGTGGAATTATTGAACCATGTGATAATTCTGAGGACTGCAGAATGTTTTCCAAAAGGGTTGCACCATTTTATATGCCTACCACACGCATTATTATCTGACTTTTCTACAGTGGATATGAAGTGGTACCGCATTTTGGTTTTCATATTTATTTCTTTGATGACTAAATTAGGGCATCCTTTATGTGCTTATTCCATTTAGTCACTCAGTCATGTCTGACTCTGTGCAACCCCATGGACTGCAGCATGCCAGGCCCCCCTATCCGTCACCAGCTCCTGGAGTTTGCTCAAACTAATGTCCATTGAGTCAGTGATGTGATCCAACCACCTTATCCTCTGTTATCCCCTTTTCCTCCCACCTTGAAACATTCCCAGCATCAGGGAATGGTCTTTTCAAGTGAGTCAGTTCTTCCCATCAGGTGGACAAAGTATGGGAGTTTCAGCTTCAGCATCAGTCCTTCCAATGAATATTCAGGACTGATCTTTAGGATGGACTGGTTGGATCTCCTTGCAGTCCAAGGGACTCTCAAGAGTCTTCTCCAACACCACAGTTCAAAAACATCAATTCTTCAGCACTCAGCTTTCTTTATAGTCCACTGTTACATCTATACATGACTATAGCATGGAAAAACTATAGCTTTGACTAGATGAAACTTTGTTGGCAAAGTAATGTCTCTGCTTTTTAACATGCTATTGAGATTGGTCATAAATTTTCTTCCAAGGAGCAAGCGTCTTTTAGTTTCATGGCTGCAGTCACCATCTGCAGTGATTTTGGAGTCCCCTCAAAATAAAGTCTGTCACTGTTTCCACTGTTTCCCCATCTNAACATGCTATTGAGATTGGTCATAAATTTTCTTCCAAGGAGCAAGCGTCTTTTAGTTTCATGGCTGCAGTCACCATCTGCAGTGATTTTGGAGTCCCCTCAAAATAAAGTCTGTCACTGTTTCCACTGTTTCCCCATCTATTTCCTATGAAGTGATGGGACCAGATGCCATGATCTTAGTTTTCTGAATGTTGAGTTTTAAGCCAACTTTTTCACTCTCCTCTTTCACTTTCATAAAGAGGCTCTTTAGCTCTTCACTTTCTGCCATAAGGGTGGTGTCATCTGCATGTCCGAGGTTATTGATATTTCTCCCGGCAGTCTTGACTCCAGCCTGTGCTTCTTCCAGCCCAGCATTTCTCATGGTTACTCTGCATGTAAGTTAAATAGGCAGGGTGGCAGTATAGCAGGTGACAATAAGCAGGGTGGAAGCCTTGATGTCCTCCTTTCCTGATTTCGAACCACTCTTGTTCCACATCCAGTTCTAACTGTTGTTCTTGACCTACTTACAGTTTTCTTGGGAGACAAGTCAGGTCATCTGGTACCCCACGTCCAAGGTCAGAGAAGCCCCAGCAAGACTGTAGGCACCAGAGCAGTGACTGTGCAGTGCTAGAGTGACTTTGAGGAGATACCCCACATCCAGGGGCAAAGGAAAAGCCCCAGCAAGATGGTAGGAGGGGCTAAATCACATTTACAACCAAATCCCATACCTGCTAGGGACACTCCGAGGGCTCAAGCAAACCTCGTGCTCCTCAGGACCCAGAGACCCCACAGAGACTGAGACAGAACTGTGTTTGAGTGTCTCCTGCAGAGGTGCAGGTCAGCAGTGGCCCGCCGCAGGGGCCAGGGCTTTGGGTGCAGCAGACCTAGGTATGGCATAAGCCCTTTTAGAGGAGATCGCCATTAACCCCACCACAGAGCCACCAGATCTTACACAGGACTGGGGAAACAGACTCTTGGAGGGCATAAACAGAACCTTGCGTGCAACAGGGCCCAGGAGAAAGGAGCAGTGACCCCACAAGAGACTGACCCAGCCATGCCCGTGAGTGGCCAGGAGTCTCTGGTGGAGGTGTAGGTCGGTGGTGGCCTGCTGCAGGATTGGGGGTACTGAGGGTAACAGTGTGTGCATGGGACTTTTTGAAGGAGGTCGCCATTGTCTTCATTACCTCCATCATAATTTGGCCTCAGGTCAAATAACAGGGAGGGAACACAGCCCTGCCCTTGAACAGAAAATTGGATTAAAGATTTACTGAGCTTGGCCCACCCATCAGAATAAGACCCAGTTTCCCCCTCAGTCAGTCTCTCCCATAAGGAAGCTTCCATAAACCTCTTTTCCTTCTCCACCAAAGGGCAGATAGACTGAAAACCATAATCACAGAAAACTAACCATTCTCATGACATGGACCACAATCTTATCTAACTCAGTGAAACTATGAGCTGTGCTGTGTAGAGCCACCCAAGACGGACGCATCATGAAGGAGAATTCTGACAAAACGTGGCCCACTGGAGAAGGGAATGGCAAATTACTTCAGTATTCTTGCCTTGAGAACCCCATGAACAGTATGAAAATGCAAAAAGATAGGACACTGAAAGATGAATTCCCCAGGTCAGTAGGTGCTCAATATGCTGCTGGAGATCAGTGGAGAAATGACTCCAGAAAGAATGAGATATGGAGCCAAAGCAAAAACAACAGCCAGCTGTGGATGTGACTGGTGAGAGAAGCAAGATTTGATGCTGTAAAGAGCAATATTGCATAGGAACCTGGAATGTTAGGTCCATGAATCAAGGCAAATTGGAAGTGATCAAACAGGAGATGGCAAGAGTGAACATTGACATTTTAGGAATCAACAAACTAAAATGGACTGGAATGTGAATTTAACTCAGATGACCATTATATCTACTACTGTGGGCACCAATCTCTTAGAAGAAGTGGAGTAGCCATCATAGTCAACAAAAGAGTCCGAAATGCAGTACTTGGATGCAATCTCAAAAATGGCAAAATGATCTCTGTTCATTTCCAAGGCAAACCATTCAATATCACAATAATCCAAGTCTATGTCCTGACCAGTAATGCTGAAGAAGCGGAAGTTGAATGGTTCTATGAAGAACTATAAGACCTTCTAGAACTAAAACCAAAAAAAAGGTGTCTTTTTCATCATAAGGGACTGGAATGCAAAAGTAGGAAATCAAGAGACACATGGACTAACAGGCACATTTGGCCTTTGAGCATAGAATGAACCAGGGTAAAGGCCAACAGAGTTTTCCAAGAGAACACACTGGTCATAGCAAACACCCTCTTCCAACAACACAAGAGAAGACTACACATGGACATCACCAGATGGTCAATATCGAAATCATATTGATTTTATCCTTTGCAGCCAAAGATGGAGAAGCTCTATACAGTCAGCAGAAACAAGACTGGGAGCTGACTGTGGCTCAGATCATGAACTCCTTATTGCCAAATTCAGACTTAAATTGAAGAAAGTGGGGAAAACCACTACACCATTCAGGTATGACCTAAATCAAATCCCTTGTGATTATACAGTGGAAGCGAGAAATAGATTCAAGGGATTAGATTTGACAGACAGAGTGCCTGATGAACTATGGACAGAGGTTCATGACATTGTACAGGAGGCAGGCATCAAGACTATCCCCAAGAAAAAGAAATTCAAAAAAGCGAAATGGCTGTCTGAGGAGGCCTTATAAGTAGCTGTGAAAAGCAGAGAAGTGAAAGGCAAAGGAGAAAAGGAAAGATATACCCATTTGAATGCAGAGTTCCAAAGAATAGCAAGGAGAAATAAGAAAGCCTTCCTTGACGATCAATGCAAAGAAATAGAGGAAAACAACAGAATGAGAAAGACTAGAGATCTCCTCAAGAAAATTAGAGATATCAGGGGAATATTTCATGCAAAGATGGGCTTGATAAAGGACAGAAATGGTATGGACCTAACAGAAGCAAAAGATAGTAAGAAGAGGTGACAGTAATACACAGAAGAACTATACAAAAAGGATCTTCACAACCCAGATAATCACGGTGGTGTGATCACTCACCTAGTGTCAGACATCCTGGAATGAGAAGTCAAGTGGGCCTTAGGAAGCATCACTATGAACAAAGCTAATGGAGGTGATGGAATTCCAGTTGAGCTATTTCAAATCCTGAAAGATGATGCTGTGAAAGTGCTGCACTCAATATGCCAGCAAATTTGGAAAACTCAGCAGTGGCCACGAGACTGGAAAAGGTCAGTTTTCATTCCAATCCCAAAGAAAAGCAATGCCAAAGAATGCTCAAACTATTGCACAATTGCACTCATCTCACACACTAGCAAAGTAATGCTCAGAATTCTCCAAGCCAGGCCTCAACAGTATGTGAACCGTGAACTTCCAGATGTTCAAGCTGGATTTAGAAAAGGCAGAGGAACCAGAAATCAAATTGCCAGCATCCGTTGGATCATCAGGAAAGCAAGAGAATTCCAGAAAAACTTCTGCTTTATGGCCTATGCCAAAGCCTTTGACTGTGTGGATCACAGCAAACTGTGGAAAATTCTTAAAGAGATGTGCTTATTGGTCACTTGTAAAACTCCTTTGAAGATACATATATTCTGATTATCTACATTGTGGGTTATTTATGTTTCTATTTTTGAGTTATAGGAATTATTTTTATATTCTAGTTACAAGATCCTTACCAAATACGTGTTAGTTTTTAGTTGTAAGTCATGTCCGACTCTTGCAACTGCATAGACTGTAACCCACTAGGCTCCTTTCTCCATGGGATTTCCCAAGCAAGAATACTGGAATGGGTTGCCATTTTTTTCTCTAGGTCATCTTCCCAGCCCAGGAATTGAACCCACATCTCCTGCATTGGCAGGCAGTTTCTTTACCACTGAGCCACCAGGGAAACCCTATCAAATATGTGACATGCAAAACTTTCTCCAATTCTGTAGATTGCCTTTTCTTTCTGAATGATGTGTCCTTTGCAGCAGAGAACTTTTTTATTTTGATGATGTCCAGTTTATTTATGGGCTTCCCAGATGGCGCTGTTGGTAAAGAAACCACCTGCCAATGCAGGAGACATAAGAAATGAAGGAGACATAAGAGATGCAGGTTCGATTCCTGCATTGGGAAGATCTCCTGGAGGAAGGCATGGCAACCCTCTTCAGTATTCTTGCCTGCCCAATCCCATGGTCAGAGGAGCCTGGAGGTCTACAGTCCACAGGGTCGCACAGAATCAAATATGACTGAAATAAGTTAGCATGCAATTTATTTGTTGTTGCTTATGCTTCTGATGCCATATCTAGAAATTATTGCCTAATTCAAGGTAACAAAGATTTACTCCTGTGTTTTCTTCTGGAGGTTTATGATTTTGGCTTTTATATTTAGATCTATTTTGAATTAATTTTTGTACATGATGTGAGATAAGGGACTCTATTATTCTTGAAAAAATTTCATACCCTGACTTCCATGAAACCACATCCTTCTCATTTTCTCCTGAGTCTGCACATGGCCCCTTTCAGCATTTATTAATTTTTTAGAGAAGATTTTCTTGTATTTTTAAATGTTGAGGGTTTTTTTTTTTTTCCCCAAAGTTTTATCTTAGCTTATCTTCCTTTCTTCTTATGTACTCTTTCCTGGGGTGTATCAACAAGAGCAGACCATATGCTGATGATTCCCATATATATATGTATCTATCTGTTATAGACTTCTGTGAAACCTAGACCATCTTATCCAATTTCTGAATCTATGTCTACTATTAGTTTTCTCAGGAACACAGACATTCAAACTCTTCATACTAAAGCACATCTTGGGCATTCCCATTTCCCCAGTCTGGGGCCACTATTTAGCTGTGAAAGCTGAAAACTTAACTGCCATCTTGACATTTCCTTCTCTTTTAGTCTCAAATCCAGTCATGACCAATCTCTCAGTGTTACCTCCTACATATTTCTAAATGTAATCCATTTTTTTTCTGTCTCAACTTAAACCATCCTAATTATGTGACTTTTCATACTCTTCTAGATCTTGGTAGTTTTCTAACAGATCCCAACTCTTTTATTCTAGACCACCTTAATATTCCTCTCTACTCTGCAGCCAGCATTTCCAAAATACAGTCTTGACCCTGCCAACAAAATAGTTGCCACTATCAGTAAAAACTCCCAAACTCTAGTTCCGAGTGATTAAAATTAAAATCTCCAGTGCTCTCTGGATTGGCCTTTCAGACGCGATCATCTTACTCTCTATGTATAGACAAACTGGCTTTTCCCTCTTATCTTCAGAAATGCCATAGTCCTTCTCTTAACACCATGAACATAGATGCAAGCCATTCTATCAGTCTGGAACTCCCATCCCTACTTTGTCCATTTAGTGTCTTCCCACTCTACAGATTTTAGGTCAAATGGTATTCTCTGTTTTTAAATTGAGATATAATTACATACAACATTGTATAAATTTACGATGTCTGGCAAAACCAATACAATATTTTAAAGTAATTAACCTCCAATTTAAATAAATTTATGTTAAAAAATTAAGGTGTACAGTGTGTTGATTTTATTTATTGCAATATGATTGCCATCATAACTTTCACGAACACCTCTATTATGTGACATAATTACCATTTCTTTTCTGTGGTGAGAACATTTATGATCTAGTCCCCTAGAAATTTTGAATAGACACTTTCCCAAAGAAATACAAATGGTCAATAGTCTATAAAAAGATGCTCAACATTACTAATCACCAGGGAGGTACAAATCAAAGCCACATTGAAATGTCACTTCACCTCTGTCGAATAGCTATCATCAGGAAAACAAGCTCAGAACTTCTTTCATGATCCAGTGGTTAAGAATCTGCCTTCCAATGCAGAAGGCACCGGGGACACAGGTTTGATCCTGGGCCAGGGAACTAAGATCCCACATGCTGCAGGGCAACAAGATCTGCACCCCACAACTAGAGAAATCCTGTGCACTGCAAGGGAAACTCAGCACAGCCAAAAGAAGAAATCCTGCACACTGCAAGGAAAACCCAGCACAGCCAAAAGAAGACAAGCAGTAACAAGTGTTGGTGAAGACGTGCAGGAAAGGGAACCCTTCTGCACCATGGGTGGGGATGTAAATTGGTGCAGCCACTATGGAAAATGGAATGAAGGTTTCTCAAAAAAAGTGAAATATAACTGCAATATGGTCCAGCAATCTCACTACAGGGTCTATATACAAAAGAAATGAAAACAGGATATCAGAAAGTTATCTTCATGCCTGTGTTTATTGTACATTGTTCACAATAGTCAATGGAAACAAACTAAATGTCTATAAATGGATGATGGATAAATATGTGAGATATACATATATATATATGAATATTATTTTTCAGACATTAGAAAGGAAATCTTGACATCTGCAGCAAAATAGATGGATTTTGAGGGTATTATGCTTAATGAGATAAGCCAGAGTAATATTTTATGATATCCTTTATATGTGAAATCCAAAAAAGAGATTGGAAAGGTGATTACCTGATTACTAGGAGCTGAGGGGTGGGGAAACTGGAGTACAAATTTGCACCTAGAAGATAAATAAGTTCTGGAGATGTAATGTACAGCAAAGTGATTATGCCCTGTGTTATTCTTTAGTGACACTTTCTCTGATTCCCACCTGCTCCCACTTCAGGTCTTGTCCCCTTGTTTCATGATCCAATGAGCAAGCCTTTTGAATGCTTCTCTCAGTTTGTAGTTTTAAAGTGTGGCTAGAGGATTAGTCCCTGTGTGGAAACAAATACTGGATGGTTTTGATCACTGCCATATTACCAGACGGGCTTCCCTGGTGGCTCAGATGATAAAGAAGCTGCCTGCAAAGAAGGAAACATGGGTTTGATCCCTGGGTTGGGAAGATCCCCTGGAGGAGGGCATGGCAACCCACTTCAGTATTCTTGCCTGGAGAATTCCCATGGACAGAAAAACCTAGTGGGTTAGTCCATGGGGTCGCAAAGAGTTCCACGCGACTGAGCGACTAAGCACAGACACATGCCAGAATTTAGCACTGGATACAGAAGGTGCTAACAAATGTTTTGTTTTGTTTTCCTAAATGAATTCAAAGAATGGATGCAAGTAAACGTAGTAGGAAAGAAGTGATAGGACCCTTATAGAGGTTGGGTGTAGATGACTAGATTATAAACTCCTTGTGGCAAGGAAAGCCCTCAAGCCTAAATTACTAACTATGTCATTTACTACACAGAACCTGAATTTCTGTTAAGCTGGAGATGAGTATAAATAAGGAGGAAAAAAGAACACAAATCCATGAAGCACAACGTTGGATATTGAGGGATGGGATGGGGAGGGAGCTGGGATGGGGGTTCAGGATGGGGGACATAAGTACACCCATGGCTGATTCATGCCAATGCATGGGAAAAACCTCTACAATATTGTAAAGTAATTAGTCTCCAATTAAATAAATTAATTTAAAAATTATTTCAAACAACTATGTGCCATCCCCCTGAAGTTATAAAGTTCACTTCTCTGAAATAAGGTGGTGGTGGTGGTTTAGTCACCAGGTTCTGTCTGACTCTTGTTACCTCATGGTCTGTAGCCCGCCAGTCTCCTCTGTCCATGGCATTTCCCAGGTAAGGATACCGGAGTGGGTTGCCATTTCCTTCTCCAGGGGACCTTCCTGACTCAGAGATCGAACCCACGTCTCCTGCAATGCAGGCGATCTCCAGCATTGCAGGTGGGTTCTTTACTGCTGAACCACCAGGGAAACCCACCCAAAATAAGGTGGTGCATTTCAAATGTTGAACCAGCTAACTCTTAGTGCCAACTCTGAAAAGTTGTCCAGTATCGCACTTTGGAATTATATTCATTTTGGTTGTTAGGAAGTAAGGGAGAAAAACAAACAGAAAACAGAGAAAAGAGCACCTTAATTTTTTTTTTTTTTAACTTTTTGGTTGCACTGCATGGCTTGTGGGATCTTTGTTCCCCAACCAAGGATTGAACCCACACCCCCTGGCAAGGAAAGCTCAGAGTCTTAACCATTGGACTACCAGGGAAGTCCTGAGATAAGAATACTTGAAATTATGACAAAGCTTTTAAGTTTTATTAGGTCCCATTTGTTTATTTCCATTACTCTAAGAGATGGGTCATAAAGGACCTTGCTGTGATTTATGTCAGAGAGTGTTCTGTCTATGTTTTCCTCTAAGAGGTTTATAGTTTCTGGTGTTAGGTTTAGATTTTTAATCCATCTTGAGTTTATTTTTGTGTATGGTGTTAGAAAGTATTCTAATTCATTCTTTTACGCATAGTTAACCAGTTTTCCCAGCACCAGTTGTTGAAGAGACTGTCTTTTCTCCACTGTGTATTTTTGCCTCCTTTGTCAAGGATGAGGTATCCATAGGTATGTAGATTTATTTCCAGGCTTTCTATTTGGGTGCTCTGACAGTCTGGAGGGATGGGGTGGGGAGGGGAGATAGGTTCAGGAGCGAGGGCTGATTCATGTTGATAGATGGCAAAGCCATCACAACATTGTAATTATCCTCCAACTAAAATAAATAAACTTTTTTTTTTGGGGGGGTTGTCATTTCTTTATTTTATTTTATTTTATTTTATTTTACTTTACAGTACTCTACTGGTTTTGGCATACATTGACACGAATCCGCCACGGGTGTACACGAATTCCCAAACATGAACCCCCCTCCCTCCTCCCACCCCCCATCATCCCTCCGGATCATCCCCATACNTGCATACAGGGTCCTCATTACCATCTTTCTAAATTCCATATATATGTGTTAGTATACTGTATTGGTGTTTTTCTTTCTGGCTTACTTCACTCTGTATAATTGGTTCCAGTTTCATCCATCTTATTAGAACTGATTCAAATGTATTCTTTTTAATGGCTGAGTAATACTCCACTGTGTATATGTACCATAAATAAACTTTTAAAAGAAGAAAACTTGAAATCTCCACCTGATATAGTTCAGGCAAAAGAAAAAAGCGAGAGCCTGGCAAGGTGGTGATAGAGAAAGCCAGGGAGCCAGAAAGACGATGTCCCACAAGAAAATATGCTTAGAAGAGAGGGTGCAGGTAGAAGACTGGAGAGAAAAATCACACACAGGAAAGGTAAGAAGAATATCTATAAATGTGAAGCGGATTTCACTGACCTGGGGAACACTTAATAGAGCACTCCCAAAGGAAAGAATGGATTTCTTATTTCATGTCTGCCTCTAAGAATCTTTTCAATGGAAGTCCTAAAGGAATAAAAGAATGGCATATGTGAAAAGCATCCTGAGATTTTTCTGAAGAATATTGCCAAATAAATATGAGATGCTATTAGAGTTCGCGCTGACACAGTTTACAGAACAGAGCAAGTGCCATAGGATACAGCCACGTGAACACAAACAGCTTATTTGTAACCTGAGGATAACCACAGAATCCAGCCGCATCTCCCAACTGTCACCATCAGTTTCTGTCTCAACTTAAACCATCCTAATTATGTGACTTTTCATACTCTTCTAGATCTTGGTAGTTTTCTAACAGATCCCAACTCTTTTATTCTAGACCACCTTAATATTCCTCTCTACTCTGCAGCCAGCATTTCCAAAATACAGTCTTGACCCTGCCAACAAAATAGTTGCCACTATCAGTAAAAACTCCCAAACTCTAGTTCCCAGTGATTAAAATTAAAATCTCCAGTGCTCTCTGGATTGGCCTTTCAGACGCGATCATCTTACTCTCTATGTATAGACAAACTGGCTTTTCCCTCTTCAGAAATGCCATAGTCCTTCTCTTAACACCATGAACGTAGATGCAAGCCATTCTATCAGTCTGGAACTCCCATCCCTACTTTGTCCATTTAGTGTCTTCCCACTCTACAGATTTTAGGTCAAATGGTATTCTCTGTTTTTAAATTGAGATATAATTACATACAACATTGTATAAATTTACGATGTCTGGCAAAACCAATACAATATTTTAAAGTAATTAACCTCCAATTTAAATAAATTTATGTTAAAAAATTAAGGTGTACAGTGTGTTGATTTTATTTATTGCAATATGATTGCCATCATAACTTTCACGAACACCTCTATTATGTGACATAATTACCATTTCTTTTCTGTGGTGAGAACATTTATGATCTAGTCCCCTAGAAATTTTGAATAGACACTTTCCCAAAGAAATACAAATGGTCAATAGTCTATAAAAAGATGCTCAACATTACTAATCACCAGGGAGGTACAAATCAAAGCCACATTGAAATGTCACTTCACCTCTGTCGAATAGCTATCATCAGGAAAACAAGCTCAGAACTTCTTTCATGATCCAGTGGTTAAGAATCTGCCTTCCAATGCAGAAGGCACCGGGGACACAGGTTTGATCCTGGGCCAGGGAACTAAGATCCCACATGCTGCAGGGCAACAAGGTCTGCACCCCACAACTAGAGAAACCCTGCGCACTGCAAGGGAAACCCAGCGCAGCCAAAAGAAGAAATCCTGCGCACCGCAAGGAAAACCCAGCACAGCCAAAAGAAGAAATCCTGCGCACCGCAAGGAAAACCCAGCACAGCCAAAAGAAGAAATCCTGCGCACTGCAAGGAAAACCCAGCACAGCCAAAAGAAGACAAGCAGTAACAAGTGTTGGTGAAGACGTGGAGGAAAGGGAACCCTTCTGCACCATGGGTGGGGATGTAAATTGGTGCAGCCACTATGGAAAATGGAATGAAGGTTTCTCAAAAAAAGTGAAATATAACTGCAATATGGTCCAGCAATCTCACTACAGGGTCTATATACAAAAGAAATGAAAACAGGATATCAAAAAGTTATCTTCATGCCTGTGTTTATTGTACATTGTTCACAATAGTCAATGGAAACAAACTAAATGTCTATAAATGGATGATGGATAAATATGTGAGATACACATATATATGTATATATGAATATTATTTTTCAGACATTAGAAAGGAAATCTTGACATCTGCAGCAAAATAGATGGATTTTGAGGGTATTATGCTCAGTGATATAAGCCAGAGTAATATTTTATGATATCCTTTATATGTGAAATCCAAAAAAGAGATTGGGAAGGTGATTACCTGATTACTAGGNAGGGTCTATATACAAAAGAAATGAAAACAGGATATCAAAAAGTTATCTTCATGCCTGTGTTTATTGTACATTGTTCACAATAGTCAATGGAAACAAACTAAATGTCTATAAATGGATGATGGATAAATATGTGAGATACACATATATATGTATATATGAATATTATTTTTCAGACATTAGAAAGGAAATCTTGACATCTGCAGCAAAATAGATGGATTTTGAGGGTATTATGCTCAGTGATATAAGCCAGAGTAATATTTTATGATATCCTTTATATGTGAAATCCAAAAAAGAGATTGGAAAGGTGATTACCTGATTACTAGGAGCTGAGGGGTGGGGAAACTGGAGTACAAATTTGCACCTAGAAGATAAATAAGTTCTGGAGATGTAATGTACAGCAAAGTGATTATGCCCTGTGTTATTCTTTAGTGACACTTTCTCTGATTCCCACCTGCTCCCACTTCAGGTCTTGTCCCCTTGTTTCATGATCCAATGAGCAAGCCTTTTGAATGCTTCTCTCAGTTTGTAGTTTTAAAGTGTGGCTAGAGGATTAGTCCCTGTGTGGAAACAAATACTGGATGGTTTTGATCACTGCCATATTACCAGACGGGCTTCCCTGGTGGCTCAGATGATAAAGAAGCTGCCTGCAAAGAAGGAAACATGGGTTTGATCCCTGGGTTGGGAAGATCCCCTGGAGGAGGGCATGGCAACCCACTTCAGTATTCTTGCCTGGAGAATTCCCATGGACAGAAAAACCTAGTGGGTTAGTCCATGGGGTCGCAAAGAGTTCCACGCAACTGAGCGACTAAGCACAGACACATGCCAGAATTTAGCACTGGATACAGAAGGTGCTAACAAATGTTTTGTTTTGTTTTCCTAAATGAATTCAAAGAATGGATGCAAGTAAACGTAGTAGGAAAGAAGTGATAGGACCCTTATAGAGGTTGGGTGTAGATGACTAGATTATAAACTCCTTGTGGCAAGGAAAGCCCTCAAGCCTAAATTACTAACTATGTCATTTGCTACACAGAACCTGAATTTCTGTTAAGTTGGAGATGAGTATAAATAAGGAGGAAAAAAGAACACAAATCCATGAAGCACAACGTTGGATATTGAGGGATGGGATGGGGAGGGAGCTGGGATGGGGGTTCAGGATGGGGGACATAAGTACACCCATGGCTGATTCATGCCAATGCATGGGAAAAACCTCTACAATATTGTAAAGTAATTAGTCTCCAATTAAATAAATTAATTTAAAAATTATTTCAAACAACTATGTGCCATCCCCCTGAAGTTATAAAGTTCACTTCTCTGAAATAAGGTGGTGGTGGTGGTTTAGTCACCAGGTTCTGTCTGACTCTTGTTACCTCATGGTCTGTAGCCCGCCAGTCTCCTCTGTCCATGGCATTTCCCAGGTAANAATTTAAAAATTATTTCAAACAACTATGTGCCATCCCCCTGAAGTTATAAAGTTCACTTCTCTGAAATAAGGTGGTGGTGGTGGTTTAGTCACCAGGTTCTGTCTGACTCTTGTTACCTCATGGTCTGTAGCCCGCCAGTCTCCTCTGTCCATGGCATTTCCCAGGTAAGGATACCGGAGTGGGTTGCCATTTCCTTCTCCAGGGGACCTTCCTGACTCAGAGATCGAACCCACGTCTCCTGCAATGCAGGCGATCTCCAGCATTGCAGGTGGGTTCTTTACTGCTGAACCACCAGGGAAACCCACCCAAAATAAGGTGGTGCATTTCAAATGTTGAACCAGCTAACTCTTAGTGCCTAGCTCTGAAAAGTTGTCCAGTATCGCACTTTGGAATTATATTTTCACATTTTGGTTGTTAGGAAGTAAGGGAGAAAAACAAACAGAAAACAGAGAAAAGAGCACCTTGTTTTTTTTTTTTTTTAACTTTTTGGTTGCATTGCATGGCTTGTGGGACCTTTGTTCCCCAACCAAGGATTGAACCCTCACCCCATGGCAAGGAAAGCTCAGAGTCTTAACCATTGGACTACCAGGGAAGTCCTGAGATAAGAATACTTGAAATTATGACAAAGCTTTTAAGTTTTATTAGGTCCCATTTGTTTATTTCCATTACTCTAAGAGATGGGTCATAAAGGACCTTGCTGTGATTTATGTCAGAGAGTGTTCTGTCTATGTTTTCCTCTAAGAGGTTTATAGTTTCTGGTGTTAGGTTTAGATTTTTAATCCATCTTGAGTTTATTTTTGTGTATGGTGTTAGAAAGTATTCTAATTCATTCTTTTACGCATAGTTAACCAGTTTTCCCAGCACCAGTTGTTGAAGAGACTGTCTTTTCTCCACTGTGTACTTTTGCCTCCTTTGTCAAGGATGAGGTATCCATAGGTATGTAGATTTATTTCCAGGCTTTCTATTTGGGTGCTCTGACAGTCTGGAGGGATGGGGTGGGGAGGGGAGATAGGTTCAGGAGCGAGGGCTGATTCATGTTGATAGATGGCAAAGCCATCACAACATTGTAATTATCCTCCAACTAAAATAAATAAACTTTTTTTTTTGGGGGGGTTGTCATTTCTTTATTTTATTTTATTTTATTTTATTTTACTTTACAGTACTCTACTGGTTTTGGCATACATTGACACGAATCCGCCACGGGTGTACACGAATTCCCAAACATGAACCCCCCTCCCTCCTCCCACCCCCCATCATCCCTCCGGATCATCCCCATATCTAGATTTAATTTGGGGATATTAATGTGGCTCAGTGGTAAAGAACCTGTCTGCCAATGCAGGAGACGCAAGTTCAATCCCTGGGGCAGGAAGATCCCCTGGAGAAGGAAATAGCCACCCACTCCAGTATTCTTTCCTAGAGAAAATCCCATGGACAGAGGAGCCTGGGGGGCTACAGTCCATGGGGCTTCAAAAAGAGTCGGAGAAGACTCTGGGACTAAACGACAGCAACAATATAAATTAATAGGCAAGAGAACTGTGTCTTCTGTCCTCACAGAACTTATAGTCCCATGGGAGGCAGGCAGATAATAAACAAGAAACATGTTAAAAATTATAAAATGCAAAAGTGCTACAGATGAAATTAGTATAGTAGAACTCTTTCCTTATTTCCATATGGTGCTCTGAAGCTCAAGTCACAGATGTAATTTAATGGAAACTGGCTTTGATTTTGAGACCCAGAGATTCCTGGTACTTTCAAACTACAGCATCTGCGTTTACACAGCTATAACCTCTGAAAGGCTAAAGATTGGAAACTTATGAGAAGGCTTAGCAGGACTGTGGATATCTCTTAGGCTTTCTGAACGTTCAACCATGTGTAAGATACCATTTGGACATAGGTACAGGCCCATAACTCTCGGTCTTTCTCCTCTTTTTTCCTCTCTCTTCCCCCTTTTACTCTCTCCACCTCCCCCCGCCTCTCAATCTCCCTCCCTTCTTCTCTTTCTCTCTCTGTAACATACTTCAAAATGCACTGTTTGGAATACTGTATCCCATTTATTTTGTTCTCATGGTGCTTATATTCAAGATTTTCTATTTTTGGAACTTCTGAGATGT
This sequence comes from Oreotragus oreotragus, assembly GCA_006410675.1. Taxonomy (NCBI): domain Eukaryota; kingdom Metazoa; phylum Chordata; class Mammalia; order Artiodactyla; family Bovidae; genus Oreotragus; species Oreotragus oreotragus. Next base: position 147,123 of record SJYX01007480.1, read on the forward strand.
AAGTTACACGCTGGCACTTTAAGAGGCCCTGGTTAACCCCCAATTAAGGAGAAGGTAGGAAGAAGCAGGAGAACAGCTGAAACCAATGAGTACTATCCACAGAGTACCCAAGGCCAGTTTGGGTTTGCATGCTCTCTGCGTAGCTGGTTCCTGTGTTACTCTTCAGTTTTTTCCCTGCCTATCGTAAATTTTGGTGCAAACTCTAGCTTGGTCTTGTGTCGCTGGATCCTTTGTGGCCGGTAGCAGTGGTATGGGGGCAATAATCCTGCAAGCCAACAGCAAGACACAAATTGAAGAGCCTTGAGGGAGTGGTTCCTGGGCTGCACAAGAGGAGATCTCTAGGAAGAGATGCAGAAAGCTTTGGAGCTTTGAAGGTGGGCAAATTTCTAGAAATTAGGAGGTATAACCTTGTTTTGTTGTCACAGGCCATTGAGGCTGGAGAGTTTTAGTCTAGATATTATTTCCTTCTTCTTCCCCAAATTCCTCTACTGTATATTTGGAAAAGAGTTTGTTATCAACTCCCTTTCGAATTTCACTAAACATGAGTTCGTAATTTCCTTGAGGTCACGACGCAGACCTGGAAGGAAAACTTTCTTGCTTGAGGTGCCATGGACTGGCTCTCATGCCTACAACTTTGGTAAATCCTTCCTAAGACTTAGAAGGGCGTTGGGAACGTGTGGACGGGTCCCATGGAATTGGGGCTACCATATGCTTTTCCAAATTCTCCCCCTGTGTTTTGCAATCACATCAAACTGCTGTTCATTTCAGGACTGAGGATGCAATGTTCTGGGAGGCAGTGTCCTCAGCTCCCCGTGGATGAGTTGCCACAGATCACAAATAGCACAGCTGATGTTAACGGTTGTGTATCACCCTGCGGCTTCTCAAATAGCCTGCAAAGTTGGCAGGCGAGCTCTTGAGCACACAGAGGTTCTGCGTTCCATTGTATTAAAACATTAACAGCATATACTTCAGTGGTTTCAGACTGGTTCAAATGTCTGAACACTTGAAACTTTAGGGGTGTGGGAGGCCATGAAATATTGACATGTAGTTCTGCTGAGGGGATTGAGAACAAAAATAGAACCACAGAACATGTGTGCTCTCTAAAAGCATTGCCTGAGTGCCCATGAATAACAAGTTGAACCTGGCCCTTTTCCAAGGTTTTGGTTAACTTTCTTTCACTGCTTATTTATTGATCTAATTCTGGTCCCATTTGTTATCAGTAGTGGTCATGGGCACCAACTGCTGAAGAAAGTTCATGAAAGAAAAACTCAAGTGAGAATTTTCTATACACATACATTTTTTTTTTTCTTTCTGTGAATCAGGAGATTACCATTACTTGATTTTTCTGGAAAAATAGGACATTACAGTCTAGCTCTCAGAGGGTGTATTTTGTAGCCATTGCTGTTGGATCAAGTATAAGAAAATTTGACTTTAGGAGTGTGTGATAATACAGAGGTCAGTTTGCATTTTATAATCTTTTTCTTAGGATCTAAATGGTTTGCTAAAGATCCAAATGTTTGGCTAAATATGGTGTTAATAGCAAGAGTGAAAGGGAAATTCTTAACCTGTTTAACGTACTAAATTTTCCAAGCACTTTAGCTTCTTTTTCTTCTTTAAATATTTATTTGTTTGGTTTTAGTTGTGGTATGTGGGATCTAGTTCCCTGACCAGGAATCAAACCCAGGCCCCCTGCATTGGGAGTGCAGAGTCTTAGTCACTAGACCACCAGGGAAGTCCCTTTCAAGCACTTGAGATGCCGTTACATACATCATTTGCAAGCTGTTTTCCCAAACATCTTATTTGTCAGTTGCTAAGCTTTGGAAAGGTACACTAAGCTCCACTGTCTCTTTGCAGTGTCCTCTTTCTCTGCCTCCTCTTCCCCTCCCCCTGCTCAGAAGAATCACTACTCAAACCCCAGGGCTTGCCAGAAGCCCATCTGAAAACCGTCTGCTGCTGCTGCTAAGTCACTTCAGTTGTGTCCGACTCTGTGAGACCCCATGGACAGCAGCCCACCAGGCTCCCCCATCCCTGGGATTCTCCAGGCAAGAATACTGGAGTGGGTTGCCCGTGCCCTCTCCAGAAAACCGCCTAGTAGTGACTAATTTTCTTGAGATCTATTGCAGTTTGCATTTAAAATGCAATTCATGTTACAACCTATTGATCTTTTAACCAGAAAACACTGAAGACTGTTCAGTCTGATCTTTTCTGGTTGTTAGATTGCAGACTCTCAGAGGGCAGTTGTTTGTTGTTGTTTAGTTGCTAAGTTGTGTCCAGCTCTTTGCAACCCTGTGGACTGTTCTCTGCCAGGCTTCTCTGTCCATGGGATTTCCCAGGCAAGATTACTGGAGTGAGTCGCCATTTCCTTCTGCAGGGAGTCTTGAGTTTCCCGCATTGGCAGGCAGGTTCTTTGCCACTGGGCCATGAGGGAAGTCCTTCAGAGGGCAGGAGCCATGGTAATCCCACTCCCCAGCCTGTCAGCTATGCCTCACACGCACTCGTGGTAGGTCCTGATAATAATGGTATGACTAGCAGCAGGGACAATAACAGCTAAGACTTACAGAGTGTTTCATGCATGGTAGGCACTCTCTAAGTACTTGATACACTTGGAACATTCAGTTCTCTACAACCAGTGAAGACAATGTTATGATTATTTATATTTACAAGTGAGAGCCTCCACGCACCATCAGGCTGAGTGACTGTAATGAAAGTCAGTAAAGGGCAGAGCAGGATTCAAGACCAGGCGGCCTGGCTGCTGGACTGGGGCCCTTGACGTCACAAGAGAAGCCCCTTGGAGCATCACAATAAAGTGGCACACCTTATGAGAAAATGTGATTTGATCTCAGCCTTTTCCTGACTGCTCCCCTATCTGCATGACGTTTTTTATGCCTTGCCTCGAACTTCTGCATATTTCACTTTGTAATCAAGTTTCTCAATAGCCAGGTTCTAAATCACTACAAACCTTGCCATTTTCCCAAGAGTCAGGCTTTGCATCACTCAGAAGTCAGACCCAGTTTTTACTTAAATGATTTGGATGTGGTTGATGCTGGCAGCTGGGAGATGAAGGTTTTACATACTACACTGTGGAAAACATCACTTGTAACTCTTCATCCTGGTTATTCTCTGCTTAAGAAAAAAAAACAAGTGATCAGCTTTGATAGGCAATTGGTACGGGTACTCATTTTTTGTTCGGTTGCCAAGTCATGTCCGATTCTTTGCAACCCCTCGGACCGCAGCACGCCAGGTCTCCTTGTCTCTCCCTATCTCCTGGAGTTTGCCCAACTTACTCATATTCCTCTTTATTTAATTTTATAACTTTGCCACTCTCAAGCTTCTATGGCTGAAGTTTTATGAAAACATATAACAATATTTTAGTTGGAAATCCTAAAAAAAGCAGAACTCAAGATTGCTCCTCTGTCACTGTGAGCCTTCACTTTCTGCTTCTTCCCCCAGTAATCATGAAAAGTGTTTGAACAGCTCAGAAAAGTAGGTGGCGGGGTCACCAGTTTACTCACACTGATCTTTCTCATCAAGTGTCTACCTGGTTGCATAGAGAAGAAAACAAAACACACAAAGCAGCTTAGCCCAGTCTGATATAAAGCCAAGTGAGACAAAAATAATTTTATCAGTTTCTTTTCAAAAAATATATAAGCAACTTATACAGCTCAATTCCAGAAAAATAAACGACCCAATCAAAAAATGGGCCAAAGAACTAAATAGACATTTCTCCAAAGAAGACATACGGATGGCTAACAAACACATGAAAAGATGCTCAATGTCACTCATTATCAGAGAAATGCAAATCAAGACCACAATGAGATACCACTTCACACCAGTCAGAATGGCTGCAATCCAAAAGTCTGCAAGCAATAAATGCTGGAGAGGGTGTGGAGAAAAGGGAACCCTCTTACACTGTTGGTGGGAATGCAAACTAGTACAGCCACTATGGAGAACAGTGTGGAGATTCCTTAAGAAATTGCAAATAGAACTGCCTTATGACCCAGCAATCCCACTGCTGGGCATACACATTGAGGAAACCAGAATAGAAAGAGACACATGTACCCCAATGTTCATTGCAGCACTGTTTATAATAGCCAGGACATGGAAACAACCTAGATGTCCATCAGCGGATGAATGGATAAGAAAGCTGTGGTATATATACACAATGGAGTATTACTCAGCCATTAAAAAGAATACATTTGAATCAGTTCTAATAAGATGGATGAAACTGGAACCAATTATACAGAGTGAAGTAAGCCAGAAAGAAAAACACCAATACAGTATACTAACACATATATATGGAATTTAGAAAGATGGTAATGAGGACCCTGTATGCAAGACAGCAAAAGAGATACAGATGTGTAGAGCGGACTTATGGACTCTGAGGGAGAAGGAGAGGGAGAGGGAGAGGGAGGGATGATTTGGGAGAATAGCATTGAAATATGTATACTATCATGTAAGAAATGAATTTCCAGTCTATGTTCAATGCAGGATGCAGGATGCTTGGGGCTGGTGTATGGGGATGATCCAGAGGGATGATGTGGGGTGGGAGGTGGGAGGGGGGGTTCATGTTTGGGAGTTCGTGTACACCCGTGGCAGATTCATGTCAATGTATATATATATATATAAAAACTTTCCCCTGATTCAAACATAAAAAGTATATAAAGATCAAACAAACAAACAAAATTTCTATTGGAGTAGAGTAGAATTACAATGTTGCATTAGTTTCAGATATACAGCAAAGTGATTCAATTATGCATATGTGTGTATCCATTATTTTTTAGATTCTTTTCCTATATAAGTTGTTATAGAATATTGAGCACAGTTCTCTGTGCTGTACAGTAGGTCCTTAATATCTGTTTTCTATATAGTAGTGTGTTATACGTTAATCCCAATCTCCTGACTTATCCCTCCCCCCTCTTTCTCCTTTGGGAAACATGAGTTTGTTTTCTATGTCTGTGAGTCTGTTTTCTATTTTGTAAATAAATTAGTCTGTACCGTTATTGTAGATTCCACATATAAGTGATATCATACATTTGTCTTTCTCTGTCTGATTTACTTCACTGAGTGTGATATTCTCCAGGTCCATCTGTGTTGCAGCACATGTATCTCTTTAGGTCTAATGTGCTTCTTTGGACAACTGTTCCGTGTTTCTGATGCTCTTATGTTGTTACTCTTTTCCTAGATGGCCACCAGGAATATGAGGCAGGACTCTGTGGAACTGGGAGTCTGGGTGACTAATAGGTGATGTGAACCTAGCTTCCTTGCAGTTCAGCTTGCTCAGTTCTGACCCTGGGTAGCCTGAATATCTGTTATTGAAGTCTTTTCTGGGTAAACTCACAGTACAGGTGGAAGGGTTTTCAGGGTCCGAGGACTTGAGAAAACACTTTGATGACTCAACCTCCCCTTGCCCTTAGAGGGTTTGAAGACTCCTTTGGGTCACTTCCACATCTCTGCCCTGGCCCGTGGCTCATGCTATCCACCCCACAGTCTCTGCTGTGAGTTACCTGGCTCTGAACATGGTGGGCTAACAGTTTCCTCAAGGAGGAATGGTGTCCACTCAGCAATAAAATAATTATTTAAGCTGTTGAGCAGTAAAATGATTATCAAAGCCTTTTCTTCCCTTTAAAAATCTATTCATTGGAAAGTTTCCAAGTATAGGTTGATGATCACTTGAAGCAGTTATTGAAGGACAGTAACTATGACCCAGAGTCAATAGTAATTTGATTGTTTTATTTCTCAGCCAAACCCTACTACCTGTCTGTGGGCAGTGACTATTATACAATTCTAATCTGTGTGGTTTTTTAATAGACCATATATAATTTTTAAATTTTATTTATTTTTAATAGAAGCATAATTGCTTTACAGAATTCTGTTGTTTTCTGGCAAACATCAAGATGAATCAGTCATAGGTGTATATATATCCCATATATCCCCTCCCTCTAGAACCTCCCTCCTGGCCATATATTATTTAATTAACTCTATATCTGGCTTGATAAATTCAATACAATACAAAGAAATCTGGTTTTGAAATTCACTAAATTAATTGGGAGATACAAATGATGCTATGTTTACTAATTCAACATGACCTTCATAAAAGCCACTATTCACATTTGTGGTCAAATGTCTTTAGGCTGAACTTTGAGATAAAACTGATACTTCAAAATCAAATGTTAAAAAGAAGCTGTAATGGTGGTTATTTCCAATTTTATTTTTCACTTTTGGGGAATTAAGACTCTCCCCACTCACAATATGTTATTTACAGAAATGTACTTGCAAACAGGAGTCTGAAACCTGTTGATTTTTTTTTTAAGCACGAAAATGCAAAATGAGTATTAGATCCTGGAAACAGTTTTTCCTTTTAAAATAGTATTTAAACTGCAGTTAGATTTTGTAGTACATTTTAATATATATTTCATTATCTAACCAAACATGTCATAATTAATTTTATATGTTGACAGATTGTTCTTTCTTGCGAAATTTAAAGTGAAATATTTGCAGCATGTGTTAAATGGAAAACAAGTCAAAATGTGTCTGTACTTGGTTGGAATATTATTTTTTATTTAAAGTTTTTATTTTATACTGAAGTATAGTTGATTAAAAATGTTGTGATCGTTTCAGGTGTGCAACAAAGTGATTCAATGTTACATCTACGTCTCTCTGATTTATCATATTCCTTTCCCACTTGGATGCTGAGCAGAGTTCCCTGTGCTATACAGTAGGTCCTTGTTGGTTATTCTCTCTTTAAACATTTTCTTACATTATTATTTTTACAATACTTGCTTGTTTTACTTTTTGGTGGTGGTGGGTCTTTGTCGCTGATCTGGGCTTTCTCGAGTTGCGACGAGCAGGGGCTGTGCTCTGGTTGCAGCGTGTAGGCTTCTCACTGCAGTGGCTTCTCTAGTTGCAGAGTACAGGTTCTATGTGCACGACGTTTAGTAGCTGCAGCTAGTGGGCTCAGTAGTTTCACTTCATGGGCTCTAGAGTGAGGGCCCAGCAGTTGTCATGCGTGGGCTTAGCTATCGAGTAACATGTGAAATTTTCCCAGACCAGGGATTGAACCGGTGTCCCCTGCATTGCAAGGCAGATTCTTAACCACTGGACCACCAAGGAAGTCCCTGGTTACCCATTTTAAATGTAGCCATGTGTACATTTCAATCCCCAACTCCTTAACTAGTTTGAGTATTAACAGTGCTCTTTCTCCACATAGCTGCATGATTCATGGCAATATTTGGGTTTTTACTCAAAAAGTCACATGTGCAGTAAGGCTTTTCCTGGCCACTCAGAAAGAGCAAGACATTCCGTATCATCCTCCCCATCTTTATCTTCCTTCTGTGGTTTGGTTTCTCTTTAGCAATTTTGTCTTTCTTAAATACTATCAATTTTACTTTTTAAAAAATTTGTATTTTTTTCCTCCATATCCCTCAGGGATCTTGTCTGCTGTATATACTGCTGTAACCACAGTGCCTGGCACCATGCCTTTGGCAGGTGCTCAGTAAACATTTTGGGGGAAAAAAAGAATTATAAGATAACTTTATAATAAATTTTTGTGAACATATTTTTAATTGCTTTTAATATGCAGTGAGTGTCAAAAGTCATACTAGTCATTTTGTATAGGTTTCCCCTATTTAATGTAATTGTCATTAAAAAATCTATATGTCAGAGATGAAGACTGAGATGGAAAGGTGAAATCATAATTTTAAACTGTTTTAAAGGTACCAAGCTAAAGGAAAAGATTTTCTACTCAAATATATTTGTATAACATTTGCCATTTTTAATATCTTTACATATAATTCATATTTTATCATTTTCATGGGGGTTTGCTTCCCTGGTGACTCGGTCTGTGAAAAATCTTGAGGTGCAGGAGACCCAATTTGATCCCTGGGTGGGGAAGATCCCCTGGAGAAGGGCATGGCAACCCACTCCAGTATTCTTGCCTGGAGAATTCCATAAACAGAGGAGCCTGGTGGGCTACAATCCATGGGGTGCAAAGAGTCAGAGATAACTGAGTGACTAACACTTTCACTTTCTCAAAGTGTATTTGTTTTTGTATTTCATTCCTGTTTCTTTTTAAAATTTATTTATTTTTAATCAAAGGATAATTGCTTTACAATAATGGATGTGATTTCTGCCATACATCAACATGAATTAGCTATAGGTATACATATGTCTCTTTGCTCTTGAACCTCCCTCTAGGCTCTAGCTTCATCCACTGCATTAGAACTGATGGAAATGTGTTCCTTTTTATAGCTGAGTGATATTCCATTGTGTATATGAAGCACAACTTCCTTATCCATTCATCTGCCGATGGACATCTAGATTGCTTCCCTATCCTAGCTAGTGTAAATAGTCCTGTAATGAACATTGGGGTACACATGTCCTTTTCAGTTTTGGTTTCATTAAGGTATATGGCTAGAAGTGGTATTGCTGGGTCATATGGTGGTCTGGGGCTTCCCAAGTGGTGCTAGTGATAAAGTACCCAACTGCCAATGCAAGAGACATGAGACATGGGTTTGATCCCTGGGTTGGGAAGATCTCCTGAAGGAGGGCATGGAAACCCACTCCAGTATTCTTGCCTAAAGAATCACATGGATATAGGAGCCTGGTGGGCTAGTCAGTAGGGCCACAGAGTTGGGCACGACTGAAGCAACTTAGCATTCATGCATGCATAGTGGTTTTTTCCCTAGTTTTTTAAGCAATCTCCATACTGTCTGTACCAATTTATATTCCCACCAGCAGAGCAAGAGAGTTCCCTTTTCTCTACACTCTCTCCAGCACTTGTTGTTTGTGGATTTTTCTCAGAGTGTACTGAATGAGAAAAATCCTGAAAAAGTGCCGTGTGGTGATGGTTTGTTTGTTTTTGTTATTTTTTTTAGTTTCAAAAAAATTTGTTTAACATCAGACTATAGTTGGTTAACAATGTTCTGTTAGTTTCAAGTGTACAGCAAAGTGATTCAGTTATATCCATGCAAGTATCTGTTCTTTATAATATTCTTTTTCCATTTAGATTTTTACAGAATATTGTGCTGAGTTTCCTGTTCTATGCAGTAGGTCCTTGTTGGTTATCTATTTTAAATGTAGTATTGTGTACACGTCAATCCCAAACTCCCAATCTATCCCTACTCTCCTTCAATCTTTCCCCATGGTAACCATAAGTTGGTTCTCTAAGTCTGTGAGTGTTTCTATTTTGTAAATAAATTCATTTGTATTGTTTGTTTTTTAGAGTCCAAGAATAAGTGGTTGTATGATATTTGTCTTTCTCTGACTTAGCCTGAAGTTTGTCTAGGTATTTTGAGAAAGTTGTTTCACATCCTGGGGCCCAGGTAAATCTTTAATCAAAATGGATATACTCCAAGGATGTGAGAGAGATACAAATCTGTGGTGTAATTTTAAAAATGCCCCTGTGCAACATTTTCGGTTGAAGGATTGTGTGGCGATGGTTGATCGTCTTTAACTAGGCAGTGAATTTCCTTTTTTTTGGTGGTGGTGGGTGCTTTCCTGATATTTCAGTTGGTAAAGAGTCTGCCTGCAATGCAAGAGACCCCAGTTCGATTCCTGGGTTGGGAAGATCTGCTGGAGAAGGGATAGGCTACCCACTCCAGTATTCTTAGGCTTCCCTTGTGGCTCAGCTGATAAAGAATAGACCTGCAATGCAGGAGACCTGGCTTTGATCCCTGGGTTGGGAAGATCCCCTGGAGAAGGAAAAGGCTGCCTACTCCAGTATTCTGGCCTGGAGAATTCCATGAACTGTATAGTCTGCTGCTGCTAAGTCACTTCAGTCGTGTCTGACTCTGTGTGACCCCATAGACGGCAGCCCACCAGGCTCCCCCATCCCTGGGATTCTCCAGGCAAGAATACTGGACTGGGTTGCCATTTCCTTCTCCAATGCATGAAAGAGAAAAGTGAAAGTGAAGTCACTCAGTCTGTCCGACTCTTAGCGACCCCATGGACTGCAGCCCACCAGGCTACTCCGTCCATTGGATTTTCCAGGCAAGAGTACTGGGGTGGGGTGCCATTGCCTTCCCCGACTGTATAGTCTATGGGATCACAAAGAGTCAGACACAATTGAATGAGTTTCCATGTTCAGTGATATTTATTCATTCACCTTTTTCTAGTGCTGCTAGAACTTATCTCACAGTTGCTACTCAAAAGTATTTATCCTTCAATTAAATAAATAAAATTTTAGCTATATATATAACAAGCCATATTTCAATATAAATAAATAATTCTGGAAGATAAAAGAGGGAAAAAAAGTATTTATGAAATGAATTCATGATAAAGTCTCAGAAGGAGGCCAGGACAAGTTAGTGTGAGAATGAATTCCGAGGACTCACATACATGGGCCCATGTTGTAATAGCTTTGCTGTAAGCTTTGATGTCTTAGTATATCTGTTATCATGTCTAGCGATCATTAATCACACTCCTTGATCTCCTGTTTTGTCTTCTTGTTCACTTCAACCACTGCAGTCCCAAGGTCCATTAGAGATGTGGTCACTAGATTTGCCTATTGCTAAATGGTGTTTATTCAAGGTAGAAATACAGCTGGGATAAATGTGAATAGAAATAAAATGGAAAATGAACAGAACTTAAATACAAAGTGGACAAAAATTAAATACAAAGTGGACAGAAATGGAATGGTTCTTTTTTGGTCATAAAAGTATACAAGTGGTACTGATCTCAGAGTGAATGGAAAAAAGTGATTATAATTGTCTTACATCATTGTAGTTACACAGATGAGGGTCAAACCATGACTTATTTACTGAGTCCATTCTACTTTTGTTACCTGCCCAGGACACAGCTCATATTCTTCTTTTTGAAATTGAGCTACAATTTTTTTTTTTAATTTTTATTTTATATTGGAATATAGTGATTAACAATGTTGTGTTAGTTTCATGTGTACAGCAGAGAACCTCGACACTCTTGTATCTTTCTGAGAACACCTGTGTTAGGGAGATTTTGAACAGTTGTAACATGGGTCACTGGTCAGTCTTGAAAGAAGAAAGGTAATTATCAGGCTCCAATCACTATTTCACCAGTCAGTGTTGGTCAGCTGAAGCCCCTGTGTCTTGAAGCTGTCCATGTACCTCCGGCTTCTTCCTGTGCTCCCATCGTAAGGTTATATTCTAATTGAAGGAATATAATAATTTTGAGATTTCATGATATCAGCAGAGGACTGCTGCTGCTGCTAAGTCACTTCAGTCGTGTCTGACTCTGTGTGACCCCATAGACGGCAGCCCACCAGGCTCTCCCATCCCTGGGATTCTCCAGGCAAGAATACTGGAGTGGGTTGCCATTTCCTTCTCCAATGCATGAAAGAGAAAAATGAAAGTGAAGTCGCTCCGTCTGTCCAACTGTTAGCGATCCCATGGACTGCAGCCCACCAGGCTACTCCGTCCATTGGATTTTCCAGGCAAGAGTACTGGGGTGGGGTGCCATTGCCTTATAGATAATAACTATACTAGTTATTTTCCTACTGAGTCTGTCTTTTGACAACATTTCTGTCTCAATCTTTATCATACGCCTGTTTTCTGCTCTCAACTGGACATGCTAGGATTAGAGGGCATTTACCCTGATGTTGAAAAAAAAAAAAAAAATCTTCAGCCCTGGTTACCTTCTTTGTGTAAATATCTTGCATGCACAATGCCTCTCTTCCCAAGTCTCCAGGAGCACTGTGAGGAGGTAATTAAAGCGGTCTGTTTTTCCAGCACGTTCTGTCTGTTTTTTCTTTTCATTATTAGATGCGATGACACATTTGCCTGTGTGGCTTCCCACAGATGGCATAGAAATTTTGCGATCAAATGTTAAGAGTAAACCAACTGTCGTTTCAGATCACAGCTTTCCGTGTTGCTCCCCATGTGTAGGAATCTCGCTTTAATCAAATGCTCCCTTCTTTTTAAAGTGGTATCACCTGGCATGCAGAAGACAGTGGAATAAAGTGGGCAAAGTTTGAAAAGGCATTGGAAAACGTAAATGACTACCTAGTCGTATGTCCTGTGTTTTCACTCTGATACAAAAGAGACTTAATTAAAATAATTATTGCACCAAAAAGTTGATGATTAAAAAAAAAATCACTACTAACTATGTTTACAAGGGAGGTAGAAATGAGTTTGGATTTTTCTGGTATTTTTGTGACTTGATAAATGTTGTGAAGTGTTTTTTGATAGTCTTTGTATTTGATTCTAAATTTATTTATATCATTAGTAGGCATTTGTGTTGCTAAGTCCTTCTCCAGGGGATCTCTTGGACTCAGGGTTTAAACTCATGTCTTTATGTCTCCTGCATTGGCAAGCAGGTTCTTTACCACTAGCACCAACTGGGAAGACTTTCTAATATATTCACTTGACAATGAATAGATAAATGGAAAAAAAAAATGTAGCAATGCAAGTGAAATGGCTGGATCATAAGAAATGCTATTGGTTTTGATTGATTCTTGGGTACAATATGCTCTTGAATTTTTACTATTCCCTATGTATTTGAATTTAGATGTTGTATTTGCTGTAATATTTCTGCCTAATTTACCATAAGCACTGATTTTAATAAGAGCATTTGCAATGATAATTAGTTAAAAATACTTCACATGTAGGCAAATAGTTCATTATCTTGAGATCATATAGCCTAGATGTAGCATTTACTGAGTCTGTTTCTTGTGTTAGTGTCACTGTTTTCAGTATACAGTCACTGAACATTTCCAGGTCATTTATGGCTCACTATCATAGGAATTGGGGTGAACATTCTGGCTGGTTTTGTTTCATTTTGGTGGTGTTTTTAGTTTAAAATACTTAGTGGTTCCATGAAATTTAATTTCTGTGGAAGAGATACTTTTAAATAAACACAATGGCATAAGAATAGACATATAGATCCACAGAATAGAATTGAGTCAAGAAACAAACTCTTATTTTTATTTTTTTTGTATTTATTTATTTTTTTACACGAACTCCCACACATGAACCCCCCTCCCACCTCCCACCCCACATCATCCCTCCAGATCATCCCCATACACCAGCCCCAAGCATCCTGCATCCTGCATTGAACATAGACTGGCAATTCATTTCTTACATGATAGTATACATATTTCAATGCTCTTCTCCCAAATCATCCCACCCTCTCCCTCTCCCTCTCCTTCTCCCTCAGAGTCCATAAGTCCGCTCTACACATCTGTATCTCTTTTGCTGTCTTGCATACAGGGTCCTCATTACCATCTTTCTAAATTCCATATATATGTGTTAGTATACTGTATTGGTGTTTTTCTTTCTGGCTTACTTCACTCTGAATAATAAAATCAATTAATTTTTAAGAAGGGTATCAGGACAAATTCAGTGGGAGGACGAGTAGTCTTTTTAGCAAATGGTCCTGGGATAACTGGATATTCACATATAAGAGAATGAAGTTGGACTCTTACATCATATCCTTTACCAAAATTAATTACTAATGATCCAACACTAAAACATGATAGCTCAAATTATAAAAACTTTTTGAAAGTAGGCATATATCTTCATGATATTGAATTAGGCAATGGTTTCTCCAGGTGACACCAAAAGCACAAGAACAAAAGAGGAACAGATTACATTTGACTTCATCAAAGTTGAAAACTTTTGTGCTTTAAAGGACACTATTGTAAAAGTGAAAGAATGGTCCACAGAATGGAAGAAAATGTTTGTAAGTTATAAATCTAACTAGGGAATTGTATCTAGAATATATAAAAAAGCTCATGACAGTAACAAGACAAATGACCTCCTTCTAAAATGAGGCAAATTTCTGAAAGGATATGGTCAGTAAGCACATGGGGAAAATGGACATCATTATCCATTAGGGAATGTAAATCATAGCAACAGTGACATACTAGGAGAGGTATAATCAGAAAGATAATAGGGCTTCCCCGGTGGCTCAGTGGTAAAGAATCTGCCTGGTAATGCAGGAGGCGTGGGTTCGATCCCTGGTCTGGGAAGATTCCACATACCAAGGGGTAACTAAGCTTACGCACCCCAACTACTGAAGTCCATGTGCCCTGGAGCCCCTGCTCTGCACTAAGAGAAACCACTGCAGTGAGAAGCCTGCACACTGCAAAGAAGAGCAGCCCCCACTCACAGCAGCCAGAGAAAAGCCCACACAGCAAGGAAAACCCAGCGCAGCCATAAATAAACAAAACTGTTTCTTAAAACACAGGTCATACTAATAAGTGTTCATGAGAAAGTGGAACTTCTGAACATCATTGAGAATATAAAATGATGCAGACACTTTGGAAAACAGTCTGACAGTTCATTGACAGGTTAAGCAAAGATTGACATATATACAATAGGAGGTATAAAATAGATAATTAATGAGAACCTACTATATAGTACAAGGTCCAATGCCCTGTGGTGACCTAAATGGGAAGGAAGTCCAAAAAAGAGTGGATATACATATACATACAGTTGAATCACTTTGCTGTACAACAGAAACATTGTAAAACAACTATGTTTCAATAAAAATTAAAAAACAGTTATATTATCCAGCAATTTCACTCCTGGTTATGTGGCCAATACAAGTAAAAACAAATGTCCACATTTAAAACTTGCACATGAATATTTCTATAAGGATTGTTGATGCAGCTCAAAAGTAAAAATAAACTCAAAATGTCCATCTACTGATTGATAAATAAATGAAATGTGGCTTATCCATAGAATGGAATACAGTTGACCCCTGATAAACATAGCTTTGAATTGACTGGCTCCACATATACATGGATATTTTTCAATAGTAAATACTACTTTACTATAGGATCAGTGATTGGTTGAGCTCACTGAGGCAGAGAAACTATAGATATGAAGGGCTGACTAAAAATGATGCTCACATTAACTCTGCCTTGTTCAAGGGTCAGTTAAATTAGCAGTGAAAAGAGATGGAGTACTAATATATCCTACAGCATTGAAGAACCTTAAAAACTTTATGGTAAGTGAAATAAGGTAGTCATAAAATACCATATCCTACATGACTGCATTTCTGTAAAATGCCCATAACAGTTTAAATTTATAGGCAGAAAATAGGTTAATGGTTGCCTTGGGCTTGAGGGATTAGGGAGTGACTGTCAATGGTATGTGTTTTCTTTTGAGGCAGTGAAATCCTCTAAACTTAATTGTGGTGACGGTTGTACAATTTTGTCAATATACCTAGTCTATTGAGTTATACTCTTTAATGAGTGTACAATATGTGAATTATATTTCAGTACATTTGCTATAGAACAAACAAGGACATACACAAACTATGAGGAAAATAGGAAATGTATCTGAAATATTTTTAAAATTCAAAATTGGCTTACTGAAGAATAAAGCTCTAGAAACAATGTCTGTAGCAAGACATATACAACGAAATTTAAGATCAAAGAAAATCTAGATAACTTAAAGAAGAAATCTATTTTAAATTGTTATTAACTGTCTAATGGCTCCATTTTACCCTGTGCGTATTTCACTGAAAATGTATGCTGGAAAGCTTTTCTATCACGCAGAATGATCAGAAATATCCTTTTAAAAATTCTTCACGTGACTTTTTGCATATACAGTCATTTTATCCTTTTATTAAAGTATAGTTAATGAACAGTGTGTTAATTTCTGCTATAAAACAAAGAGATTCAGTTATAGACATATAAACATTTTTTTCGTATTCTTTTCCACTACGGTTTATCACAGGATATTGAATATAGTGTCCTGTGCTATACAGTAGGATCTTGTTTCCATTCTGCATGCAATAACTTACACCTGCTAACTCCAACCTCCCTCTCTATCCCTCCCCCAAAACCCTCACACTTGGCAACCACAAGTCTAATCTCTATGTCCTATTCACATGATTATTAAAGTCTAATCTGTTAAGACTAGTTTTCCTCTCAAAGAGCCTCTGCTGTTCACCTGAATATAATACTTAATGGTGCAATTCATTAAGAACTGTAATGTCATTTTTGGCTATTTGAAAGTTAACCATACAGCATTGTGATCCTAAAGAGTGAAGCATTTTGCAGGAGGCTCAAAGTCATAGTTTAGACTTAGAAGCTTTTGTTGCGTGGACATTAAGTTCATCTCTTTCTCTAGTAAGCAGATATGGAGATTGAAAAATGGAGGTATGGATGTATTACAAGTTCATCCTCTGATAGAAAAAAATCTTGGTGAAAAAAGCTCAGTGAAATAATTTCAATAGAATGACAACATACTATGGTTCCTATTTTGTGCAGTTTATAAAGAAAAGAGTTGCAAAGAAATAGGCTAGCTCAAAGGAGATTATGAAAAATGTATAATTGAATTAGAATATAGGGCTTTGGGAGAAACATTAAAGAAAATACAATTATCTAGACTGTAGGAGAATTGTATTTAGCTCCCAAAGCAGTAAACATCCTGGTTCATGTGCCTTCAAAAACATTGTGAAACAGCAACACCAAGACATTTTCGGAAACAGAAAGTCCTTGGGTTATAGTCCAATCCTAGTACTAGAGTCAGTACTTACTAAGTTACCTCACTCTCAATATTGAATGTCCTATGTACATAGAAGATCTTTTTCTTAAGAAACTCTCCTTTTCCAGGAACTTTCCTGACAGTCTAGTGGTTAAAACTCTCACCTTCTAACACAGGAGATGTGGGTTCAATCCCTGGTTGGGGAGCTAAGATCCCACATGCCTCAAGGTCAAAAAACCAAAACAGAAAACAGAGACAATATTGTAACAAATTCAATAAAGGCTTTAGAAATGGTCCACACCTGGGAAAAAAATCTTAAAAAAAAAAAAAAAAAAAGCAGCAGCTATCTTTTTCCCTCAGCAAGGCTGTGGATGGTTGGACCCACTGTTGCCACAGTCTTCTCAGGGCTGAGCAAAACTTGGGTCTTTTTCAGTTTATATTCTGAAGAAGTTTATCTTGATCCCAGCCTCCAGTTCAGCCTGAGGTGAACTGGCCTTGGATTTATACTCATCTCGTTCTCTTCTTGATAGAATGGCTTCAGAGCCATGCTTGCTTTCACTATTTCAGGATCTGTACCAGAAAGAAGACTTCTGACTTGCAGTGTTGGTAGTTTTGTATATTTTAACATACAAAATCATGGAATACTTAAAGATGACCTTCTCCTAACCTTCAACATCTGTGATTTTTTACTTTCCACCAAAAAAGAGACATTGAAGATGTGATTAAGTTAAAAACCTTGAAAAGAATAGATTACCTTGGATTATTTAGGTGGGGCTGGTGGTATCACAAGGGTTCTTAAGAGTACTGTCAGCATCAGGGAGAGAGATTTGAAAATACTGTGTTGTTGGCTTTGAAAATGTTGGAAGAAGCTATGAGACAAGAATGCAGGCAGCCTCTTGAAGCTAGAAAAGAGAAATGTATTCCATTCCATTCCAAATGTATTCTCTGCTTGTATTTGTCTTTTTAGGTTGCCATAACAAAATACCACAGGCTAGTGTCTTAAATAAAAGAGTATTTCTCAGTTTTGGAGGCTATAAGTTCAAGTTCAAGGGGATTGCAGAGTTTGTTTCTATTGAGATCTTTTCTTTCTTCTTGGCTTGTAGTTGGCAAATTTCTCACTCCTTGCAAGACATTTCCTTCATTCTTGTGTGGTGCCTCCTCCTCTTCTTATAAAGCCACCAGACCTATCAGATGAGGGCCCCATCCTTGTGACCCCGTTTAACCTTAATTACTTTTCAAGAATCTGTATCTCCAAATACAGGCACAGGGTAGGGTGTTGGTATAGGGCTTCAACATAAGAATTTGCAGGTGAACAGAAATCACTGGGTAATATCCCTACAGTTATCAGAAGGAGTTCAGCCCTGCTGACAAATTGACTTTATCACAGTGAGACTTTGGCAATATAATTGTAAGATAATAAATTTATGGTGTTTTAATTTTGAGGTCACTGGTTACAGCTACAGTAGGGAAATGAACACAATATTTTCATCAGTCTTAAAGCCTGTTTTCTTTCTTTGTGACAGATTCATCATTATTAATGTGGTGACATAATACATACCCACATGAACTAAAGAATAAATGGTAGATCCAGCTGCCCTACCCTCTCTATTGTGTGAATGCTTATGTACTTCCACACACAAATATACACACTGGCCACTACAGATTTCCACTCTAAGATGGCTCAGGAATTTTTACATGCCAACACCCACTTCAGATTTTTGTTAACTCTCCCAAGTTTGAAGGAGAATACAAGCAGCTCCTTCTTTTGTGAGGAACTGAATATTTAGGATGCATTTCTGATAAACAGGTGATGAATCCATAATTCAGGTGGAAAGCAAAAGTGTTAGTTACTCAGTTTTGTCTAACTCTTTGCAACCCCATAGACTGTAGCTTGCCTGGTGGGGACCTTCACAATTGCCCCTGTTGGCTTTTTCATTGAACTCTAGGCTTAGAAGATACTTTTTAAATATAATTTTTAATTGGAGGACAATTATAGAAGATTTTGACTTGGTTGGGTTCCAACTTGGTTTGACTATCTGGTTGGGTCTCTAGAGTAGCAGGGATGCAGTAGCTCAGTGTCAAGGTCAAGGAATCTGGAAATTTTCAAACGGGCTCCTTCTCCACAGAGACAAAATGCTTTGTCACTCTTGAGCGACAGCAGAAAGCAGTGTCCAAATGAAAGGAATGGAAGTAGGTTGAATGAGAGCTCCTTTGTGACAAAAAGATAGAGAACTCTTTTTAAAAGACTTATTAATGGTTTCTAGGTATACATCTGGTTAATGGAACCCTGAGAAAAACAATAAATCTGTTTGATATGGATTTTTTAGCTACTTTGGTGGAAATATGGAAGAATTTGGTGGAAGATATGAAAAATAGATGAGGAAACAGTGGAAACAGTGTCAGACTTTATGATTTAGGCTCCCAAATCACTGCACATGGTAACTGCAGCCATGAAATTAAAAGACATTTGCTCCTTGGAAGGAAAGTTATGACCAACCTAGATAGCATATTGAAAAGCAGAGACATTACTTTGCCAACAAAGGTCCATCTAGTCAAGGCTATTGTTTTTCCTGTGGTCATGTATGGATGTGAGAGTTGGACTGTGAAGAAAGCTGATCACTGAAGAATCGATGCTTTTGAACTGTGGTGTTGGAGAAGACTCTTGAGAGTCCCTTGGACTGCAAGGAGATCCAACCAGTCCATTCTAAAGAAGATTAGCCCTGGGTGTTCTTTGGAAGGAATCATGCTAAAGCTGAAATTCCAGTACTTTGGCCACCTCATGTAAAGAGTTGACTCATTGGAAAAGACTCTAATGCTGGGAGGGATTAGGGGCAGGAAGAAAAGGGGACGACAGAAGATGAGATGGCTGGATGGCATCACTGACTCAATGGACGTGAGTCTGAGTGAACTCCGGGAGATGGTGATGGATAGGGAGGCCTGGCGTGCTGCGATTCATGGGGTCGCAAAGAGTCGCACACAACTGAGCGACTGAACTGAATATGAACTCCTTTTCTACCAGTTTGGTATTTTTGTTGTTGTTTGCTTTTAAGATGCCACATGCACGTGAGATCATACAGTATTTGTCTTTCTCTGCCTGACTTACTTCACTTATCGTAATGCCCTCAAGGTCCATCCACATTGTCACAAATGGCAAGAATTCTTTCTTTCTTTCTTTTTTTTATAGTATTCTCTTGTATGTATAAATACTACCTCTTTTTTTATCCTTTCATCTGTTGATGAACACTGTGGGTGTTTCCGTAGCTTGGCTGTTGTGGTTAATGGTGTCATGAACATGGGGAACAGATGTATATTTGCCATAGTGTTTTCATTTCCTTCAGATATTTTTGCACAGGTGGAATTGCTGAATCATAGGGGTGTTCTGATGCTGAAGCTGAAACTCCAATACTTTGGCCACCTCATGCGAAGAGTTGACTCACTGGAAAAGACCCTGATGCTGGGAGGGATTGGGGGCAGGAGGAGAAGGGGATGACAGAGGATAAGATGGCTGGATGGCATCACTGACTCCATGGACATGAGTTTGAGTGAACTCCGGGAGTTGGTGATGGATGGGGAGGCCTGGCATGCTGTGATTCATGGGGTAGCAAAGAGTCAGACACGACTAAGCGATTGAGCTGAACTGAACTGAACTGAGGAGTGTTCTATTTTTTATTTTTTGATGAAGCTCCATACTTTTTTGTTTTGGCTTTTTTTGTCCCCCATCCTGAACCCCCCAGTTTCTTCCCTCCCCATCCCATCCCTCAGGGTTGTCTCAGTGCACCGGCCCTTAGCACCCTGTCTCATGCATCGAACCTGGACTAGCGATCTATTTCACATATGGCAATATACATGTTTCATTTTTCCATACTGGCTGTACCAATTTACATTCCCACCAACAGTGTACAGAATTCCCTTTCCTTCACATTCTTACTAGCATTTGTTATTGCTTGTCTTTTTAATAATAGCGGTTCTAACAGGCATGAAGTCATATCTCCTTGTGGCTTTTATTTACATTTCCCCTATGGTTAGTGATGTTGAATACCTTTAGGCCATTTATATATCTTGTTTAGAAAAATGTCTTTGCCTAAGTTTAATTGATTTTTTTTTTTTTTTTGTGATGAACAGGGAGGCCTGGCGTGCTGCGATTCATGGGGTCGCAAAGAGTCGGACACGACAGAGCAACGTAAGTGAACTGGAGGCATCTACTCAGTGTCACATCCAGGCCTCAGAGCCTCACTCCTCTTTCTAGTCCCTAGCAGAGGAGATTTGCTGGGGCTGCGAGTTCAGCCTTCTTTGTAACTCATAAATAAAATCTTGGGCCTGATTTCCAGCACTGTCTGTCCTCTGGCTGCAGGAGATGAGGGTAGCTTTAGACGTCACCATGGTGATTTTCTGGCTTCCACATCATGGTCTGAGTTGATTGTTGACTGACTTGAGCCAATTGTTTTCTTCCTTTTGGGTTCTTGTGGCAGTTATAACAGCCAACTAGGGACCTCCCTAGTGGTCCAGTGGCCAAGACGCCGTGTTCCCAATGCAGGGGGCCCAGGTTCAATCCCTGGTCAGGGAACTAGATCTCACATGCTGCAACTAAGACCCAGCACAGCCAAATAAATAAATAAATAAGTATATTTTTAAAGCCCCCAAATCCTTGTAATAATCCCTGACCTTGGTGTTTTTCATGCAGTAGCACTGTTGCAGATGCCAATGCAGCATCTTCTACCGGTACCGCATCCCCATCAACCAAAGATGAGAGTCTTAGTCCTTGTGCTGGTCCATCATGTTTGGGGTCATCTCCATCCCACTCACCATGAATAACAGAGTCCTCATTGCCATCTGGCTCGCAAGTAAGTGATCCAATTCCAAAATCCCGTTCTGAGAGCTTACTTCCTAGAACCACCTTAGATTTCATCAGATGCAGATCCTTAGGCAAGAATATGAGAGCAGGTAGCTTATTTTGAAAACGAACCCAGGAAGTCCCAGTAAGAGGAGTGGAAAAGTAAGACAGGAAAGGTAAGGAAGCTGATACCCAGTAAGACAGGGAAGGTAAGGAAGCTGATGCCCAGGATGTGGCTGATATACGGGGTACATTAATGATTGGTTACCCCTGGGGGCTTCCCTGGTGACTCAGATGTTAAAGAATCTACTTGCAATATGGGAGACCTGGTTCAATTCCTGGGTTGGGATGATCCCCTGGAGAAGGAAATGGCTACCCACTCCAATATTCCTGCCTGGAGAAACCCCATGGACAGAGGAGCCTGTTGGGCTATAGTCCACGGGGTCGCAAAAAGTCTGACACAACTGAGCGGCTAACAACAGCACCACTGTGGGCAGCTAGAGCTCATCACAGACGCCCTTTGGAAGTGATGCAGAGCAGTCCTTGGGATGGTGCTACTCTGGGTTAGGGAAGCATGCTGTTTATCCGCTAACTTCTGCTTCCCATCCTTCAGGGCTGCTCCTGAGAGTGTTAATTTCCTGGCATGGCTCAGCTGGTAAAGCGTCTGCCTGCAGTGCGGGAGACCCGGGTTCGATTCCTGGGTCGGGAAGATCCCCTGGAGAAGGAAATGGCAATCCACTCCAGTACTCTTGCCTGGAAAATCCCATGGACGGAGGAGCCTGGAAGGCTGCATGCAGTCCATGGGGTCGCTGAGGATCGGACACGACTCGGACACGACTGAGCAATTTCATTTCCATTTCGTACTGCCCACATTCAGTCCGAGTAAGTTCCTGTGGCCCAAGAAAGTCCTTCCGGTAGAGAGTCTTTGGCGCTTGCACTGGGAAGCCTAGGGATGCAGAGGAATAATGGGTGCTTTGAGGAACTGGTGGAGGAGGAGGTGTGGTGCTATCCTGATGGCCTCATTGGAGTCCAAGCTCCATGGGCCCCTCCCAGGTGTGCAGGTTCTCCGGCTCTAGCTCTTGCCTTGTCCTCCCAGGCCCAAGGCAGGCGGTGGCCACCTGCAGTTACTGTCTCTGTGTTAACTCGAGCCTCGCCTTTTCAGTCCTACGATATTTGTTTAGGACTTCCCTGGTGGTACAGTGGATAAAAATTTGCCTGCCAATGCCAGGGACGGGGGTTCAATCCTTGGTCCAGGAAGGTTCCATATATCTTGGAACAAATAAGAATGTGTGCAACAATAGCGAGCTGGAGACCTAGAGCCGGAGAGCCTCAAATACTGAGCCCTGGCGCCAAAAGTACCCAAACTCATATACCTAGAGCCTGTGCTCTGCTGCAAGAGAAGGCACTGCAGCGAGCAGCTTGCACACTGCAACAAAGAATAGCCCTTGCTTGCCACAACTACAGGAAGTCCAAAGAAGGCCCAGCGCTGCCGTAGATAAATAAAACGTATTTTTAAAAATCTGTTCAACCAATTTCCCCCATTAATTTCTCCCTGCTAAAACAGCTAGTTTAATCTCTGTTCTCCTGCCTGCAGATGAACAAAGGAATTAATGAACGGAGAACACAGAGCAGCATGATTAAGAGCAGAGAGGCAGGTGGCCCACGATGCGAGCGCACGCCCAGCCCCTGTGTGCCGGCCGCCTTAGCGTTGGTGTTCAGTCACCCAGTCACGTCTCTCTGTGACCCCCTAAACTGCCACACGCCAGGCTTCCCTGTCCTTCACCATCCCTCCTGGAGCTCGCTCAAATTCATGTCCTTTGAGTCAGTCATGCCATCCAACCATCTCGTCCTCTGTCGTCCCCTTCTCCAGAAGGAAACAGGTACAGTCAGTTCCCTATACATGAATCTTCAAGCTGCGAACTTTCAAAGATGCAAACGTGCGTGCCAGCCCCTGTATGCCAGCTGTTGTACCGTATACTACTGTACTTTTTGAGATACTGTACTGTAAGATTAACTGGAGAAGGGANCTCCAGAAGGAAACAGGTACAGTCAGTTCCCTATACATGAATCTTCAAGCTGCGAACTTTCAAAGATGCAAACGTGCGTGCCAGCCCCTGTATGCCAGCTGTTGTACCGTATACTACTGTACTTTTTGAGATACTGTACTGTAAGATTAACTGGAGAAGGGAATGGCAACCCACTCCAGCACTCTTGCCTGGAAAATCCCACGGACGGAGGAGCCTGATAGGCTACAGTCCATGGGGTCGCAAAGAGTCAGACACGACTGAGCGACCTCACTTTCACTGTAAGATTAAAAATGCTTTCTTTATTTTTTGTGTTTGTTTTTTAATGAACATATGATTTTTGTGAAAAGTGTTCTAAACCTTGTACAGCACTATAAAGCCAATTGTGTTAGTTGGGTACCTAGGCTAACTTTGTTGGAGTTATGAACAAACTAGACTTACAAACTCACTCTCGGAATGGAACTCATTCGTGCGTAGGGGACTTCTGTGAGAACGTATTTGGGAAGCACCCAGGAAGCATCTGGCTTTCCCTACTGTCTCAGCTGGTAAAGAATCCACCTGCAATGTGGGAGGCCTGGGTTCGATCCCTGGGTTGGGAAGATCCCCTAGAGAAGGGAACAGCTGTGCGCGCTCCAGTATTCTGGCCTGGAGAATCCCACGGACAGAAGAGCCCACGGGCTTGCAAAGAGTCGGACGCGACTGAGAGACTTTCACTTTCAGGCAGTGGTGTCTTGCCTGTGCCCGGCGTGTGGATGGTTCCTCTTTTCCCTTCCTGTCTCTGTTTCATCTTCAGTTTTATTCGGCAAACATTCTCCTGACCGGCGCAGTCCAGGCCCTGTGCTCAGAAGGGGCTGTGCAGGGATGCGAGTCCACCCTTTTTCTCAGAGGAAACCCCAATCTTATTGTCTGAATGTTGAAACTGGCTTGACCCTTCATGGATGTAGATTTTTCAGAATCTTGGTACATTCTCTGCTTTACTGATATTGATACTTCCCTGTGGCCTCAGACCTGCCATGTGGTTCCCCCTGCCTGGAGCCTTCGCCTGTGATGTTCCTGTGCCCGGGAATGTGGTTTCTCCTGTTCTTTCTTCCTGTCCCAACCCACTCCTGCCTCTCTTAAGACCTAACTGAGCTATTCCATCTTCAGTCTCCGACTTCCTGTGTAGGACTGTTGCTTCCTCTTTGGAATTTACATGTGCATACATACGTCTATCATGACCTGTATTATAAATCTTTTTTTTTTAATCTGTTTTTTTCTCCAGAGTCTGACCTCCCTTCAGGCCTCATTCATCCCTGTATCTTCATTCATTCTCACGACAATCTTTTTTGAGTCTCTGCCTATCCAGGGCGTGGGAGCAACTCAGTCAGTGTCTGTTGAAGGGATGAATGAACTGGTGAGCGGTTGCTACCCCACGGATGCTTTGTTGCTAGGTGACAAGCTCTAGCGATAATTAGAGAAGAGGGGGTGATGCTGGTGTGTGAGATGAGAATCTACACATCTTCCCGCAGAATCAGGGAAACTTCGTGGGTGGAATTTCCACACTTCAGCGTTGCTAGCGTGCCAGGGGTGAGGTTGTGCCTCCAAAAGTGATCTTAATTGTGCGTGGGGAGAGGAAAGGACAGGGGGAAGGAGTTGTGCTAGCATCTTTCTAGTGTGTAAGAAGCTATCTTTCCCGCACCCTTCAAGATGAGAATCGCTGAATTAAAAGCTTTCTAAATAAGAGTAGCGAGGAAACCCAGGAGCGCGCGTTCAATACAAGAGTCTACACAGCTGCCTTCGAGGACCAGGAAGGAAAGGAGGAGCAAATGACTGAAGGACTATGAGGCTCATGCCTGGAGGGAGCCACTGCTGCTCAGCGAAGAGACAGTCACCTGGAAGAACTGTGGGCCCCAGGCTGCAAGATCTTCCAACTTCCCAGGAGAGGCCCCCAAGCCCAGGTTTTAATGTGAGATTCCCCAAGTTTTCCATGTTAAAAGTAAATCTGGATTTCTCAAAGCCAGGAATTTTCAGACTCAGTCTCCCCCGGCCCAAGACAACTCTTTTCTGTAAGCCCCAGCCTGGAGGACCCGTTCCCAGGGGGCCCTTCCCCAGCATCACTGGCTCTTTGTTCGTTCAACACTAACTAAACCCCAGCTGGGCACCAGGAGCTGTGTCTGGTGCTGGAAACGCATGGGTGGAGGTGTGTCTACTCTTGCCAGCTTACGTGTACCTCCACATTGCAGCGTCTTCCGTAACTCTGTTCTTCCTCGGATTTGCTGGTTTCCATGTCCACAGTTGGCTCCCTCTCTCTTCTGTGAGTATGATGAGAGCAGTAATAGCACTGTGTGCATCTCTGCACGAGGACAATTCGTTGTTGTTGTTAGGTTGCTAAGCTGTGTCCTGGGACTTCCCAGGCAAGAATACTGGAGTGGGTTGCCATTTCTCATACTTGTCCTAAGATCATACACATAGAGAACTTAGCACACCGCCTGGCACATGGGCCTTCAAAAAAATATCAATTGTAGAAGAAAACATTAGCCAACAGTTATCATCATAATCCAAACACATATAATAAATATTAAAATGAAAATACTGACAGTATGCATGCGTGTGAAGTCGCTTCAGTTGTATCCAACTCTTTTCGGTCCAATGGACTATAGCCGCCAAGCTCCTCTGTCCCTGTGGATTCTTCAGGCAAGAATACTGGAGTGGGTTGCCATACCCTCCTCCAGGGGATCTTCCCTACCCAGGGATCAAATCTTTGTCTCCAAAATCTACTTGCATTGCAAATGGGTTCTTTACCATTAACACCGCCTGAGAAATCCAGTAATAGTATAACAAGCAACAAAGAAAAAATAGCAACCCACCTATATTGAGTACTTATCACAAGTGTATCTTTATCATCCCCATTTTACAGATAAAAAGGATGAAGTTTAGAGGAAGACAATTAATATAGCTACATTTCTACTGCTAGTGAATTCACAAAGCCAGGTAATCTGGCTTTTCAGAACTGTGCTCTTAAGCACTGTGCTCTACTGATTCACTGATGTTGGTCATTTCACTTGAAATTCACTTCATTTGGGCATTTCACTTCATTTCACCAGGCTTCCCTGGTGGCTCAGACAGTAAAGAATCCGCCTGCAATGCAGGAGACCTGGGTTCGATCCCTGAGTTGGGAAGATTCCCTGGAGAAAGGAATGGCCACTCACTCCAGTATCTTCCCTGAAGAATCCCATGGACAGAGCCTGGAGAGTTACAGTCAATGGGGTTGCAAGGAGTCCGACATGACTGAGTGATTAACACCTTCACTTCTTTCACTACTGAGGTTGAGCATTTCACTTATGCTAAGAATAATCAGTAACTCTGGCAGTTCTGATCACTGGTAACTCTGGATCCCAGTCAGAAAACATACCTGGCCTTCCTCTTGAGTTGGTGTAGAAATTGGATGACCAGGTAACAGTGAAGCCCAGGGGAGGTATTCTTGAAGCGTGGCTGGAAGGCGCAGGATGGGCAAGGCTCTCCTTTTCCTGACCCTGCTTGTCCCTATTTCTCCTTGAATGTGTGTCTCATTCCTTCTGGCCATAGCCAGACGTTCTCCATCTGGTGGGAAAGGCAGCTGCTGACAAACTCCAGCCCCTACCTTTGAAGGTCATAACCTGAAAGTAGAACCCTGTCCCTCCTGGTGTCCCTAAGCAAATGGATGGGAAAGAACTGATTGGCTGAGACAGGGCTGCATGCTCCTCTGACCAGTCACTTTGGGTTGAGATTGGGCACCTTCATTATCCAAACCTTGACTGCTGGGCCCAGTCCCATAGTTAGGTGGTACTCAAGGCCCTGGGCCACAAAGAAAGTTGAGTGCTGAAGAACTGATTCTTTTGAACTGTGGTGCTGGAGAAGACTCTTGAAAGACCCTTGGGCTCCCAAGAGATCAAACTAGTCCATCCTAAAGGGAATCAACCATGACTATTCATTGGAAGGACTGATGCTGAAGCTGAAGCTCCAATACTTTGGCCACCTGATGGGAAGAGGTGACTCATTGGAAAAGACCATGTTGTTGGGAAAGATTAGAAGAAGGCAGCAGAGGATGGAATGGTTAGATGGCATCACCAACTCAATGAACATAAATTTAAGCAAACTCTGGAAGATAGTGGAGGACAAGGAAGCCTGGCATGTGCAGTTGAGAGGGTCACAAAGAGTTGGATACAACTTAGTGACTGAACAGCAACAAGTCCCTAGGAGTGACCAGCCTGCCATGGGATGGGGTAGAGTCAGCCTCCCAGTGGAAAGAAAGATGCTCGGAAAACAAAAGCAGGCATTACTACAAGGAGGCAGCCAAATCACGGACTCATTTCAACACACTGTGGTTGGTACTGGGTTCTGTGAGTCTGAGTCCAGGAAGCTGGGGTTGAAGGAAGCTGGGCTGGCTGGCATAGCCTGGCACCTGGGATAGCACAGCTGAGCAGTGACGCCCCGCTGCTGTCCCCCATTCTCCCTGGAGACTCACCTCTCCCACGATTCCCCAGGTTCTCCCTCTTGGTTGCAGGAAACAGAGCCACAGATTGGATATGAGCACACGGGAGCTTGTGTCTGGATCTGCCTCCCTGGCTGTGTGACCTCAGGCTGGTTGTAACAAGTTCCATAAAGACTTTAAAAATGGTCCACATCAAGGAAGAAAAAAATCTTAAAAAAAAACTTATTTATGTTATTTTTGGTTCTGCTGGGTCTCCGTTGCTGAGCAAGGGCTTTCTCCAGTTGTAGCAAGCGGGCACTGCTCCTCCTTGCGGTGCACGGGCTTCTTACTGCCGTGGATTCTCTGGCTGTGGAGCCCGGGCTCTAGGTGGGCAGCCTCCGTAGTTGTGGCACACGAGTTTTGCTGCCCCGTGAGGCATGTGGAATCTTCCCAGACTGGGGACCAAACTTGTGTCCTCTGCTTTAGCAGGCGGATTCTTATCCACTGTACCACCAGGGAAGTCAGAGAGAAAAAAGAAAAAAAAGAGTGAAGGACCACCGCTTGGCTCACTGCTGAGCCTCTCTGTGGACACACCTCCTCCTTCCCACACCGGCCCTTCCCTCTGGTGATCTCGGCATTTGCCCAGCAGGCGAGGAGGAAGACAAGGGAGAAAGAACTGGACCTAGTAGTGTGAACCCAGACAGCACCTGGGCGGCCGTTTCTATGCGCTTTTTTGAAGTAAAGAAGATTTACTGAAGGCTTGTCTGGTAGCTCAGCTGGGAAAGAATTCGCCTACAACCCAGGAGACCCCAGCTGGATTCCTAGATCAGGGAGACCCCTGGAGAAGGGATAGCCTTCCCACTCCAGTATTCCTGGGCTTCCCTGGTGGCTTGGTCAGTAAACAATCTGCCTGCAAGGCAGGAGATCCGGGTTCGATCCCTGGGTTGGGAAGATCCCCTGGAGAAGGGCATGGCAACCCACTCCAGTATTCTTACTTGGAGAATCCCCATGGACAGAGGAGCTTGGCGGGCTGCAGTCCATGCGGTCGTAAGAAGTTGGACATGACTGAGTGATTAAGCACAGCACAGCACAGATTTAATGATAGAGTTTACAAAACACCAACAACAGCCGCAATCATCTGCCACTTAAGCCAGCCTAGATGAGTGAGTATCAGGAGACTAAACTGCTGTGTGGTTGCCTTGGCAACCAAAGTTGATAGTGATAAAACCTCAGAGCTACAACACCGAGAAGCTGCAACCTACAACCTGTGTGCAGGTTGGAACAGTCAAGCGGTGTCCTGGGTGTTCCAGGTGGGACCCTCTGGGAAGGAGCTGGGTGATTTCCCTGGATATGAGGGCCTGGGGGTGCTGAGCATCCAGTCACCAGTACAGCAAAGAAATAACCCCACTTGCCAGCCCCGGCCAGTGCTCGAAGGGGTGGGTCACCTCACTCTGGAGTACTGGGGACCGACAGAGTTTTGTCTGTCTTGGCTGAACCCATTCAGGTGTGTAGGCAAGAGTGCCGACCTGCCTAACAGCAGAATTCCTGCCTAAAAGCGGGTCAGATGCCCTCGTGGGTTTGCTGTGTCATAAAAACCCGGGGCAATCCACACTCTTTTGGTTGTCCCCTTCCCCCACCCTCCCCACCCCTCCTCCCATTTTCTTCCTCAGAATTCCACTCCCCTCTGCTCCCACCCTGGAAACTCTTCATCTCTTCTGCAGCTCTCCTCACTGCCTACTTTATAACTAAAAGAAGGAAAAAAAAAAAAAACAAAACTCTGTAACACGGAAATAGGGAATCATCTATAATCACAACCAATTAATACAACAAGCTTTGGGTAGTGCTGGCTTACTTTGTCCCCATAATTATCATTTGGATGCCGGTTCACAGAGCAGATGAACCTTAATCACCAGGGTGGGAAGCTCCTTTCAGATCTGTCTCCACCCACATCTGACATCAGTTCTGCTCTGTTTTATTCCAAAGCAAAAAGATCCTGCCTAGGCTGAATTCTGAGTTGGCTGTGCATGGGTGAAAGCAATCAAGACCCTGCTATGTACTTTGAGGCCTTCCCTGGTGGCTCAGTGGTAAAGAATCTGCCTGTCAATGCAGGAGACACAGGTTCAATCCCTGGGTCGGGAAGATCCCCTGGAGAAGGAAATGAATGGCAACCCACTTCAGTGTTCTTGCTTGGAAAATCCCATGGACAGAGGAGCCTGGACACATGAGTGACAATGCAGGCAAAGTAAGGTGCGACTTACAACATCAGTGTAAGAATTAAATTAAATTACATTCTTTGATTTAATTAAAATATATTTGAAGAGTTTACTAATCAGAAATGATAAAGCAATAGATGCAACTAAAAGTTAACAATTAGAAAACAACTGATTCCATGATAGGATAGCCACTATCTTGACAGCTTGCTCAGTAGCCATTGCAAGTGAGAGTCATAAAGACAGTGTTGCAACATGAAAACCACTCCTGCTGCATTATGTGAAAAAGCAGAACTAGAAATTTCATGTACCCTTAGGACTGTCCGAACAACGCCTGGCAACCAGGAAGTACTCACTAAAGGGGTGATGTTCAGTCGCTAAGTCATGTCCGACTCTTTTGCGACCCCATGGACTGTAGCCTGTCAGGTGTCTCTGTCCATGGAATTCTCCAGGCAAGGATACTGGAATGGGTTACCGTTTCCTCCTCCAGGGGATATTTCCCGAACCAGGGATCAAACCTGAGTCTCCTGCATTGGCAGGTGGATTCTTTACCGCTGAGCCACCTGGGAACCCTCCGCTAAATGGTAGATATTATTAATTAGTTGTAACAGTGTCAAAGCATGTATGCTCCTGGAAGAGACCATGAAAGGAACACACAAAGTATAACTGATTTTTGTGCTGAAGAATGTGATCTTTTTCACTCTACAAAGGACATTCCCAAATAAAAATTTGATAATACAAAGCCAACAACTCAATTTAAAATGGAATTGAAAAATTAAAAAAAAAAAGAATAGAGAAATGGACAGAGGAGATGGACAGATGGCTCTCACAGTGAAAAAACAAATGATTCAAACAAATGAAAAAATGTTCAGTCTGTCTAGAATAAGAGAAACATACATGATAGTCAGCCTGACATACCCTTTTGAATTTATCAGATCGGCACCATCCAAAGAATTTGAAAACACTGTGTCACAAGAGTAGAGGGAAACAGGTGCTCTGGTACCTTGTTTATGAGATTGTAAGATGACACAGTTTAGGCTAGCAATTTGGCTATATTTAGTAAAATTCTAAGTGGATGCACCCTTGAGCCACTACTGCTTCCAGGAATTTATCCTATGATCTATGTACACTTTTGCCAAATAACATGAAAAAGTCTATATATTGCAACATCGATCTAATATCAACTGATTAGAACCAGTCTAAATGTCCACTAAATATAGGATTTGTTTAAATAGTCCGTACAAAGGAGCACTCTATAGCCTTTAAAAGGCAGGGGTGTGGTTGGGCAGCAGCTAAGGGTATTCAAATGAGCAGGGTTAAAGCTTCCCTGGTGGTTCAGATAGTAAAATGAACAGGGTTCAGTGTGAGTTATGAAGTGATGGGATCGAGGTGTAGAATGGTGTGTTCAGTGTGTTCCCTTCGTGTGAATAAGAAAAGCATGTTAATCACACACAGACTGGCTCCATGAAGATGCCCAGAAGTCTCTGCAATGGTACCTGGGCTGGGGTGGGACAGAGTCCCTTAGAATGGGACTGACACTTTGCAGCATATACTTTTTTGGTAACTTTTTAAATTTTGTAGCTTTTGTACATATAACCAATCCAAAAACTAAAGTAACACCATATTAATTTTTAAATGTTGTCAGTATTCTTTTTAAAAAAAAATCGTGATCCACTAAAAGTTTTCTTAATCCAGGCTTGCAGAGATCACCTGGTTTGGTAGAGTAGAAATGAGGGGGTTTTGAGCTCCCTTTTCTGGTTCAGCCTCTGACTCGATGGGTCTGGGTGAACAGTTTCATTCTGACTCTTCCTTTCTCATCAACACAGCAGGGGAATCTGCTTTGGTAATCAATCAATTCCCTTTCACTCTATGAGTACCTTTGAAAATATCTACTGTTTACAAATAAGAAAATGTCATTCACAATCATTTGTGAAAGCAAATATTCTATTAAAGTAAAATTTACAGGAAAGCACACAAATAGTAAATGTCCAGCTAGGTGAATAGAGCAAACAGGTAATCATGGTGTTGGAGAAGACTCTTGAGAGTCCCTTGGAAAGCAAGGAGATCAAACCAGCCAATCCTAAAGGAGATCAACCCTGAATACTCAATGGAAGGACTGATGCATAAGCCAAATCTCCAATACTTTGGCCATCTGATGCGAAGAGCGGACTCACTGGAAAAGACTCCAATGCTGGGACGGATTGAGGGCCAGAGGAGAAGGGAGTGACAGAGGATGAAATGGTTGGATGGCATCATCAACTCAATGGACATGAGTTTGGGTAAACTCCAGGAGTTGGTGATGGACAGGGGAGCCTGGTGTGTTGCAGTCCATGGGGTCACTGTCAGACACGACTGAACAACTGAACAATAACAACCACTGACACCCCCAGAAACTCTGCCCAGTCACCACCAGTCGCCAGGGCTACTGTCCTCCCCACCCAATAGATTCATTTTGCCAGGTACAATTAAAAGCAAATCACCCCACCAGCCCAAACAACTGTTTCCATGTTTGTATTTTTCCTTTCAGTCTTTTCAAGACTTAAACAAGCGGGGCAGATTGCCAGAAGGTCCTGTCAACGACCCATGTGTGTTTCCACCGCCTGCCAGTTTTTGTTGTGAGGAGTCTAATGGCAAATAATGGTTAACACTCTTCTCCTCTGCGAGGCCTATTACAATGTTCAAGGGAAAATGCCATTACAGACATTTCTAGACAAATCACACAGGAGCAAAGTAAACACGTGGATGAATGGTCTGGAATGCACTCTCATCAGATAATGGAAAAATCCAGGCTGTCTTCTGGTGCCCTGCACTAACATCGCCCGGGGCGTGTGTCCGAGTCCCCTGGGTGGTGGTCTCCCTGCCGCTGCCCGGTGGCCGCGGGGGGTGGGGCGGGAGCATATGTTTGGGCGCATTTGTGGAATCCGCAGGATTAGCTGACTTCCTGCGCGCCCCGGGGTTCGCCCGCCAGGACGCAGGCAAGATGCGCGGGGCCTCCGGCTGGAAGACGCCTGTAGCCTCCCCGGAAGTCCACTCTGCTTCCCCGTGTGCAGCGTCTGCGGTGTCGGAAGACCTCAGTGGATTCAAGGAAAGTTTGCCCAGCAAGCCTACAAAGCGCCACCCTGGGCTTGAATGGAATGGCTTGGGGGAGGGGGTAAGGGGGAGTGTTTCTGAGCCTCTGCCTGCGCCCACATCCCCACCCCCACCCCTGGCAGCCGCCCTGCGGATCGCACTGGCTGGCTTGTGCCATCAGTGATTTATGGGCCTCGGGGCCCAGCTGTTGGCCGCGCACGCGGCAGCTGCTCAAGGTTAAGGGGGCCTTACTGAGGGACTCGCGTCACAGGATGGCCTCAGTGCAGTTGTTCCCTCACGGGGTCAAGGTGGTGATCATGTTGCAGGCCTAGGAGCCAATACCGGAGGAGAGGCGACAGTCCCCCTACCCTGCAGGCAGGCACACATCCACCCCTCACCCCGCTCCAGCTAAGGCCCAGCCTCTACCCTTGGTCTCAGTCTTCTCTGTGGCCCACTGTGCCAGGCTAGCAGAGCTGAGTGGTTGTCCAGGAGGAGAGAGTCCGCTCCTTCAGGAACATCGTTAGTGGGAGTTGCTCCCGGTTGACCCTGACTGTCACCCAGCCTGGGCATGCATCAGGGCAGGGGCTGAGAGCAGAAGGGAACAACCAGCTCTTCGTGAAACCCGTGCTCGGGCCCCTTGCCAAATGCTTTCCTTGCATTTTCTCATCTATCTCCTGCAACAAGCCAGTGAGGTAGTTTTGACTCAGATGTCCCTGAACCTCCTGAAAACTGAGGTTCAGAGAAGTGAAGGAAATGGGCCAAGATCACACAGCTAGCTGCCTGTCTCTGGAGCCAGAGCTTTTAACAACTAAAGTGCTATGTGTCAGGTGGTCTGCAGAGGGTACAGTATTTCATCTCCTCATCAACCCTAAAAGGCCAGAAGTACTAGCCCCATAAAATTGAAAGACGCTTGCTCCTTGGAAGGAAAGCTATGACAAACCTAGACAGCGTATTAAAAGGCAGTTTGTCAACACATGTCTGTCTAGTCTGAACTCTGGTTTTTCCAGGAGTCGTGTACAGTTGTGAGAGTTGGTCCGTAAAGAAGGCTGAGCGCCGAAGAATTGATGCTTCGGAACTGTGGTGCTGGAGAAGACTCTTGAGAGTCCCTTAGACAGCAAAGAGATCAAACCAGTCAATCCTAAAGGAAATCAACTTTGAATATACATTGGAAGGACTGATGCTAAAGCTCCAATACTTTGGCTACTTGATGCGAAGAGCCGACTCACTGGAAAAGATGCTGGGAAAGATTGAGGGGAGGAGAAGAGGGAGACTGAGGATGAGATGGTTAGATGTATCACTGATTCAATGCCCATGAATTTGAGCAAACTCTAGGAGATAGTGGAGGACAGAGTTGCCTGGAGTGCTACAGTCCATGGAGTCACAAAGAGTCAGACGTGATTTAGCAACTGAACAACAACTAGCCCCATTTGGGAGCTGAGGAAGCAGGTCTGCTGTCTTTCTAAGGTCACGTAGGCAGTGAGCAGCCAGGCTGAAACTGCCCTAGTGTTCTGTTTCCTACCCCTTCACCTAACTCCATCCTCTGCTGCTTCAGGGGCACTTCAGCGGGGCCCACCATGGACTTTTTGCCAAAGAGGGCGGTCTGGGGTTAGCCCTACATCCTGCTTGCCCTTTCCTGCCCACTCGGCTGCCTGGGACACACTCGGCCCTTGCCCCTTCACAAAACACTCCTCTCCCTTGGCCCACATCACATGGCATCTCCCACGCCATTGTCTGCTCCTATTTGGCCTTCTTTCCTGACCTCCCCTCCTCTCCTCTTTTCCAGCGAGGAAAGGTCCCAGGACTTGATCCCAAATCTTCTTACTCGCCTACTCATCTCTCCAGTCAGATCTCTCCCGTCCCCATCTGTGGCCCAGTAACTTTCAATTTATTTCTCCTGCTCCAGCCTCCTTACATTTTTTGAACTGTATTGAGATATAATTCACACACCATACCATTCATTCACTTAGAGTGTACAATTCTATGAATTTCAATATAGCCATGGAGTCGTGCAACCATCACCATATAGTCAATTTTAGAACATTTTTATCACCCCCTAAAGAAACCCCAGACCCATTAACAGTCGCTCCCTACTTCCCCTCAACTTCAACAGGCCCTAGAAACTAATCTTATTTCTGTCTCTATGAATTTGCTTATTTCTGCACATTTCATAAAATGGGATCATTCATACAGGGAATTCCTTGGATGTCCAGTGTCTAGAACGCCAAGCTTTCATTGCCAAGGACCTGGGTTCAGTCCCTGGTTGGGGAACTAAAATCCTGCAAGCCAGGGGGGCAGCCAAAAAAAAAAAAAAATGGGATCATGCAATACGTGACCTTCTGGGACTATAATGGTGATGTTTTATGCTTTCAAGTGTTACCCATGTTGTAGTATGCATCAGTACCTCCCTTTTAATAGCCAAGTAATATTTCACTGTGCGGGTATATTGCATTTTCTCTATCCGTTCATCCAGTGATGGACATTCATGTTGTTTCCACTATGTTTAACTTTTTGAGGAACTGCTTAACTGTTTGCCACAGAACATTATTTTACATTTCTACCAGCAGTGTATGAGGATTCCAAGTCCTCCACATCCTCACCAACACATGTCATTGTCTATCTCTGACTATAGCCAACCCAGTAGAAGGACCGTTCATGGGACTGACTGATGTATCCCTGTGAAGGACAGGGAACCCAGGTGTGCTGCAGTTCACGGCCTCACGGAGAGTGGGACACAACTTAGGGACTGAACAACAACACGCCTAGTGGATGGGAAGTAGTATCTTGACTATGGTTTTGAGTCGCATTTCCCTGATGCCTGCTGCTGCGGCTGCTAAGTCGCTTCAGTCGCGTCCGACTCTGTGCAACCCCATAGATGGCAGCCCACCAGGCTCCCCCCGTCCCTGGGACTCTCCAGGCAAGAATACTGGAGTGGGTTGCTATTTTGATGTTGAAAATGTTCTCATGTATTTATTGTTGATTTATACATCTTCTTTAGAGAAATATATTTTCAAATACTTTGCTCACTTTTAAAGTTATTTGTCCTTTTATTATTGAGTTGTAAATGCTCTTTACATATTCTGGATGAGAGTATCTTTTTACTTTCTTTATGGTTTTCAATAATGGCTGCACCAATTTATATCCCCACTAATGATGTAGGGGGCTTCCCTTTTCTCCACACCCTCTCCAGCTTATATGTAGATTTTTAAAAATAATGACCATCCAGACCAGTCTCATTCTGGCACCTTACTGTAGTTTTGATTTGCATTTCTCTAATAATTAAAAATATGTGGGCTTCCCTGATGGCTCAGTAGTAAACAATCCACCTGCCAATGCCGAAGCCACGAGTGTCATCCCTGATCCAGGGAGATCCCACATGTCCGGAGCTACTAAGCCTGTGGGCCACAAGTATTGAACCTGTGCTCCAGAGTCCAGGAGCTGAAACTACTGAACCCTCTAGCTGCAGATACTGAAGCCTGAGTGTCCTAGAGACCGTGCTTCACAACTAGAGGATCCACTGCATTGAGAAGCCCTCACACTTCAGCTGGAGAGTGGTACTTGCTCCCTGCAACTAGAGAAAAGGCCGAGCGGCAACAAAGACCCAGAACAGCCAAAGATAAATCAGTAGGTAATTTGGAATGCTTCATGAATTTGTGTGTCATCCTTACTCTGAGGCCATGCGAATATGCTCTGTATCATTCCAATTTTAGTATATGTGTTGCTAGAGTGAGCACCTGGATGAACTTTTTTTCCTTGCCTGATTCCCTATCTAGAACCTCCAAAACAGTGTTAAATAGAAGTGATAACAGTGGACATTCTTGTCTTGTTCTTGATCTTAGGGGTATATCATGCAGTTCAGTTCAGTCTCTCAGTGTGTCTGACTCTGTGAGCCCATGGACTGCAGCACACCAGGCCTCCCTGTCCATCACCAACTCCCGGAGTTTGCTCCAACTCATGTCCATCAAGTCGGTGATGCCATCCAACCATCTCATTCTCTGTCATCTCCTTCTCCCACCTTCAATCTTTCCCAGCATCAGGGTCTTTTCCAATGAGTCAGCTCTTTGCATCAGGTGGCCAAAGAATTGGAGCTTCAGCTTCAGCATCAGTCCTTCCAATCAATATTCAGGACTGATTTCCTTTAGGATGGACTGGTTTGATCTCCTGGCAGTCCAAGGGACTCTCAAGAGTATTCTCCAACACCAGTTCAAAAGCATCAATTCTTTGGTGCTCAGCTTTCTTTATGGTCCAACTCTCACATCCATACTGGAAAAACCATAGCTTTGACTAGACAGACTTTTGTCAGCAAAGTAATGTCTCTGCTTTTTAATACTGTCTAGGTCGATCATAGCTTTTCTTCCAAGGAAAGAAAAGCTTTTCTTCCATCTTTTAATTTCATGGCTGTAGTCATCATCTGCAGTGATCGAACAGTATATCATTCAGTCTTTCACAATTAAGTTTGTTGTTAATTATGATGGGATTTTCATAGATTATCTTTGTTAGGTTGTGAGAGTTACCATCCATTCTCAGTTTGTTGAGTATTTTTATTATTAAACTATTTTGTCAGATGCTTTTAAATGATCATATGGTTTTTGTCGTTTATTTTATCCATGTGCTATATTACATTAATTAATTTTCAAATCCCCAAGACCATCTTCAAGGTCCAGATTCACAAAGAAGACTCACAGGATTCAGTATGTAGTCATACTCACAGCTTTTTATTATAGTGGAAGGATACCGCACGAAATCAGCAAAGAGAAACAGCACATGGGGCAAAGTCCAGAGGAAACCAACACAAGCTTTCAGAGTGCTCTTCAAGTGGAAACATACCTAACACCTCCAACAAAGTCCTGACAATGCGTGAGATGTTGTTTACCACAGAAACTCATTTGAAATTCAGCGTCTAAGGTTTTTAATAAAGACCGATCATTTAGGCATCCTTTGCCTAGCATGGACCAAAATTCCAGACTCTTAGAAGGAAAGGAGGTATTTAGTTAGCATAAACCACATTATTTGTATACATAGTATAGGCACAGTGAACTGCACTTACCAGTCCTGAAATTCTCGTTTCCATATGCCAGCCAAAGGACCACCTTGCAAACCAGCATTTCTAAGGATAGCAGTCTTAAATTCCGTGGGTTTACTCCTTTCTGCACAAGATTTTAAACCAACCTTGTATTCCTGGAATAAATCCCACTTGATCATGGTGTATAATCCTTATTACATATTTTTTATTTGTATTTACTTATTTATTGAAATATAGTTGATTTACAATATTATGCTAATTTCTGGTATACAGAAAGTGATTCAGTTATACACATATATTCATTCTTTCCTTTTTATTTACTTTTGGGTTCATTTTGCTAGTATTTTGTTCAGGATTTTTGTGTCTAAATTTGTGAGGGTTATTGATCTGTGGGTTTCTTTTCTTGTGATGTCTGTCTAG
Source organism: Oreotragus oreotragus (assembly GCA_006410675.1). NCBI lineage: Eukaryota > Metazoa > Chordata > Mammalia > Artiodactyla > Bovidae > Oreotragus > Oreotragus oreotragus. The sequence continues at coordinate 185,538 of SJYX01007480.1, forward strand.
TTTTGATATCAGAGTAATACTGGCCTCATGCAATGATTGGGAAGTTTTCTCTCCTGTTTTTGGAAGAGTTGGCCCTTCTAATCTTTGGAAGATTAATGTGTTCATTTCCTTTTGCTGCTGTAACATGTTATCACAAACTTAGTGACTTAAATTGACAAATGTATTCTTCTACAATTCTGGAGATTGAACATCCAAAAATCAAAAAGTGATGGAGAAGGAAATGGCAACCCACTCCAGTACTATTGCCTGGAAAATCCTATGGACGGAGGAGCCTGATAGGCTACAGTCCATGGGGTCACAAAGAGTCGGACACGACTGAGTGACTTCACAATCGCAATATATATAAAATCAAGCCTATGCTTTTATCCTCCATTTTACAAATAAAGACATTAATTCTGATCATAAAAAAAAAAAAGTGAGGGACTTCCCTGGCAGTCCAGTGGTTAAGACTTCCTACTTCCAATGTCATGGGTTTGATCCCTGGTGAGGGAACTAAGATCCCACATGCTGCAAGGCACGGCCAAAAAAGAATAAATTTTTTAAAAAAGGTCCAAAAAGTGAGGTGTAATGGGACTGCTTCCTTCTGGAGGCTCCAGGAAAGAATCTTTTTGTTTTGTTTTGTTTTGCACAAATGTTCACACATTACTTTCCTTTTATTTATTTATTTTTGGCTTTGCTGAGGCTTTGCTGCTGCAGTGGAGCCTTCTTTAGCTGAAGCGAGTGGGGGCTACTCTGCGCTGAGGTGCACGGGCTTCTCACTGCCGTCCTTCTCTTGTTGCAGAGCATGAGCTCTACATGCCCGGGTTTCAGTAGCTGCAGCACGTGGGCTCAGTAGTTACGGCACATGGGCTTAGTTCCTCTGCAGCACGTGGGATCTTCCCGGATCAGCGATCGAACCCGTGTCCCCTGCATTGGCAGGTGAATTCTTATCCGTTGCACCACCAGGGAAGCCCTCCAGGAGAGAATCTTTCTGCTTCTTGCCTTTACATGCCCGGGTTTCAGTAGCTGCAGCACGTGGGCTCAGTAGTTACGGCACATGGGCTTAGTTCCTCTGCAGCACGTGGGATCTTCCCAGATCAGCGATCGAACCCGTGTCCCCTGCATTGGCAGGTGAATTCTTATCCGTTGCACCACCAGGGAAGCCCTCCAGGAGAGAATCTTTCTGCTTCTTGCCTTTTCCAGCTTCCAGAAGCTGCTCATGGCTCTTTTCTCCATCATCACAGCCAGTTGAGTAGTAGCTTCTTTTCCAAACTCTTCTTCCCTCTGCTTCCTTCTTGACGTGGCATCCTAACCCTGACTCTTCCATCATCCCTATTATAAGGACCTTTCTAACCACGTTGGGCCTACTCAGAAAATCCGGGATCATCTCCCTATCTCCAGATTCTTGGCTGAATCACATCTGTAAAATTCCCTTTGTCATATAAATTAACATTCACAGGTTCTCTGAATTGCGACAGACAAGGGAATCTTTGGGGAGCCTTTATTCCGCCTACCATCGGTTCAGTTCAGTCGCTCAGTCGTGTCCGACTCTTTGC